>BLKM01000841.1:4859406-5010170 GCA_013340265.1 Coptotermes formosanus
GATGACTACCCTTCATCTCGGTGTATTTCAAACTTGGGTTTGGAGCGGAATAACAAGGTATATGGCGGCTAGGGAAGGCGGGAAAAGTGGACAACCGGAACAGCTGTTCATTTTGCACTGCTGACGTTGGTTTAACGGAAACATCTTTCGCAGAGATGCGTTCAAGAAACTTGTCCCTATCATAAGGCAAGTACCTAAATTAATGATGTAAGAGAATGGGGTGTTAAAAAATATATATGTTTTTTGAAAGTAACAAAATTTAAGTCATAAAGCCCTGCTGAAGCGGTAAATTTCCTGACCTGTAATCTGGTGCTTCTGGGTTCGAATTTTGGCCGGGACATCAGATTACTGACTGAGATTCCTCGTGAGTTTCCTTAGTCCTTTCTGACAAATGCCAGCATATTGTATAAAATTAAGCATCGACAGATTTATTCTACATCCTTTCCAGTTCATCATTTATTAATCTATCTCAGCGTTGTACACTGTACTTTCTGATGTGCTTGTAATCTCGTCACTAAATAAGCCGTGACTATTCAAAGAACGGGCTACTTGAGAAATTTGGAAAAGGAGAGGTTTCGTAAATTGTACTATTTACTGTCAAATGTGAGGACCCTCAAAACGAGGAGGATGAGATATGCTGATCGTGTTGGAGTTACACGGGAAATGAGAACTACGCACAGAGTTTTGGCAGGAAAGCCTGGTGGCAGGAGATTACTTAGGCTACTTACACGCAGGTTGGATGACAACAATAATATCGGTCCTCCAGGCTTACACACCCTTAGAGTAAAAATTAAAAGAGGACACATTCGCTTCTGTCACCTTCATTACAATGTCGTTACAGTGTCGTAATTATGTTTCCACGACTTGACGTTTTGTAAATTCTTGCTGTTGCTGCAGTAAGATCGTAAAGCAAGCTAAGAATTAACTGACAAATGAATTACACTTACATCCGGTGAACATACACATTTTCGTCACTTGTGCTATCTTATTTTTTAGTGCGAAAGAAAAAGTACATGACGAAGTTAGCGTTCTGTGAGGAGCTGTTAAAACTAACTTCGGAATAAATATCCACTTTCGTTGCAAACTTAGAATGTAGTACAACAAAATAAGGTATGCGAGGAAACTTTGTAAGTTTACAAAAAGTATTTAAACTTATCGATGTAGAGACTAACATAAAGGGCTAAGGTCACCGGCGTTCGATTCACAGCTGGCGCAAGTATTTTCTCCTCCCCTCATGATCCAGACTGGCTCTGGAACTCATCCATCCTTCTGCCGAATGAGTATGGTAGGCTCAGAACCCCATCGCAGGGCTGGTAATTTTGCTGAACAGAAATAATTCTTGCTCGTGCCGCGAATCTAATCATATTTTCTCTGTGATCCAGCCCGTGGCTTAGTCACTAGAGCGACTTGCGTTGTCGCGGATTCCTGCAGAGTCGACATTCATAAAGCGTGGAGTCAAACCTCCACTCTCGCATGCGTTTTTACACTGTGATGCATAATTAAGCCCAGTTACATTACCTTTACCTTACAAAGACGCAACAGCAATCGTGGTTATATATGAATATCATATCTTGTAGGAAAGTAATTCAATGTTTCTATACAGCACATTTAGATTCGGGTAATCAAACCTTGCGCAGGTTGTTCTGCTGTTACATCTCCCAGCGTCATGGTGGTGAGAGCGTGTACAGTAATGCAGACTACACGGGTAATGAAGCTGGCTAACAAGAGTGTATATGTCACATCCGGTTTGGCATGACTCCTGAGGGTCACATTAGGACCCCCAGAGGTTGTCCTCATTATTACGATGCGTGGATAACCAAGCTACTAAACTGGGTGGAGAATGGAAAGTGTGGGATGGAAATGAAGGCGATGTTGTGGATCCTAAAGTTTCACTGGGGAAATATCGATTGCTGAGTTTTGTTCCTCGTATATGTAAAAATGCTTGTTATCTTCCGTGTAAAGAATTTTTCATAACTTTAAAAACTTATATTCCTAATAATATCAAGTGAATGTATACCGCTACTGTTGCTATTTGTTGTGAAATTAATCTAAAAATGTGCTTTGGCATTATGTAGGCTAGTCCATTGATTTCCTTGTCAGAGCTAGAAGTCCGGGGTTTGAGAGTAATTTTTTGAGTTGCCCCAACTCCGTGCCGTTCTTAAAAGCATCCAGTTACCAGATTAAGGCTACACAGTCAGGTTCCTGGTCTTTTTACCTTTTGAAAAATTTGGGACGAAGGCCAATGCCGAAAATATAACTCCAAGACGTTTCTTTGAGATTTGCGTTAACACAGCGGTGTAGCTGAAAATTAAAGTCTTACGACGTGTTACGCCGCGTGTACTGGTTAATATTTATCGAATTTGTGGGACGTTGCGCCGTGTCGACTCTTAAATAGCTATTTACCAGTCGACACGGCGTAGCATTGCAGAGGATCTGAATAATGAAGACGATTTTTGTGTGTTGTATTTCGGTTCACTGAATGTCATCTGCGCTGTGGAAGAATAAACCACTTCGTTCGTTAGAAAGTGTGTTCAAAAGGAAGCACTGCTCATGCATTAAATCCTGTATCTCTTACAAGAAAGTAATGCAATAAACCTTGGGTAAGAACATAAATATTGCCGCTTGTTTAGTAACAAGTTACAACATTTTCTGCCTAAATAACGCCACCGTCAGTATCACAGTATAAAGTACTTTGAGAAAATTAAGTACTTCAAAGTCCTAGGGGGCAGATGCACCTTATCATGTATGCATATCTTCCTCTGAAGTACAAATTCTGATACGTGTTATAAAACAGAATGCATCTATAAAACATCCAAAAATCTTCCATACAAACGCTGTATAACGAATGCAGTATCTGATACTACCGCTTCAGCAGAATCTGTTTTATCTGAACGTTTGAAAATGAAGGATTAAATCTAAATTTTAATAACTACTGGAATACTGATTACGATTTTAGTAATAATTTACAGCCTTTGACAGGAGCTGTGTGAGGTTTCGACAAGCATTGCTTCGGGCATAAACACGAAATTATTTAAAATCTTATATTCAGTTTAAAACATCATATCTCATTTTATAGTGAACTTCGTTGTACTTAAATTTCTGAAAGTGTTTTGTATTGTGATACCTGATGAGGGCCTTATTTAACACGAAACGTGTTGTAATTTGTCGTTAAACAACCGAAAATATTTATGTTGTGATCGACGGTTTATATATTCCTTCCTTATATAGGTGTGTAAAATTGGGAAGTACAAACTAAATATTAAGCTAAAACCTGTTTTCTTTGACAAATGAGATGTATTCGATTCTGTAAAGAACAGGTGTAAAGAACAGTAAGTCAACACTGAAGTAATTGGAGGAAGTAAAGTACTTGCAGCAATTTACTAAGGTGTCCTGCTTTCGTTTTGAGGAGTCATCTGTTTGTGATACTTGATTCTGGCATGGCAGACTCACAACAAAATGTGCAAATTCTTAGCAAGGACCCTGCTTGTTCATCGTACTTGGATAATGCACGCATGTGTTGAGCACATCTAAAAGGATTCCAGTCGCTCCCTCTAGATGATTTCATTTATCTTGTCTCATAAACACAAACAACTGACTGTTATTCTGGTAACATTTTACGCACTATTCTGCCCTGATCACTATCGAGAAAACTGCTAATTAATTAATTAACCAACTAACTAACTCCATGGAGCAGAATACTTCCTGAGAAGCTAAAAGTTTCTCAGATAGTCAAGAAATTTCCCGCGTTTTATGGAACCCGGAAGTTCATTACGACATTCACAAGCGCCCGCCATCTGTCCCTATCCTGAGCCAGATCAATCCAAGTTCATAACTCCTAATCCGACTTGTTGAAGGTTTATTTTAACATTATCGTCCCATCTACGCCTAGGCCTTCCAAGTCGCCTCTTTCCCTCAGTTCTCCCGATGTACTTGTACTTCTCCTGTTTCCCATATGTGCCACTTGCACTGCCCATCACATTCTTCTTGATTTTATCGCCCGAATAATATTTGGTAAGCGATAGAAATCATGAAAGCTCCTCGTTTTGTCCATTCCTTTGTTGCCTGCTCTCTCTTAGGTCCAAATATCTTGCTCAGTACCCTGTTCTCAATCATGCTCAGCATGTGTTCCTCCCTCAATGTGAGAGACCAAGTTTCACACCAATACAAAACAACAGGCTAAGGTTTAGTTATCTATATCTTAGTATTTATATTTTTGGATAGCAAATTAGAAGACGAAAGATTCTGCACCGAAAGATTGCGAGCTATCACTGATTTCAATCTGCTCTTAATTTCTTCATGAATCGAATAGTGATTCGTGTTGGTTGTTCCTAAATATTTTAAATGTCCTACCCTTTCAAAGGGTTTATTATATAGCAGCATGTTGTGATTTTGTCCTGCATTCTGATTTCGAGACCTTACCAAGTACTTAGTTTTCTCAGCATTTACTTCTAGACCCGTCTCCTTATTAGCGACTTTTAAATCTGCCGTGTTTTTCCTTGTAGTATGTATGCTTGCAACCAGTATATTAACGATATCAGCATAAACCAGAAGGTGATGTTTACCATTCAATTTCAGGCCCCTCTGGTTTGCCTGAACTCTCCTAATGCCATATTCTAAAGCAAAGTTGAAAGGAAATGGCGATAATGCATCTCCTTGTTTCAAACCGTTCTTAATAGGAAACGTGTCAGACAGAATTTGCCAACCCAGACTCTGCTACAGGCTTCATTTAGACACATTTTTATTAGCCTTCCTAGATTCATAGGGATACCAAACTCAATGACGTTATTATACAAGACTCCCCTCTCACTGAGTCATGCGCTTTCTTGAAGTCTGTACGTAGCCGATGCACTGCCTCATTGTGTTCCCACTTTTTATTAGTTATTTGACGAATGAAGGATGTAGTTGATCGGTTTAATCGAAATACGAGTACACACTGATGTACCCAACTATTGCCTGTACGTATGAACTTTAACTTGAGAGAAAGATGTCGGATAAAATTTTGTGTGTAGTTGATAAAAGTGATAAGCCTGTATAATTGCTGCATCTCTTTTGTCACCCTTCTTATAAACAGGTACAGTGAATATCTCCTTCCACAGCTCAGGCAATTCCTTCTTATTCCACACATGGTTCATAAACTAATGGACATCAGAACGAATTTTCCTACCTTCTGCTTTAATAAGTTCTCCTGGAATTTGATCAATGTCTGGTGATTTGCGTGCTGTTAACCTTTCAATAGCTATCTGAAACTCAAAGACACTGGCTGAGGCACTAGTGGCTGTGATGTAAGTATTTCAGTCTGCCTGACATCATTAAACCCATGTACATTTAATAGCTGAGAGAAATGATTCCTCTTCCTAGCCAGAATACTGCGGGAGTCTGGAACTAGGTCAACATTCTCATCCTTTATTCTATTAGTTCTACGCCGGTAATCCCTCTTAAAGTCACTGACGGCCCTACACAAGTCTCTGATATTCTTGTTCCTACTGTTTGCTTCAGGTTCATTAATTTTAGCTTTCACTTATTCTTTTTGCTCTCGAAGTGCCTACTAGCTTCACGTCTCACATTGTTCAGGAAAAAAACTACCATTGATAAAAGTTACATTGTGTGAAATAGCAGAAACAAATGGTTGTCACTTTGAAAATATTTTCGCTATAGGCACAATTAAAAGAAATCTGAAATAAAAGTACCCACTTGCATTTTGCTGTCTCTTCGTAAACTTTAGAAAATAATTTTTCGTACAGATTGCTGTATAGTATATACTACGCTATTGAAATTTTGTATGCGTCACTTGAATTTAAGGTTACCATTGTGAGACCTTCATATGGAGGCAGTAGGTTTGTCCCAAGCGTGGGTAAATTTTTACCAGACAACACGGCGTCACATTTCAGAAGAGAGTACTATTCATAGTCACCGTCTTGAAAACACGTTTCTTTGCAATTTATAGGACGGGTTATGTAATAACAATGTGATGTTCATGATGTAGCCTCATAGCACGTAATATTAAGACTGCTTAAAATTTCGAAGTGTAATTACGTATGATGTTAATAATGCGTATAAAGAGTGGCCATAATACAAGAAATGGAGACAGCTGCACATGTTGAGGCACCTGATGTCTGTTTGAATGAAGGTTTTGCATTTGGGGAAGTGAAGGGTTAACGTGGGTGCTAGATACGTGTTCTGTTTCAAGCTGTGAACTTTCATTAAATCAGACGCCTCAATTGTAGCGTCACAAGGAGTAATTGTTCGGAAAAGCATTCCTATGTGGTTACAGAGTTCGATGGTTTAGGGCCAGGAATACATCAATGGGCAAAGGATCTCTGTCTAGTAATTACCAGACCAGCGGATTGCCATTACACTCAATTTCCGCTGACGTTCAATTGAATTTGGTACTGTTAGGCCCGTACTGAACACACACCTGTCCAGCTACCATGCCTGACGGAAGCCCGCTGCTTACTTAAGCAAGTATAATATTTGTGTGAATGTTAAATTAAGTTTGTTTTTATCAGTTTGTTAATCGGTAATCAGTCAATGGATGGCCAGATTTAAGTTACAATCTTTATTTTCACCAAAGAATTTCACGTTTTAACCCTGCTCCGATCTCCGCCGAATCACGAATTCACCAGACAAGGATAACATCCCTTTGTCGGCCGTCCATGATTGCTGATCTGCTTTCACAACTTCTTTCCATATCTGGAATCCACTTCAGGTATCCACGTGTTTAACATAAGTTAGCTTTGGATTAAAGTGACATTGCACACTATAAATACAACCAAAATTATTTATTACTTTTGAACAAGTTATTTGCACATCTTTCATGTTTAAAGAAACCTACGTCGTTGCTTAACACAATTTAGAAATCTGAAGCACGCACCATCGCGATAGAGTCGTTACCTCTTACTCTGGGGGTTCAAGGTTTACATCTTGGTTTGGAGATAACCCGAGTCTTTTCACGGCTTGTCGGTCTTTCCAGGAAATTCCAAAAGGATACTTCAAATAAGGCCGTGACTGCCTTCTTGAACATTCTTTGAAATTCATTGTGCACTAGACGGCTTCGCTGTCGACACGATACTCTAGATGAAACTTCACTAATTCCAGCCTCGCTAAATAAACATGAACGAACACATAAATAAAAACAGAGGGAGTAGAGTCCAGAAATGTAAATTTTATTCAGCATTTAATAGTAAACTTAGTATTACGTGTTCCCGATTTAAGCTGAAGGACTAACATTTGACGTACAGCAGAATCTCAATAATTTGCGGTTGCCTCAAATTACCGAAGAGTTCGGACTGCACGGTTCCGGCAATTTACGACTTAGTGTGATATAAAAATGTATTAATACGAACTACGTATATAACGTTGTGTTAGAACTTCAATGTAGGCTATACAATAGTACATCAGTATAGTAGTAGTAGAATATACTCTATTAAGATACATTGTGCAGAAATCGGAACTTTCCCATTTCGTTTAAGACCCAAGAATACACAAAGAAAACGGCTAAATGCAGGTACATTAATGCCTGAAACACTTGCGCACTCAGAGATGCGCACTTCAGCTGAATTCCATACAGAACTAAGAAACGACATTGGCTAAAGGACTTAGGTCTGGACGAAACAGAATCTCGGACAATCGGGACTCAGAGAATTGAGACTGCATTGTATTTATTACCTTGTTGTTTAGTGCTATAATTTACCTCATACTTTCATTGCAGTGCCACTAAAATGGCAACAGTAAGTAAGTTTGTTATCTTATGCGCCGCAAGAAGAACAGATGAGATATATGAGATACTGAGCGCATATCAAACTGTGCTGGAAATGTTTAACTTTATAAATGTCACTGCCAGAGAAACTGCAGTTTTGAGAAATGTTTGTAAGCACAAGCGTGTGGTAATGTGGCTAGTACGTGAGGTTTATGACGACGACGACGATGATGATGACGACGACGGTCATAATTAAAACTTCAATCATTCAAGTTCTTTATTTATTTATCTATTTATCTATTCATTTAGAAGCTGACTCAGTATAAAGGCCAATTATATAATAATAATAATAATAATAATAATAATAATAATAATAATAATAATAATAATGAAACGTTCACTTGTCCCCTTGTCCCTGAAGACTAAAAATCATATTTGACTGGTGGAAAATCGATTATTTTTTTCGTTAATATTTCGTCTCACTGTATTTTATTTTCTATTCTCATAGGCAGGAAAGTAAAGTCGAAGAGCAAATGATATCTGGGAGACATATGTAATATAGGGGACAGTGTTTTATATGTTTTGTTTATCACGTGACGTGAAATAAGGTGGTGCGAAGAAATTACAGCGGCGTGGGTAGGCGAGGTTTCACTCGTGGAGAAATTTCTGGCGACTGTGGCGCAACAGTTCAGTTCGGACTTGGACCGATTCATTTGTAGATTCCTAGACCACACACTTTCAGGCACACATATCCGGTAGGACTCTTCTGAACGAATGATCATCTCTAAGCAGAGGCCGCTGACTACACAACACAAAAAAATACAAGAGAAGAACATCCATGCCCTCCGCGGGATTCGAACCTGCGATCCCAGCAATCAAGCGGTCACCGGGATCGACCCGATCTATTATTATTATTTATTAAAATAGATATTTTTTATTTGCTGATGATATCAAAATTTTTGCACCTTAAGCTCTGCAACTGACCGTACACTTCTACAACACGACACTGATTCCATTCGCGGTTGATGTGCTGCCAACTGTATGAAAGTTAATACTGACAAGAGTAAAGTCATCATCTTTACTAGGAGAACCAGACCAATTAGTTACAATTACAAACTGTGTGATAAATGCGTAACTCGCACCGACTCAATAAAAGATCTAGGGGTTCTTTTGAATTCCAAAATTCTTTTTCACCATCATGTTGATTACATATTTTCTCAATCACTCAAAATGTTGGCACTCATACGCACAATGACGCATTCCTTTTCTGCTGTTGACAGGTTATTCTTATTGTATTTTACCACGTTAGATCTAAATTAGAATATGCCTCACCTGCTTGGAATACTATTACGATTACTGATGCGAGTAGGCTAGAACGCTTCCAGCTGAAGTTAGCAGCTCTGTGTTGCAGTCATTTCTTTCCTTATGTGCCTTACAATTATGCTGGCGGACTTGAGCTTCTAAAGTTACATACTTTACATAAGAGCAGACATCACCTCGATGCTCTTATTTTCATTCATATTTTTCTGTGATCTAAATTCTGTCCTTAATTGATTGATAAAATTAGTATCAAATTTCCTTCTTGTAATATTAGAAACTTTACCCAGTTACCACGCAAAGTTGTTCTTCAGCTAGATGTGCAACAAATACAACTTTGGAATGCAATGATATAAATACATATAGTAAGAAAACCAGATCTTTGTATCATATTCTACGCTAGTACCATTTTTCATGTGACGTACGGTTTTAATTGTCCAGTTTACGTGTGTTTCAATTTAAGCCATAAGCCTAAGTTTTGTTGATTTGTCTTATTGTGTTGTTTGTGTGTGTTTGTGTAATTTTTGTTGTAATTTTTTGTGTTGCTTATGTAAAGTTCCACTGTGTGTTGTGTGATTTCCAAATTCCTGTTTTTTTTGTCAGTGTTGAATATAAGCAGCCTACCTGGCACAGATCCCTAGCAGTTGGTAGAAAGGTATTAAATAATGTATTACTTTAACAAAATTCCGCAATTTTACTTTGTTAGTCACATCAAATTTTCGTGTTTTTTTTACTCGGTGGTAAAGATTGTCTGGGAAACGGTTCAATCGGCGTTACCGAAATTTAAGAAATATTTTTCACGTAATGTGTTGTCTACCAGAACAGGAATTCGTCCGTAATTATTTTTTGCTCCCATATTTTCGCAAATTTTCCAAAAGAAGTTTCTGTTTTTCTACATCATTGTCCGAGGAATCGTGGAACAACTGTATTAACCTTTGATGTGGTGGTCACTACATCGCATAATTACACCACGAGCACTTCGTTAAAACAACACTTTCTGTTGGAATACACCCTTCCTGACAAAAATCCAGTGACTGTAAAAACAACTGTATAAACGCAAAACGTTTCTCTATGGTATTAGTTTTATTATTGCTCGTACCTTCCGATCACACCGCGGTAAAAACAGTCCTCCAAATACCAATTGCCCGTCAGTTTATTATGATTGCTTTGAATGTTGTAGAAAGATTACGGTACACAGTGTCTCGAATTCACTGGCTCTTAGTGAGTGGAATATGGCAAGCGGATGGTAGTGTGTGTCAACAGTTGGCAGGAAGTGAAGGTTGGGTCTGATTTATTTTATGGTTTTTTGGAGTCGATGTAGGTACCTCACGAGTGGAAAGTAAAGTTCACCCCTTGACTTGCCCCTGCAGGCACAGGGGGAGGCGGAAGTATAGTTCTAACCCATTCGCAACGTGGGCGCTAGAAGGGGTCGGTGTATAGCACCACGCCCAGGTCGCTTTACCCCGGGAAAGACCGGGTACTCGTTGTACGAGAGTTTGGGTGGGACTCGGGACTTGTTTGGACGGGAAAGGAAAATATTGCTCCCACCGGGATTTTTTTTAACTTAAATTCCTTTATTCATCTCCACACATATATACAGCACTTCCATGCCACACACGGTCTGCTACACATTAAAGTCTGTACATGAATACCACATGTCTGCTATGCCACTGCTCTCTTCTGTCACCTCTGGTTGTCACCTTTCCAAGTCGCCCGTGTCATTGCCATCTGTCCTTGTCTCCTCACGCCTTAATGCGTCGTGGACCCGGTCTGGTCCAGCACGTCGGGATAATTGCCGTAAATCTTGGTTCGTTTATTCCACCGGTACATTCTGCACCGTGAGTGCCGCAGGAAGTCGATGTAATCCTGCAAATCCAGCGTCGGGTGTTCTCAAAGTGATAAGTAAACCACGTGACTCAGTAACCATATAATGACAATACGGAGTGCAGGGAATACAAGCCACGTGAAAAGTACGTGCTGTGGGTCGATCCTTAACATGAGTTAAATTCGGAAACGTGCCCAATGCCAAATGTCTCGCGCTCCCAGGCATGACATCACACGATGAAGGAAGGTTGCCTGCTGACCGCACGTTTGGCACATGGGGTTGCCACGTAGGCGTATTCTGGACAGCCATTCGTTGATGGGAATAACGTCATATACTGCCCTGAACCACATGACACAAATTGTGTTTGAGAGGTTTTGCCCGCGTATGTTCTGTTCATATACGCCACCACTGGTGAGCGGGTTGCTTCCGTTGGATCCGCGGCGTCGCCTGCTGCATCTCCGCCATCTCATATATTAGTTGCGTCGCATATATCCGGCATTTTGCTATCCGCGATGACCCGTCCTTTCCAATCAATCTAAGACATACACTACCCAGAAAGAAAGGGCCTAGGTACTCCAGCGCCAGTGCAAGGCTACATCTTTCCATGGGATTTACCACCTGTATGTAACCCCTCCATGTAGCTATCCGTACTGCGGTAACTGTCCCTCATTTCTTGCACAGAAGGAGAATTCGGGTGATGAATAATGTCAGGCATTTCGCATGTACATGTAGCAAGCCTACTCCACCTTCTGTCTTTGGAGAATGCAATGTGGAGGTGGGTACTCGGAATATATCTCAATACCATATGAACCACAAGACAGACGTGGTGATTTGAAGCGCATCTTCTCGGGAGATGGGCAGAGTCTGAACAAAATGCCAGACCTTCGACTGAAGATATGTGTGAGTCACATGGACGCACTGGATCAGGTTTAAGTCCCGTGCATACAGCTCTTGGGATCGACCCTTGATTGAGTTCGCGAAGTGTGTCCAGATTCTTTCGATGGTCTTGGATGTGTGTTCATAAAGCGTATCCCCAATATTGAGGCTTTCTTCACGTAAGGGATTGGGAGGATCGTGTCCGCACGCCCCTATGGGGAGAGCTCTCGACTTCCTGTAGTTGGACCTCGATCCCGTCGCGCCTTCATATAAAGGTAATGTCTCTTGCAGTTGGTTTATATCCGTTCTGCTCATCACAATTACCGTAACGTCATCCGCGTATGCCACACAGTTGAACTTGGAAAATATAGGACCCAAGGTGACCCCCGCGAGGGTTTCTTCTAGAATGACGAGGAGAGGGTTCAGCGCCAGAACGAAGACATCGTGATGAGCGGGCAATCTTTTTGTCACCGAGCTGTTGGTGGTGAAAGCGCTCGACCTGTTTCCGTTTATCTAATGACTGGATTCTCCCTCTGCGTCCAGCAACATGAAGACTTTCGCGAACTTCCAGATCCGTAATATGATATAATTCGCTGGATGTATCGATCCGAAATCCTGTCACGGGTGGATGTGAAGTCCAGGGCGAGCAGGCATAGTCCCGTGGCTATCAATTCATCGTGCGCATTGATGTATCGTAGACCGGAAATGGCGTGCAATATTGTGGTACTCGACGCCGCGCTATTTTGGCTGGGGTGCAGCAGTCCTGAGAAAGTGGAGCACAAACTATTGGCCAGAAGCATTGAGTAGATCTTATAGTCCGAGTTGAGTAGCGTAATCGGTCGATAATCTGTTAACCGCGCTGGTGTTGACGTCTTCCCAACATACAAAGTGATTCCTCTTGCCTGTCCTTTTGTGATATGCTTTTCTTGAAACATCACGTCTTAATTACTGCTCATCCCCATCGGTAGAATTCCAAGGAGATGCCGTACGCTCCCGGTGACTTCGTTCCGTCTCCGTGCAGGATCACCTGCTGGAGTTCGATGTCAGTAATCGGGCTGTCAAATTGTGCATGTTGCTGGACCGTGAGTTTACACTGTATCCTACTACAGCGAGCGTCCACACAGTCGATGTCGAACGGAATGCGTGTGTACCCGCAGGCGATCGATAAAGCCAGAATTCTCATAATAGCTTCCTGCATGTCGTGTGTAGCTCCCGCTGCATTGTGGATCTGCGTGATCAGCCGTGCCTGATTTCTCCACCGAGCCCGACAGATGTAAAGTGTTGGCCTTCGTTCTGTGGCAGTTCCGGTTCCCGGCAATCAGTCGTGATTCGATTGGCCTTGGTATTCTGAAGGGCTGCGAACTTTACCTTGAAACTTTTGAAGCGAGTCGCTAGGCAGTGGTTGCTGGGGGTTTCCCGCAGAAGATCATAGATACAGGCGTGGTAAAACTGCTCTATATTGCGGCTGTCTCTTGCCATTTCGCGTCCTTCCTCCTTAAAGAATCTCTGACTCCTCTCTTTAACATAATATCCCACCATTCCAACATGGTCCTATATTTCGGGATTCTCTTTTTCCATTCCTCCCACTGCCGGTGGAGTCTGTTGCGCGTCTCTTCCTGCAGCAGCGTGATATTCAGTCTCCATCTCCCCATGCCCCACCGGATGTTTGTTGCTTGCAGTGCGAGGGGTACTACTGCTGCATTGTGATCCGTAAACGCGGCATCAAACTTTTCTGCACTCCTTTTGTAGGAGACCAAGGATGTTGACAGATAGATCCTATCAATACGTGAGGCCCCTTGACCTCTATAGTGGGTGAATATGTGATGTTGTAGCGTGTCGTTCCACGAGTCCCTCGCCCCAAACCCTCTCACAAATGTCTCCAACCATTTGCCGGTGTTAGTTTCTCCTGTGAGGTCGCTCCGTAAAAATACACAGTTGAACTATCCTCCCAGAATATAATGCTGCTGCATCGACCAGAGTAAATAAGGAAGGTGCGCGTGGTAGAACTTCTTTCTGTCCATTCGACGCGCTGCTCGCGACTGCGCATATATGTTCACAATATACGTGTCCTTATTATACCGTGCTTTATCCCGTCCCGAGGGCATTGAATCATTTCCAGAAGAGGAGGATGTAGCATCAAAATGGCCGTGCCACGCTGGTCCTTTCCGATGTTGACGTGGGCAGTATATCCTGAACAAGCCTCAAACTCCTCATGTGTGACTTCCTGGAGGAGCAGAATATCAATCTCGTGTTGTCGGCAGAATTCATTTAGCATTTCCGTCCTCGTTGGTGACGAAATATCCGCTATGTTCAGTGTGAAAATTGTGTGTGTTAGGCGTGCATTACCTGAGACAAATTCTTCCTGATGGTGTCTACCGGCGATTTCCGCCGCACCTTGCTTCTGCTTCTGCTCTGGGTCTGCAGGTACTGTCGGTCTCTCCGTTGTTTCGTGCGTGCCTGTAATGGCTGGGACGGCTGGCTCTGATCCCCGTCCAATGCCACAAGAGGTGAGACCTCTTCTCCACTTGTTCGGCTGACCTCCCTATCTCCAACTGGGACCGTGCTGGTTTCCCCTCAGAGGAGGGAAGGATAGTATGCTTTTCTCTTCTTCCCTGTGTGATCTTCGGTGACACTTCCAGTCCTATCTCAGATCCTCTTATCGCCCCCGTACGCTGTTCCACCGCTGCTAACATCTCTCTCATCTGTGCCTCCTCGTCCATCAGTTCCGTGAATCTTATGCCTGGTGAGTGCGAACGGCGTCCGTGGTCCTCCGTTGTTCTTCGCCTCTGGTGCTCAGAGCCGACAGCTTCTAGCGGGGTCGCTGTGACCGTGTCACTGGATTCGTCCTTTGTCTCCCCACTGGCATCCTCAAAATTTCTCTAACTCATGGTACTTATGGTCTTCGGAGGGATCCTTGTATCTCTCTTGTCCGTCATTTGACCCTCCTCACGGGCGATTAGGGTGGCCCACGTTTCTTTCCTGTTTGTAACCTCCGGCGCCTGCGTTCGCTGTCGTCCCGAACAGTTTTGTATGAGGTGACCAAGTGCATTACACGCATAGCACCTTGTGGGTTGACCAACATAAGACACTAATGCTGGATACCCTGCTATCGTCAAATGGAACGGAACATGTTTGGAAAGTTCTATCTGCACTATTAGTATCCATTGCTGACTTTGTAATGATAGGCCTGTGGCCACATTTCATCTCGTATGTCCCCAACTTTTCCATATGGTTTCAGGGCTCGGATAATTTGCGTCCGCGACATTTCCGGAGGCAGATTTGCGATTCTTACGCGTCGACCTCCGAGACTTGCCGTCCCAAGTTCCACTGTGGAGGTGATTCCCTCCTTGTGTGCCTATATTAATGTCCCTTTTATTAGAGTAATGATATAATCTAAAACCTGCTGCGTCCTTACCTTTATACAGACCTGTCGTTTTGTACCTTCTATTTGAATCATGAGCACCTCTTGTCCCGTTATGTCCATTTTCTCATAAATGCAGTCATGTATTTCTAGTGTTGTCATACTTGGGCTGCCTCATTCAATGGTACAGACCATGGTGTTCCGCTGTTCATACATTTTGGTAACCCCCTGGCACCACTCACTACACTACCCGCACACTCTTACAATACAGCTTACGTAACCACCTCCTGAACACATGTCCTTTCACTTCGACTACTCAAAGCCAACAAGATTCGGTCCCCGGATAGTCCAGCTTTGAGTCGCTGTACTGACTATGCTATGTCGGCTGCCCCGCGCTGAGTGTGTTTAGCGCCAAATGTTAGGGTGAGAGATGTGGCGAAACGAAGAAAACTAGGGATGAATCTGTCGTAGGCTAATCGGTTTAACATAGGGTTTATTTACAGGACTGAGAAACGTAAAAAAGGCAACCATATTACCCAACGACCCGGCTTAGATTTCAAATGTGCAATTCCCGAATAGCAGTCCACATATCGCTATGCAAATATGTCCGGTGCTTTTTTCTTTTCGATTGATCGAAATTATACAGTTGGAATTGAATAAGACTGTGGGTTATGAGTTGACTTCCACAGTGGTTCCGTCTTAGTAATGTAAATTGACATTTCCCAGAAGTTTCTTGGGCCCCGAATATTGTATGCTACCTTGTTTCCCCCAGTCTTGCCATCAGCCCAGCAAATCTTAGCCTTCTGAATATATTCTTATCATTTTAGAATAAATGGACTCACGTGAAATATCAGTGTGAAACGAAGTAATGTCGGTCATAACAATAGCTGCATAGTGGTGCGAAGACCACCTAGACGTGGGCACTGATGTTGAATCAGCTCCACATCTTGTGAAGATACGCTTGTTTCTGTAACACTTCTGTCTCATACTTCGCTCCTGCTTAACCTTTTAAAGCCTAGTGGTAACTTTACATACGACCAGGTTTAACATTAAAAAATTCTACGTGGTGCCCACATTGCGTTTATGTGTTTTGTACGGATCTCAGAACAAACAGCAACTTTCGCCTTATAAAACATTAAGAGATTGGTTTTTATAACCGAAGTGGAGAGTGTTTACAGCGCGGTACGCACTGAGTCTTATATAAAACAGATACGCTTCTTCTTTAAAGGGTTAATACCCGGGATTTCTTACGTTCACATCTCTGGCCGAAAACTTGAGTGTCCTTACTAAAAGAGAAGCGTCATCAGTTGTACTGCTTGCTAAATATTATCAGGATGTTCACATTAAGAATGGGATGGCCGGGAAATAGGCACGCATAGTGGAGAACAGAAATGCTATTTTGATGAGGAGGCCTGGCGTGAGAGAGACCCCTTGGAAGACTTGGGCATAGACGGAACATTACTGTTACAACTGATCGTAAGGAAGTGGGATTGGAATTTACGGCCTAGATTTGTCTGGCTTACGATAGGTAATAAATAGTGGAGGGTTGTTGTCAATATGGCAGTGAACCTTCCTGCTTTATATATTCGAGGAACTTTTTTTTTAACCTGCTCACGAAATATCTTCTGAGGAAACCTATTCATCCATGGGTTAGTTAAATACACACTCCTCTTGAACGAGAATGTACTGGGCAAATTACTGTGCGGCCAGTTTTATCTGACTGCGAACAAAATTTACGTATGGGAGAAAGATAGAATGACCGCTCTGTTCTTTAACCTGTTGCTCGCGAATACCTTGGGGCTCCTGTGCAAATTTTCTTTTGCGCGTAATTGTGCGAATTTTGTTTGAAATCTCTTGACTCGAGTACTGCATCAGCCAGTTAGGCAGTTCTGCTCTCTGACGCCACAGAGTTTATCCTTTGATTTCATCCCTTCTTTAATATTCCTCCTGGGCCGGAATAGCGTAGTCGGCACAGTGGATCGAATCGCGGTAGGGGCGAGACGTTCCGCACCCGTCCAGTCCGGCCCTGGGGCCCACCTCGCCTCCTGTACAATGGGTACCGGTCCGTTCCCGGGGGTAAAGCAGCCGGGGCGTGGAGCTAGCCACCCCACCCCTTCTAGCGGCAAGTCTAACGAAAGGGTAGAGCTATACCTGTACGCCCCCTTGGGCCTTATGCCTTTATAGGGATCCCTTTACTTTCTTTTTAATTTTCCTCAGGTCACTTCAAATCCGTTCATTGTTCTGTCCAGAAAACTTTTTTCTTATGATGCCACATTTCCTGTGGATTAAGCGAATATTAACGAGCTCAATGAAAACCTTCCTTGCATATGCTAAGAGATTGTTTTCCCCGATAATTTATTCATGAATGAGATAAATTTATCCCAATAAACGCCATTGAGGCATGTGTGTGTGAATGTAGCTCAGCTCATTCTTAAACTTGGCACCAGATAGAAGTGAGTGGTCAAATTCACGCCCCGGCCGCTTTGCCCCACAGAAAGGGCCCTCAGGTATCCACTGAATAGGAGGCTTCTCTGATCCGGTCTGGACGTTGTGGGGAAAATTTAAATATCATTTAAATATTAGGAATCTAACAATAATTTCTATCTTATGCAGTATGTAACTCAGTTACTATATCCATCACGCTGTCCTGGCTGCGTGTATTTTGGGTTTTGTGTGAGACGCAGAATAAATGTCTGTTATTTCCCTGAGAAACCTAAACAGGCCTGTCTTTGTAACCGACATAGATTTTTCTGTGTGAAGTAGGAAACGAAATTATATGTAAGTCCATTATTTAGATACTTCTCATGTTAGGAAGGGTAAATGCAGCAATTCGCATACATTAGAGAACTGTGAGTGTAGAAATGAAAAACGTGGTCACCGATAGCACTGGTTGACTGCAACACCTTGTGAATATTAGGAAATATCAGTGGAGAGAGTTTATTTCGTACAGTGTTTTTGTTTTCTTGGTTGACGGTAATCTTGGTCTTAAAACCCTTCACATCGGATGCGTGATTCTGTAATCTGTATCTATGGGCTTGAAAGTTTGGATATACGTTGTATGTTGGAGGGAATATATGGCAGCCCAATCCTTTCATATTTTACGGTTTTCCGCTGCCGCATGCGAAAGTATTGCATTATCGGTTTGTGGGGTAAAAAGAAAGGGCCTGGCGACCTGCACTATTCTAAAATTATTATCTCTTCTCAAAGAATACAGTTCTTTAAAAGTCGTACAAAGTATTAAGAAAAAGGCTTGCGAGATAAGAATAATGGTACAGAACGTATTTCACATTTGTGGGCGGAATATTTCTGTCTGCACGCCATATGTGCATTGCGAGGGTTTTATGTTGACATGGAACAGTTTGGGTTACCGAAATATACAAATGTCTAAGCTTCGAATATTTCATACTTACTGAGGATGTCTTTGTAATATGTTCATTCTGTAGCTTATGACCTTGTAATATTTCGTACTTCTGTCAGATACCTGTGTAACACGTTCTTACCTTCCAGAGGATGTCTGTCTAACACGTATTTACCATTCAGTAGGTATCTGTACTATCTTTGTACCGCTTTCTTGAGTCTAGCATTTATCTGTGTAACATATTTATAAACTCTAGAGGATGTTTTAGTAACATGTTCACCTAGCTAATATATATGTAACATATTCGCGCTTGTAGCAAATGTAACACACTCATTTCCGCGGATGCTCAGGCGCCAGACGCAGCGCCGCAATGGCGAATAAATTTTGTGCGCTAGCGCCTAATATTTATGGTTCTTCACTACGGAACTTGCTTCACTTCAGCCCTCTGGCGCCTGGAATTTTGAGAAGAGTCCCAGACTTTGGCAAATCTCTGCACTCCTGCTCATGCCTATAGCGGATGTCCTTGTGACATGGTCATACTTCAGCGGTGTCTTTGTAACATGTCCATCCATTCTGAAGGACGTCTTTGTTAAATATTCATACCTGTAGTGTCTGCCTATTAACTTCTTCGTATTTATAGCAGATGGCCGTATAGCGTGTTAAAATTCTAAAACTGACGCCGGTTTGACAGTTTTATTCTGTACATCCACCTAACTTACACAGCCGCAATGCCGCTGTTAACATTTCACTAAGAATTCGGCTTTTGCAATCAGAACTTCGAAGAATAAGATTATGATACATTAAGAGGCCCACATAAAGTTCACTTGCTCTCTTGTTTTCCTATAAGTTTTCTCGTATTTTTGTGACAGAATTAAAGTCAAATTCTTCGATTGTTATGTTTATATCATCTAATGTTTCTTCGTCTTCACCTCCTTCTTCAAAGTCGATACAGTCTTAATCCATTGTAAAGGCTAGGCACATTAATTTTCTTTTTCCATTGTGCGACAGCCCTAGTGGGCCAGGGCCTCCTCACTTTCGAGGCTTCGCGATCACATTCAGAGACACCACACTCGGTAGGATTCCTCTGGACCAGTGATCAGCCTGACGCAAAGACCTCTACCTGACAACACACGAACACTCACAAGAGACAGACAGACATGCCTGTGGCGGGATTCGCACCCACGACCCCAGCAAGCGCTTGGTCGCAGAACCACCCCATTAGCCCGCGCGGCTACTGGGATCGGCAGTCACATTAAGATAGTAAGGTTTTCATCCAAAGTGCCTCTTATTTCTATGAGGTTTTAACAGCATATGGAACCTTCCGACAAATTTGAATAAAACCCAAATACGTTTCATGAAAATCCATCCGAGCAGAATCCACCATTCCATGCGGATAGATGGACGGAGAGATGCGAGAGGCTACTAGTCGCTTCGCGGAACTGCTTTTCGAATGCGCCTAAAATTCCTTCCTTGCTTCACAGAGAACACAATGTTTGGCATTCGGAAGCACAGCCAGCGAGTGCTGTGTAAAGAAACAATCGCTGTGCACTGTCACAGTCAAGGGAAACAAGTACTCTGCGTGGCCAAAATGTAGACCTTAGTGATAAACCTGGTGGTTGATATAAGTAGTTATTAACCGCTTTACTCGAAAGGGTTAAAGTTTAAGATTTCCTAAAGATTGTGCTTGATTGCAAAGTCTACACACACAGAAAGTCACTTTCAAGTCGTTTCAAGAAAATGCCTGAATAATAGGGAAATTAAATTAGGCGACGACCATATCCTTCCATTTTCTTTCAAATTTATTATGATTTTACTTATACTGTTATTTTATACTTTCTTTTCTAAGCAGTTTGGTGAAAGAGTCTTTACATAAACCGAAACCGAAGTGAAAGGGTTCTTATGAACATGGAAATAGAATTTCACGTTCCATAAACAGAAGGGAATTTCTTGATTAGCTGAGCTGACTTCATGTGTGAAATCTGAAGAGTCATACTAATTGGGCAAGTGTCCCTCCGTGTTTAAAAGTTTAATTTTACTCCTACTTGCTTCCTATGCTGTCAGCTGACTTTCCTGTCTTAAGACAGAGTAGAACATGGCAGGCAGTCTGCTTTGTCAGAGAACTGTAAAGTGAAGTGGAGTGTTCATGTTCTTTTGCAACTAATCCAAAATTTTGGTTTAAAAACAATTAACTGAAATGTGTCACCAGGTTTATGACTACTTTTGAGGATATATTTTTTGTTCCAAATAATTGTCAGAATAAACAGCGGCCAGTTTTATAAAGAAAATTAATCGATTTATATTTATAGTGAAGATGGCGTGTATAGTCTATGAGAGAGGAACTGAACTCAAAAGAAAGTGCAAAGAACTTCGTGATTCAAAGCAAAGCATTAGCTGGTACAGACTCTCGGGTTTGAAAGTGAGAATTAATAAATATTTATTCCTGACAGTGTAAGTATTTTATTACCGTTTAGTTTGTGGTTTTGTGGCTGCAAATGGGCCCTTGTAAACTCGACATTTTTCGCAAGTGGTATAGACAAAATTTTTTCCGTGTTTATTTTTTTGAGTTCCACTACCCTGACATTCCTTTGAGTTTTTTATCACCTTCGCATGGCACGTGCTCAGACCGAAAATGTAGGAAACAGCCCCCAGGTGCGGAAAGGCAGCTATGAATAAATTGTCGGACGGTCGACATGGAGTCCACGCTCCTTGTTTGTGTGTTGGGCGGAAGGCATGTCGTCGTAAAGCAGTTATCTGTTACGAAATGGTACATGGAATTCGGACTTCGACGGATTCTTTGGAACAACCTATGCACAGGAAAATGGGTTTAGGTCAGACGTATATCGGAAGATAATATTCAAATTGTTCATAACGGAATATGATGTGAGGTTATTGACCGGTAACATTAAAATTGTTCTTCGTTGATTATGATGTGAAGTTATGGAGCGGATTCATGTGACTGAGGATAGGGACCAGTGGAGAGCTCTTGTGTTCACGCCAGAAAAGACTTCGTACTCTATAAAATGTGGGGAGTTTTGTGACTAACTCAGCTAATGTCACCTTCTGATGAAATATGCTGCTGTATGGTAAATCTTAAAAGTTTGCCAAATAAGAGTTACGACACGCGGATAATACTTTGTGCCTCAGTTGTATCCTGCTTTATGTATGGCTCAGCCATTTTTAGTTATTCAGGACAACTCTGTACGTGATTTTTGCCTGTTACTGTAAATCATATGGGACTCAACTGCCAACTATACAGTTTAACACTAAAACAAAACCAATAATTCTAAAAGTGATACTAATTTTAGCACGCTGTAATTTTTTATTTTTGTTAAACATAACGAAGGTTGTGCATGTGGAACAAAATTTTGTTTTAGTAAAGTAGTAAACTTATAGTTTATTGGCCTATAACTATGAACTGGAGCAGCGGAATTGAAATCTGTCCTTGCGTGTTCGTTTTCTATCGTCGAGTGTTAGGTGAAGGGGGGGGGGGAGGGGAAGGGGGAGCGTAGTAGGGTGCGGGAACCACTGCACGCAAGGCTGTGTAGAAAAGTACAGTAGAAAGTTATATAAGTATAATCTGTAATCCATCATCAGCCCTACGCATTACTTTCTTTCCCGATAGTCAGTATACAGGCGTATGTATGGCTCAAGGCAAATCGTTTATCTACTGCTTATTTACGATAACGCCTTTCATTACTGCCATTGATAGCATCACCTTTTTTTAGAAGTAAATTGAAAGTGTTGTTCACTAATATTCTACAATTCGGGTCCCTATTCAACCAGTTTCCATATAACGAAGTCTCAAAATGCTATTAACCGTCAGTTTTTAAATATTATGCATTTGCTACCCAATTTAAAGCAAATGTTAGAATTAAAATGAATTAATAAACACCAACTAATGCACTACTGGAACAGTATATATTGAGAAGTATACACACCCCTACATATATTTCGACGAGGAAGTCGTCGTCATCAGGGGGTCATTCATAGGTCTATAAACCCACTTGGACGTCCATATGTTTAGGTCACATATTAAATTTTTTTTTCAACTCACAGGGTCTTGTCACCCTACGGACGAATTCTTAAAGATAGTTGCTAAAGTGAACAACATAAATCCTGAAAAATGGTTTTTAAGATGAACACAAAGTTAAAACCTGGAGATGCCATCTTGTTGCGCACTGCTTCTACAAATCTTCATGTACACATTTCAGCCTGTGATTTCACTTGGATGTTCTTCATGCAGCCAATCGCTGGCGTTTAGATCTTATAGACGTGTAACATAAAGCTAGTATTGAAACTTTGAAGTAGAAACACATAATTCCGACAACTTTATAAAATATGTGAAACGTTTAAAATTCGGTAATATATACAGTACTTTAGATCACATAGACCTACTTCACTAAACACAAAATTTCAGTTAAAATTTCTAAAATTATATTCGTATGAAGCGTATTTAGGGCTACGGATTTGTAAAATAGTAGTGCTATTTTCATTTGGATATGACTGTGTGTTAGTATAAGCATAAAACAGATTTTACTGTGGGTACGTACATATTTATAACGATTAGACTGTTAACTGAAATTTAATTTTGGAGTCAGTTTACTTCTGTCGCAGCATTCTTTGTTGCGATTGGATATACTGAATTGTGTTCTAATTATAAGCAACTGTATACCATCACGAGATTCGCTCATTTCTGCACTGGAGAGAAATGCATTGTGTTCCCACAAAAGTTGGGTACGCACCTACCAGATCGTACGGTATCGCAACCTAGAAGGCCACAGGACGAGTATGTGTAACATGATTTCCGCGTATAAATTGTGTAGAGTAAGCTGGTAAGATTTTACGGTGGGCAGTTGTTAGTACTGCGCCCAAACCCCAAGCTGGGTGGCAACCCCTTGTCGGCTGTCCGCAACTGCTTATGCAATATATTCACAGCTACCCTCCGTACTGGAGGCCGTTCCTCCATCGGAAACCTGAGGAAGGGCCATGCCGTTATGGTAGGGTGGATCGTGTAGCAGTACGGGGCGACGAGAGGTGCATATAGGTTTGTGGTGGGGAAACGTGGGGAATAGAGCCACTTTGAAGACATAGGCATAGGTGGGATTATAATATTAAAAAGGATCTTCTAAAAGTGGAATGGGTTACATGGAGTGGATTAATCTGGCTCAGTACAGGGACATGTGGCGGGCTGTTGTGAATGCGGTAATGAACCGTCGTGGTCCATAAAAGGCGGGGGATGTCTTGACTAATTGAAGACCTGTTAGATCCTCAAGAGAGACTCTGCTCCATGAAGTTAGTTGCTTAGTGTAAGTCTATAACATTTTGACAACAGGATAACACATTTTAAGTCAATACGTCCTTGAACTTCGTCTATCATCCCGCGTTTAAAATTAAAAAAATATTAAAACACCGTGTTCTCCGCCGTTCTCAGGCAGAAAAGTATGGCAAACACCTACTTGTTTGGGCCTGACTGGCAGAGATGTTCTAAACCTTGTGACCCGCTGATCAATCCGCTTCTGAACCAGAGAAATGTTCTTTAATAAACGTTGTGATTAGGCAAGAATTTGTGATCCTGCAGTTCGGATATATTAAATACAACTAGGAATTACTCTCTTTAACTCTCATTAACTATTTAACTCTATATATAACTTTAACTCTCATTTAACTATTAATTAACATATAAAAGTCAGTTCCTGCTTCGCAGCAAACACACTACATCTTGACAACAAAGAACAGACTCTTAATGCAATGTAAAGAAATAATGGCATTCAGTTCTGAAAATTGTATGAAACAAATACAGCAATATACTCCGCGAACAAAGTTACGGTGTTTTATGTTACAGAATGCGGAACTATAATTCCGGTAATTCCATGTTTACCGACTTATCGAAGCAGCCTCGATATTGTTACTGTTCTCACAATCTTAGGTTTGAGCCCAGTGCCGGGTGTCTGTGACGACACCGAATGTCGAAGTGAAGTGCAGCTGTTAATTGCGAAGTCTGTATACCATCTTTGGTGAGTGAATGAAGTAATGGTGGAATGAAACTAACAGGGAAACTGAAGTACTTACAGACAAAACTGGCCTAGTGCCACGACATACACCACAAATCCCACTGATGTCAGATCGAACCTGGCCCCCACAGTGAGAGGTTGGCAGCAGGCCGCCACGGCCTGGAAGTCGAAGTCCAGTGGGCAGGGTTTCTACTTCGTATTTGGAGGCCCCGTGTCCGAGGAGGAGACAAACATGTCCGCAGAAATACATGGAGGTTATGGAGAACAGGTTTATTGATGCCTCTTCGCCTATACCTCGCTTACAATTTTCGTATACTTTATAACAAGAAAATGGCCTTAGGTCTGACGTCTGTTTCTGATTTAACCACTCCGTTTCTTGATGTATCTTGACTTAATGTATGCTGTGGGATCTTTGATAAATTTGCCTTCATGTGTGTGTGTGTATATATATATATATAAATCTACCCCAGAGTAGCTGCAGTGTACAGAGTGTGGAGTCTGTAGAGCATCCTAAAATTTATGACATGAGACTGCTAGCGTTTATGGTAACCTCATATGGTACTTGCACATTAAATATTCACTGAATAAAGTTGTGCAACAACAATTTCCGTCCGGGGCCTTACGTTTCATATTTACTTATCATTTTTATCATCCATAAAATCTAAAATTCCAGCACCATCTTATGACAAAATAAAAGGAAAAGTAGCTTATAATAATGGTAAGTCTACTATCCTCCTTACATGCAAGTCACATAAGTTGCCTTTACGTAAGGCGTCCACAAAGAATTGTTGGCTCATTTAGCATGACATACGAAATTACGGTTACACTTTTAAGACCAAGATTTACTTCAGTCATAAATAAAACCTCAGTTTGTACCGTACAGAAAACACTTCGTCACGGTTATAAAAACCTACCAGTTAATGTACAAGGGAATAATCGCTGTTTGTTCAGGTATCGTTATGAAACACATAAATGCATTCTGTGGCTAGAGTGTGGAATTTTTGAGCATTAAAGATAGTGGTATATTAAGTACCCACGGGGCTTTAAATAGTTACATCGCTAATAGATTTTATACTAGTGTTTATAAAACGAAGTCAAATGATCTTGCCGTCACATATTAGACTATATCTCATCTAGAATATTCTGTAAAAAGTGTTTCTGTTATTGCAGTGAGACTACATTTTCGCTGTTAGGATGATTCTTCCTAAAAAGTGGAATATTACATATCTGTCAGTCTAATTACATGGTATCTTTTCAGGAAATTAATGTGGAGACGGCTAAATAGGTTAAAAGTATTCAGTTGCGTACCATACGTTATTTCGTGTTATATTGTGGAGCCATGTGTGAAACTGTAGAAGCTGCAGAATATTAACCTAATTTCTTGGCGAATTTAGATCATCATTCGAAAAAGATAGTACAAGAACGTTACAAAGTGACGGTTCCTTACACTGTAACTAACAAAATCATGTCACAATTAACATTGATAATCAAGTTCTTTTTGTTGAAATTGCATGACTAGTTGTGTCTTAACCATGCAATTTTGTGCAGGCATCAGGGTCACTTTTATAAAATAATACTTGTCCTCTTAGTCAAGAAACGTCTCATCTTTTATGGAAACATTGTCATACCTTATTTATTTCATATTTGTTCAAATTATCCCCCATCTACAACAGACGGTGTCTGTATTTAGATTTCCTGGACAAAATGTGATTCGAACACAATTTCTGCAAAGAGTCACTGTTCTTTTGAAGTGCCTGACAAAGATTCCTTCTATACTGTTATTGAAAATTAAATTTGGTAACTTGTTAAGTGGAAAAATAACTCGTGAAAGTGTGCTTACAGAGCTCAGTGGCTGACCTTCTACACGGTAGTGCTTAATTTTAAGGTGTGATGGCCGAGCGGGTGTCACATGTAATGTTTTCAGGTGTATGATTGTTTGTTATTAGCTTCGCCAGGCACTACCTGCAGGCAGACAGCAGAACTCCTGACAATAAATGCTAACAATGTAATTAGACCGATAACAGCCGTTTCCACGTCGTAGTCAAGTGGATAGTATGCGTACTATCAACACCATTTCATGAAAGTATACAGACCGAAATTTATATTTATTTTTATGCCATGTCTGTTTGTGTAGAGCAGATCAATTCTTCATATACCTTCTTAATATAATGTACAAAGTGTTTCAAATGCCATCGAAAATAATTTCTTAATTGCATTTCAGTTTCCTTTCTGTCCGTTGTTGTATGTTTTCTCCATTATTGAATTCTGTGCATACTGAGATAGTATCTTGAAACAACAGTGAACCCCCTTGTCCATATAGACAAACCCACCGCTCGTAGAGCACACGCCACAAGCAGTACCACCACACCCATTTGTGCTTCGAATTATGGTATTGTTTGAAAGACACGGAAGGTCCTTACTTTTAATGCCGCTTTACCGTATGTTGTATTTAGTCCAGTCACTGTAGTAACAGTCTATAGTCTGTATGCCCTTGACTTTGGGGTTTGATTCCAGACGGAAGAGAGGATTTTCTCTTCATCATCACGGCCGCGCCGGCTTTTTGGCTCACCCAGTATCCTATCATCCATCCATTCCATTCATCTATACTTACATTCTTCATCTTCATTCTTCATGCAATGGTGCTTAATTAATTAAGCATAGGGAGAACTTTGCCTTTATAGTTACGATTAATTTCTTTGTCTTGTCTTCCATTATATTTACTGTACCTTTATTGGTTTACTTCCTCTCTCTTCTTTGTATTTTTCTTTATTCTTTGTTGATTCTCTCTCGCTATTCCTATTGTATTTCTTTCGTACTCATATTTTATTAGCATATGTCCTGGTCTTCCTCAGCATTTATGCCATATCCTTTTCTTGTTATTCGACTGTTTCTAGCGTTCGGATATAACTCTTTTACCCATGCTGTGACGACGGTTTATTTGCGTTAATTCACTGAGCACTGCATGAGTTGCAACGAACTCCGTGAAGCAGAGTGTGGCAGGAACAGTTAGTAGACGCTCCGATACTCGGAGAATCCCCCTCATTGTATGGAACTCACATGTTTATCACCATGTTCACAAGAGCACGTTACTATTACTAACCTCGCCGAAATGAATCCAGTTCTTACGTTGCACCCTTTTTTTTATAAAGATTCATTTTAAAATTATCTTCCCACTAATATACCTGTCAGTTGTAAGGCACAATTAATTGTTTAGATCAAGGGTGACCACGAAGTAATTTGCTCACAACACTGCTGCGGCTTGGGCAAACTTCCTGTGCAAACAAAGATCAGGTATTTTGTATTGCTCATCTCCGTGCACTAAAATCAATTTCAGAAACGAAGACCAACTAAATGCACAATTTTTCACTAATTTATTAGGTTTTGTTTCCTGTTTTCCCTCCAACATGTTTCGGCGGGCTGCCGTCTTCAGGGAGGAATACATCACTTTATTATATAAAACACTTAAGGCATTAAAATGTGTTGTTCGTGCTGCTGTTAAAAATCTTCTTATAATGTTTAAATCCTCTAAAATTCCTACAATATTTCTGTATTTTTACGTGGTTTGTTGGTGCTATGACACCGAGACACACACACGCACACGCAGCCTATACAGCTGATACCATTCGTAAAAAAGCCACAGATCTCCAATCCAAGATTTAGCAGCAACAATAATGAGTCGACAGGAGGGCAAATGTGAACTTTGGTAGCCCAGAAAACCTCTTTGTCTCTATTAAATGTCACTAAGTCAGCTTGTGTTCATAGGACCACTAAAATAATGCACAAGGCATAACCAGAAGCATCCTATGCTGTGCGCGCGAAACTTGGACAGTCTTTCAGAAGATGAAAATGGCCGTTGGAGCATTTGAACTTACAGAAGTACTGCGAACAATATCTGAGCTAGAAGAGGAAAATGCAGTAGTGGAAAATCCGCTGTAATAATGAAATCTGTGGTTTATACATAATGTGGTAACATATATTTAACTCGTAAAATTTGTATGGGCTGGATATATCTGGAGGATGCATGGTAGGAGCAAGAGCAACAAGGGAAAGTGGATAGACGCAATGACCAGAGATGCCAGAAAACTGCTGCAGACCGCAGGGTGGAAAATGTAGGCTTTAGAATGGGAAATCTTGGGAGGGAAAATTGAGGAGTTTAGGGATCTATTACTGCTATTACTATTATTATTATTATTAGTAGTAGTAGTAGTAGTAGTAGTAGTAGTAGTAGTAGTAGTCGTATCCGTGAACCCGGGGCTACGAGGCTGACCCTGAATGGCGTTTAAAAGATTTTCTAAAGAAAGGAGATTCATAACTAACTGAAACTAATGCATTGTATTAGAATGAACAGAAATAAGAAGCCGTTAAGTAAAGAAAAAACATTTTAATTTAGTAATGCCTGGCTCTTGATTGAGTTGTTTGTTAAAGTGCGGCTTCCGAACCTCTCCTAGCTGTCCACACCTGGTTTAGATTAACCAGTTTAAGCACAGCAGAAACCATATGTACCACCTACTGTAACATTAAGAAAACCTACATTTTGTTCGCTTTGTGTTTCTGTGTTCCTAATGCTTCTTGCAATACGCAGTGATTATTTCCTTGAAGAGCATTAATTTGCTGGCCTCTCTAGTGGACACCAGCTGTTCTGTATGGGGCAGGAACTGAATTCTTATGCATTACTTGGATGAAGGTTAGTCTTGTAAGGGTTAAGTTACGAAACTTTTCTGTAAACAGTGCTATGTTTATTGACTTCTTGATAAAATTAGTAAAAGCCATTACCGCATCCATTTATATTTCAGATGCTTAACGCGAACAACCGCTGTCTTTGTCAAGTACAAAAACCTCAAATGACTCACAATTGTGAAGGGTTTCCGATTATCTCGAAGTAAAAATCGCTGTAAAAACTGACTTTGATCTAGAGGGAGCTAATCACAAATGTCATCACTGACCGGCTGAAGTCGTCATTCTGTGACACGCGAAACCATAGCAAATAGGATAATAATGTTGTTTCCAGCTGATCATTCCAATATAAGTGGCGCCATCGTCTTGAAAACTTGAAGCCCAAATTAATCATAGTCACGAGAGGTTGAGAAACTGTGGCACCATATGGTGATATAAATTCTGTCTCCTCTGTGAACCTGTTTTAATGAAACTGCTGTGCAACCAGCCTGAAGTCACTGCGCAATCCGATTTGTAGAATGAAGACTGCAGTCTTCTGGGATACGATGTGATGAATTTTTGTAGACTTACCAACTTTTCGCACGAACATGGTGCATTCAACTTCATGACATGGATGGAGAAAACAATTTCCTCCGCTACTTTTATTTTATATCCTGAGGATGGAGGCGCTTAGTCTTCTCACAAAAAGTGCCAGTCTAGCAACTTACGCATCACATCGCGAAAGACAGTAATGTTATAAGGGAACATATGTCTGTAAATCATAGTCGTCTTTGGTTGGAACATTTCGAAGTATTTGTATTTTCACGGACGTGAGGCGTATTGAGCACGCTACAGGCGATATTCAGCCTGGTGGAATACCAGACGCATTGTGTGTATTCACATGGTAAATATTTGCTTCTGAGCACAACTGTGGAGGTTTATACAGAAATGTAAATTTAGCGTAAAGCGGTATATGAGACATGTTGCAACTGTGGTCAGTTTTTAAATATAATATGAACCGCCCCGTTGTGCACACTGAATAAAACAAAGCTACTATATACGTTCCCTCCGACACAACCTGTACTCACCGAATTATTCTTACACTACAAGTTTCGGTCTTTCGACCAGCATCAGGTGTATAATATAAAAACACTCAATGCAAGGCAAAGCGTAAAGGTTTTGTGAGATCTCACAAAAAATGTACGCTTTTCCTTGCGTTGAGTGTTTTTGTATAGTACACCTGATGTTGGTTGAACGACCGAAACTTGTAGTCTAAGAGTAATTTGGTGAATACAGGTTGCGTTGAGCGGAAGGTATAGAACTGTGGCCACATTTCATTAAAGACTTGAGGAGTAATCATGGGATATAATGAAACATATAAGGAGCAGGGTTCACAGGTGGCCCGCTTGAGGGTTTGGAAATGTTTCTACTTTTGTATGTTGGAACTATAATTATGAAATTTTGCGCAAAGTGACAGCCATAAAAGCGAAAAAGAAGGGACAAACAAAAAGTGTAGAAATTTTGCACGTTCTGCGTTGTCGCCTACGTAGAGGAAAGAAGTGTTAATGCTCGGGGCGTCTAAACGGGTAGAGTTTATTTTTTCGTTTGCACAGCCTGGGCCACTCAGGAAAACGGTGTTTTACCATACTCGGCTTCGTAAGAAGCACTACATTGAACACCTAATAGGTGTTAGAAGTTCATTAAATGAGCTCTCTTTCTATGCCCGTTTTAATTTTTGCAGCGGTTAGACGTGTATAAATTTATAAAATGTTCATAACTCCGCACGTACTTGGGTGCACTACAGCAGATTGTGAGCAGGTGTAAACAGGCGCTTTCAAATTTCACAGCCTTTCACAATTTCCGCTAAATGCGAAAGGTGAGCGTCCTTGCTTACCTGACAACCTGTGGCGCCCTTAGAGTAAAATACTTTAAAATAGTTTTATTAATTGGATTTTGTAGCATTCCAAAGTGCGTGTAATAAATTTAGATTAATTTGAAAATATTTTTTAAATATTTAGACGACTAAAACATAAATGTCTTTTCGAAAAGGCTTTGAATGTTAAAGCATCACAAATTATTGGTATAAAGTAAAGTGAATGTTTTTTACGTAATCTCGGTTGATGTAATCCGGAATTGTGAGTAAAGATGTTGTGGTTTGCTGTTAACGAAACATGTATTCGCAAATGTCACCATTGAAATTAATTATGGGAGCTGTTCCCTTGCATTTTTCAAAAGCTGGAGTAAATTCTATGAACCATTTTATTTGCAGTACTGAGTGGTCAATGAACTGCTTTTTTCCTATAATTTAATCTCTCAGATTCTTCAGAACGTTACATTATTTGGGTAATTTTTACATTCTCAGTCATTAATGCCCGTAGACAACTAGTGCCTTTGCAGTCGTGTACCCTTTAGGAAAAAACAGTTTGTATGTATTAATTTTAACTGCCAACTTCTCACTACAACTTCACAGTTTTTTTTTCGTTTTATAGTTTTCAGAGAAACTAAAAAACCTGGAACATACATTTTGATGATAAAAAGTTGCTCTTTGTATCTTAGTAACAGAGGAGTCTGGTTAGTACAAGCGACTTTCTACGTGATAGATGACAGGGACCATCTTTGAGCAGCGGCAGTATCGTAACCGATGACGATTACCCGAGATGCGATTATTGCTAGTTCGAAACACTCGGGTTTAATGTGGCCAAATGGAATTTCTTGTCAGTCATCTCCAAGTATGGCCAAGGATAATAATGTGCAGAGATTGTCTGTGCTGTCCGTAGATACTCCAGGAGAGTGCTTAGGCACAGGTGTGAGTTTAACCGTTACTGAAAGTGTGTCTGTAAATGTGGGTAAAATGTTATCTCACTATCACAAATTGGGTGAAAGTGTATGCTTCATATTTTACGCTTCCATAAATAACATTTCTTAGCCGTATTTGTGTGATTCTGCACGAGTGACTTTTAGAAGTTATTTGACACAGACAAGCAGAGAAAGTAACTAATGTTTGTCCCTCTTGATCGTGTGTTCAGTGCTTCTGATATTTTATCTTTCAGACGAGCGACATGTCAAAGGTTTTCTGTATTATTGAAATTGTGTCCTGTATAAACAACATTCGACATAAAATATTCAGGAGTCGTCGATGAACACACAGAATCACTTTGACGATGTTCTTTGTCCTCACTCTTGGGAAGCATATCCGATATGATCAATTCGTGCAAGAACACATTTCAAACAGCGGTTGTGTGTGGACGCGTAGTACCCCACAGTTCGGAATGTTGGAAAAATGTTTGGAAAGAAAAAATAAACTACATTAATATTAGAAAAAAGGAATTTACGACATATGCGTTTCCTGAAAACAAAATTATTATTCTTGAGGCTTTAATGATACACGACGAGCATAGTTTGCGTTTTTGCGGCTGTCCTTTGATCCTGAACACGGAGGCAGCAGGTTCCAACAAGCTGTTATATCTGTACCAATCGCTGCGGCCTCACATGCCATAAGACCCTAGTCACCTCAGTGATAACCGTATATCTGTTTGTTATTTAGTAAACACTTAAAAACTTAAATTTTTTTACATTTTAACCCAGCCGATGTTCGTGTCTTATCTGAAGTAACTGAGAGACTGAGAATACTGTAAACTGCTCATTTCTAATCTTTCGGTAAACTTGCTCCCTCCGTCTTCTGTGTGACATATTTCTCAGAGATGTTCATTCACGCCAAAATATTATACGTTTCCGCAATCCTGAAGACAACGCTACAAATGTCTTTGTCCCACCCTGAATATGAAGGTAACATGTTCTTGTGAAATATTGCTTTCCAAACCCATAAAACCATCATCATAATAATACGCTGTTCATTGCTAGATTTGAAGTAATTTTTTTGCGAAACGACGGTCTCAGAAAGAAATACCCAGTCTACTGAAATACATAAAAAAATCTGCTTCACATCATGTCTGTATGGTATCTATGACACAAAGCCGATTTCATTGTTTTATTCGCGCGTATGTAATGTGTATGAAGTTTGAATAGACGGGTGACTCATTAGCATCGATCAGCAAAGGGAAACGCCTCTGGGCTGACAGCATGTGACATCCTCACAGCAGGGTTTTCTCACCTGTGGGAACCGCCATGTCGTACCATGCGCAAGATGATTACAAATTACAACGCACAGGCAATTTCCCTGCATTAACTTGTTTATTATTATTATTATTATTATTATTATTATTATTATTATTATTATTATTATAAGTAGGTAATTACTGCGAATGGAAGTGGTCAAATGAGAATGCTGAACATTATAACCATAAATATTGCATGCGTAAAAATGTTCAGACAGGTATGAATAATTTTGAATTATGCTTCTTTATCCTGTGGCTTATTTTAAGAATAATTTAATGATATTTATAACACTGTTGCCCCGTGGCACTGATGGTGACATACCTCGGCTTTGAATTGTGAACTTCTGGGTTAAGACACCAAGCAGTTCTATTATAGTTGGTTAAAAATGCTTCTGAGGACACCGCAGCCTCCATTTCAGTGCACAGGCATCATATACCTTAATATTAACATATTCATTTCCACCGCCATGAAAATTCAATATATCATTACGCTATTGTTTTTACGAACTAAGTTGAATGTGTTAGTTTATGAAATCGCTACATAAGCTCTGTTTCATGATGTTATTGCTAAAGGACAGATGGAACAGTTTTAGGCTCGCAACTGGCCGTAATTGCCCAAGCCATGTTTGGAAGAGAAAAATATATTATTTTTAGAAGGATGATTTTTTACCGAAGAAATTTTATAATGAATAAACGAAGTGCCTTTCGTATTACACTTTGCTTGCTTGTTGGTATGCGTTCTGCCCCGGATATCTGTTATCATGGCAGGTCTTTGATTTAATGAGTCACTTCAGGTAATGTTCGAAAATCCCTTAACGTAGACAGTAGCAGCTTCTTTCTACATCCTTATATGTAATCGTTTAAAGAACAGCGATTACGATGTGCAGTATATACCAGGGACTCCAGCGTTAGGAAAATGCATTGTCCCGCACATTGTACAAACATTTGTGTGTTTCGTGCAGTGCTCCCAATGAACACCGATTTTTCTCTGAATAATATACGGTGGCTGGTCTTCGTAATTGACACGGATTGTCCTGTCTGTGACAAAGGACCTGAATTTTTATTGTTTGTGACTTAGATCAACGTGTTTTCAGCATTAATAATCACTGTTGTGGGCCGTTTCTCATTATGCAGTAAAACTAATGGTATTTGCAAAGCAAAATTGAATAAACTAAGCACAAGAAACAGTAAAAAAAATTAAAAAATACTGAATATTCTGTGACAATTATCAATCCGCGTTGTTAGGAAACCGCCATGTATATTCTGCCTTAACGTCTGTGAGGCTACGGCTTGCATTTCAAAGGGAAGTGTGAAGTTTCGCAATAATTATGAAACCCTTCGTTTCAAAGCAATTTCATGTAGCACGTGATTTAAAATGGGAAATTTTAAATTTAACCCACACAGAGCGTTTGTGTTGTTGGTGTGATTCTCAACATCATGTAACGCTTATTTACCTAAACAACATCAACTTTTTAATTGAGCAGTGCACTATCACTTTTATAAGACGTCGTTTCAGCAGGCGAGTTGTTACACGCGAGTGGACGGCAGACGGACAGACATGGCGCTTGAGACAAAACGTTCTATGTTTCTGCTCTTCCCTCTGTATTTGGGCAGTCCTACGAAGGCGGCACAAAGAAAATTCAATTTCAATTCCAGTTTCACTTCACTTCATACTCTTTCCCTTACTTGCCGTTGCCGTGGCAGCTGCAGTGATGTGCGAGTCCTGTAATATCCAGTCCTTTTTTAATTGCGTGAGTAAACTATAATTTCTCGCCTTGATTAATATGTAAAATTTTATCTACCAGAAACAGCTGTGTTGACAAGGATAGCATCAATATCCTGGGCGAAGAAAGAGTAGGCTCTTATCTACGACAATTTAAGAATAAACTGGACCAGTGGTGTAGGGAACCATGTCTCCATTGGCTTAGCAATAATTTTATTTTTTTAGTGTCATCCCTCCAGTCCCATTAGGGTATTTTAAATTTCGCATGGTATGCCTCGTACCTTTATCCGTGTCTAACGTGAGCAGCCCACAGGAAAGTATAGCAGTGAATCATATTGTAGGCTTATTCTTTATCGTTTGTTAAACAGAGAATTTACAGAGCGTTTGTTCAAAATTGAAACCCCCACCAACGGCTTATTATCGGGCATGTGTGTTATTCCTGATAGTGTGATTCCCGGATTACGTGAGTTTAGAGGATGTGGGCGTCGCGGCCACGAAAAGACGCATCATGGTTGACACAGACATATTTTTTGAAAAAGGGAATACGAAAGGATACAATAAACACCAGCAGGCCTGTATACCTGCAGTGCGAAAAATGCGTGCAATGACTTTGGGTCCTTCAACCCTATAATACTCACCCCTACAGCCGTAAACAAAGTACGGGGTTGCCTGCTGTTTTTTTGTTTTCATCATTTGCTATGTGGTTTTGAAGGGGTAAAAGGTTTTGCGTGCGCGAGGTAATCGTGGTTAGTGCAATGACAGTAGTTTCGAGGAGACTGAGAAAACCGTCTTTGATTTTTGTTGGATATCAGTACAGAATTCATCGGAATAATTCGAAGTTTATAAGTTGTGTGTGTGTGTCGAAGACAAATGCGGTAAGTGCAAAGGGAAGCTGAAGACTAATTTACTGTACGCAGTCTTTAGTAAAATGGACCATAGTTGCGTTCCAAAACTAGCTGTAATGGAAGTTAAAGTAAAGTTGGGTAACTGCAGGGACAAAAGCTAAGGAAGACTTGTACTGTGCCTGTACGTACACTTTACAAGGAAGAACTGTAAAACGTTTACGGGAAGGTGTATGAAATTGTAAGTGAGGTACCAAACTACGATAATATTAAGACTGGACTGTGTAAAGAACAGTGAAACTTTCTGGGTACTTAGCAGAATCCGGAAGACATTTCGAAAATTATATTTTTGGAAGAAGTTTTACGTCGTGCAAGTAACCCCAGCTTTGTTCGATTGAATAACACTAATGACTCAAGAAAAAGAATTTTTGTCTTCGCTGGGGAAGATAGTGAATATTTACTCAGAATAAAAGCTTCTTTTTTTCTAGATGGCACATTTAAAAATCTTCCGAGGCAATTCGCTCAGTTGTGTAGCTCGTACGAAAATCTTGGAAACACATCGCATGAAAATTACTTGTATGTAGTTCTGTTCACAATTTTACTGGATCAACAAGAAACAACATATCATCGTTCGTTAACTCTGCTGAAGACCTGGTGTTCTCCCTGGTCACCAAAAATTACAAAGGTCGATTTTGAAGCAGCAGTCATCTGTGCAATACATGAAGTTTTCCCCGACACCGTTATTACTATCTGCAATTTTAATTTGGCGACCAGATTTAAATACCCACAGTCCGCCTTCGCGTACCACATTTTTCTCCGCCATCCATTTAAATTTTTTCACAGGTTTAAAAAAACTTTATATTATGTGAACCAAACAAGATTAAATAATGAATTAAGCGGCATTTTGTGGGATATGAGACAGAGATACTTCTGCATGTCTTCGAGAAAGCAGCAAGTATTCCTATTTCGTAAATACACAAAATAAATTTACAGAATACGCAAAAATTTCAGTTTCTTTCACGTACATTTCGGCATGAGCCCCCAGTTTTGCTTAAGAGGCCTCACTTGTGGTTCTTACAGTTGTGCCTTGGTGTAGTAGTCGTTAAAACATGTTCTTACACGCAGTCCGACTTTACACTCTCGGCACTTTACGCAAACTTTTCGTTTTACACCCCTGGCCGTGCTTACGCGACACCAGACGGCGCAGGCCAGTGTTCGCTGCCGCTTACTCCGAGACCAGCGACATGTGCTTCGCCATTTGGTGGTCTACCTAATGGCCTTGGCATTCTCCTTTCTGGTGCAGCGTGTGCCAACATATTCCTCACGAGGGCCAATCGAAAATCTCTGTGTGAAAGTTTCTTACCCTCCTTGAGGAAAGGTGGATGGAACGGTTGAGAATATCCAGGTCCAGCAGACGGAAAAACAATTTTTTAGCCCATTTGAATGCGCTACTGCCGATGGAGTAGCTGTTTGCCATTCTGTCTCTCTTATCCACACAGCTGTCATTTATGTGTGACGCTTCACAGTCCTTTCCTCCGGGGCCCCATGTATAGGCGTGTACTACAATTCTGTGAGGCTGAGGTGCGTGTCCATTGCAGGGTTGCTGGCTGTTGAGTCTATTGACCTGGCCCACTGTCACCATCATCTTCTTCACCAGAGGCACTGGACAAAATTGAGCTGCTAGAGTCGTGACAGGTTGCTGTCTCGCCGTCCAGTTGTGGTTGTGACACCCCTGGTCCTCGTTCACCCCACTCCCCTTCCATTATCTGTTCTGCCATCACTTGATATCCTAGCTTCTTTGTTATCAGTGTCAAAAATTAGTTCCGATATTTCTCTGGGCGTCAGCGACCGTGTTTGGGTCAATTCATTATTTAGCCACTACTCACAACACTGTGAAACGCTTGCTGAGAAGAAATAATAAACTCCCTCTGCAGCATTGCCTGCGTAAACTCGGCAACAAGTCTGAGAAATGAAACGCAGTATCTCGAGCTCTGAATGGGGGCCGTTCAAACGAAAGGTTGCAGATAAAGGTCTGCTTATTGCTGTTTGTAGCCACATTATCGTTGTAACCGTAGAGCTGTGTAGCTGTGCATTGACACTCTCCAGACTAAACCATTAGTCATACACACACGCAATGAACACAGCCGGAAAAATAAAGCGGGGTTCACAGCCTTGCCACAAACTTCCTTACTGGCCGTAGGTACAAACGGCATCATATGCAAAGGGATAACCGGGTTCTATCATGGAGTAAACAGGCCGGGGCATCAAGCTGACCAAAGAAATGCCTACTGCGGTGTTAAAATGCGTGAAGTTATATTTTGCTCCTCAGTATGTTTCTATGGCGTGGAGAGCAACATATTTAAATGGCTGGCGTTCTCGCTGTCCCTTATAAAGGACGCTGGAGCCTAGAGGAGTTTTAAATGCCGTCCCGTATAGAGGACGCAGGTACCCGAAAGGTTCGGTGCCTGTGGAAGGAAACACAAAATAATGATCTTGCGATGAAATACAAACAAAATGAACAAGTTGAAGACACATGCAGAGTGTGTGTGCTGCTGTAGAAGAAGGTTGGCTTATGACCATGGAAATGATCTACAGAATGAGAAATTGGCCTTATTTCTCGATTACTTTGTCGAGAAATATATGGAGAACGAGAATGTTCCCATCGAGATGTGAAATATAAATAAGCATTGGCACACGACCAACAGTGCAGTCGAGAGTTGGAATTTCAAACTAAACAGCATTATAGGAAAGTAACAGCGTAATGTTTTTCTGCCAGTTCAGACATTAAAAGAAGAAGCAGAATTGGTGTCATGGCAACTGAAGTCAAAGGAACCTGGACAACCTGGTCAAAAACGAAGAAAGACTTATGTAAAACGAGAGGAGAAAATTCAACAAAGTATAGAATAATACGATAAATCAAATGATCTGTACAAATATCGATAGCGTTAAGCTATATAAATAAATGTGAATAATTATAAATAATTAACAGAAAATTTGTTAATGTCATTTTAATACGTAAAGCGTATCACTTCTGCTGTCCGCCTCAACCACAGTAATTTACACTTCGCCTCGCCCACGACTCTAGCTTCTACGCCTCATCCATGCCATGTATTTGCGTACGTTCCCTTACATATCAGTTCTGTAGCAGAGTCACATATATCAAGAATCCTTAAAGATATTCCAAGCTAAGACTCTTGGCGTTAACAGTCTGCAGTTCTTCTTGAATTTGTACAGGAAACACCGTGTAACACACTTTTGATTGCGACTCGAAAGGTTATTGTTGCTGCAGTTGTTGTTTTATTCCCCTTCTTTTTCTTTTCTTCGTCTTCTTCTTCTTCTTCTTCTTCTTCTTCTTCTTGGATATGAAATAGGTTAACGCAGAGTGGTGTTCTTGTGGAAAACTACACCAGGAAGATATCGTATAAGATCAGTCGTAGTAAATGTTGAAGTTCTGTTCATAATGAGTGTCCATGACTATCTGTCTTGCTGCAGTACGCGTTTGTAATCAGTTATGTCATGCGGTTTGAAGTCGTGAAGCCGTACGAAAAATGTGTGGGAAACTAGTAATTAATCAGTCTTCCTTTGTGGACTGCGCCTTCGCCGGCAATATGACTTCTCTGTGGGGATCTTTAAAAGAAAGCATTTTTAGGAAAAACGTACATGCAGACGGTGACCGCACAGAAATTTTTTGGCGCTCCATGTATGTAGTTTGTAGACAAGAACGTCAGAGAATTATTAATAGCTTATTTACAAGTTGTCTAAAGTAGGTATTTGACAGTTTTAATCATTTGCAGCATCTTCTTTAAAATTCGTTAAATTGTATAATACAATGCCACTGGTTACTGTACATTCTGTAAATGCGTTTGTAGATTCTGTAAGCAGTTTCGCTTTAAGATGAGCATTTTTAGAACAGAGGTACGGATTATAGGACACGGAATTTCATAAAATTCTTTCCTCTGGCTGTGTGTAATTCCAGGCATTATGCGTTCCACATTGCTGAAATAACTGTAGTTCTAAGGACCCGAAATATCTCAGTTCGGGCAGTGACTAGGCTGGACAGTCGAGGATTCATGATGCGATTTCCTGCATGAGAGAGACAGACAGAGAGAGAGAGAGATTTCCAAAACGTCCAGACGGACCATGAGGCCCTCCTAGCCTCCTGTTCAATTGGTATTAGGGAATTTGTGCCCTCGGGTAAAGCGGTCGGGGCGTGAATCCGACAAGCGTCTTACATCTAATGCTTGGATTAATATTAAGGGAAGCAATACTTACACTTTGTCACATACCTTTACGGTGTGCAGAGGAAGAGTTTTACCTTTCCCGCTACTGAGGTATTAAAACCGATAAAGCTGCAATACTTTACTGCTTTCTAGTTTCACTCTGAATCACACTTCTCCTTAACGAATTTGGATCGGAAGAGAGACCTACTAATGGTAGCACTTGATGGGAAGCTTGCTCAGATTGGCTGAATATGGTGGTAAGTATTTTGTTTTATACTGTAATTTCATGTTATCTTCCAGAGTATTTAAGAATAAGGGAAAGAAAACACCTCGTAAATATTTTACAATTTTTTGTTTCTTTCGTGTAGAAGTTTTGGAGATGCTGTTAGGAATACTTACACTAGCTGGGATATCCACTTAAGATTTTCCGGGTTTAACTTTTTTAATATTTACTGAAGAAAACAGCTGGCTTTGGTTTAAAGACAAGTGGAAATTGTAAGACTGTTTATGGCTGTACGTGTGTGTGGCAGCTTTATAGCTTGTGAAGAATCACTACTTGTATCTCTGCTGATATCAAATACTTCTCATTTGAGGCTGTTGAATTAACCGGCTTGCACTTTGTGTAATGATTTCTCGCAACGGAAAACCTTGTATAATAAATGCTTAGAATAATTTTGATAAGAACCATAATCCTATAGTTTTGTGTTACGGTTATGTTATTTTCGTATTTGGCGTCACGTGTTCTGCTCAATAAATTTCAGAAAAAATTGCTGCATCTCCTAGACATAACTCTAAATCTGCAAGCAGTAGTTTCATTCGAAACGTTGGTGCTTGTCGGACTGCACAGCGTCACAGCTTAGAAAATCGTAATTTTAAAGATTTCATAGTTCTGTTATTTGCTCATTACTACACGGCCTAAAAAACACTCAGATAACATTATGCCGCAGATTGTTATGTAGGATATACGTATGTTTAATTTCATACTGTATTACACTTTATCCTTGCTTTGCTTGTCATATGAACAGGCTGGGCTGAAGAGCAATAAATCTATATTTGAACCTTCAAGTGCGTGTGCGATATTCATTTGTTTGTTTTGTTGTGTTTGTTTGTTTGTTTGTTTGTTTGTTTGTTTGTTTTAACGAAAATGTTAGCATATAAGACTGTAAGTCCGTATCGTCAGATGATAGGGTCATTAATGGATGATAAATTTTGAAGGATTTTGAAGGAATTGGTTCCGAACTTATCAAATTACTCTCTCGAAATTTGCCTGGAGGGACTGAAGAAAATTACAAGCAAGAATGAGGAGTGTCTGGAATTTTGTCCCTACTACCCGGCATACCAATCGCACTTATATGCCGCCAATGTTAAGATCGTCAATTTTATCTTCAGTCTCTCTGGCTTTTCCGTGTTCCTAACACTTCCTTTGTAAACGGCTAGATATTATATTTCTTATACTCATCTCGTAAACGGCGATTTATTAACATAGATGTAGTCTGATCTTATATAAAAGGTTTTATGTATCAGTTCTTAACCAAAGTTAATGTTGGTCGACAGATTATGGTAGAAATATTAAATTTAAAATTTCACGAAAATCCGTCCGATGTGAACCGAGTTGTTCAGTGCGCAGATACGGAGGGACGGACGGCAAACATAGCTAGCGAATCTAACTGCCGGTTTTTGCAGTTTCTTTACGCATAAGCCTTAGAAGAGCTGCCAGTAGCAAGTGCCCCTGCTGGCTTGGAAACTGACACCTACCGAATACAGGTTTTGGTTACTAAATCTGCGTCTACTTCTTCAGTTTTAATATGCTTTAATGTAGCATTTAAAAACATCAACTTTACAGCCGCTTCAAATTAAACGTCGAAGTTCACCGTAGAACAGGCCGTGAAGGCCTAGAAGGGGAGATGAGTTATGGCTGTACCCTTTCTTTAACCTCCAGAGTAGATGGCGATGTGTGGTCAACGCCAGGCCTCGGCCCCTTCATTCCAGTAAGGAAAGCCAGTAACCATTTTACAGAAGGCTGGGTGGGCCCCAGGAACGATGTGGATGGGCGCGAAAAGTCTCGCCTCCACCGGGATTCGATCTCCGGATCGTAAAGTAAAAGTTGTTCACAACAAAAGTGCTGTACATTTTATTGGGCATCTCATGTTCAAATAATTCAGATATTTCGTACGATGCAAACAAAATTCCCTTCGAATTCTGGTTCTTACTTCTCCATTCCTGCTACGAAACCATTCCAGAGTTAGAAGATTTTTGTGATGGCAGTATTTTTCATGCTGCTGTTGTCAAAACATTACACTGTGCCACACAATGCTCTGTATACATACGAAAAGCACAAGTTTTGTCATTACTAACAGCAAACCACATTTCCTCGTGTTGCTAAACACACAGCACCAACAGTGGCGTCTCCTCGACTCTGCACACTGTTACCAAGCTTTGATTATGTAGTCTTGTAGGGGATTATCGACGTTTTGGTGGATTAATCTTCTGGAGAATTCCTTTTTTCTGGGGTATGACTCCGCCTCACTGATCGGTTGCCAACTTCTCGAATATAATATATACCTCTAAATTACAGGAACCTGTTACTCATAACGTGACGTCATATATCAGAAGAACGGAGTGCCCAACCACATCGACGTGAATACCTGAACAGGAGAATGTCCTTCTTCCTTCTCTATCGTACAAGCTTTGACTCTGAGGATAAAAGCAGTAGGTTCGTTAGAAACGTCGGTATGCATTTGCCACTCCTGTATACTCGGAAGACCACAGTACGAACCTTCACCGTCGTGGAAGTTTGAAAATTATATAAGACTGGGTTTCTTATTGACTTTTTCCCCCCTGAAGTAAGAGTCTGTATTCCAGAGGTATTCGTTTACAGTGATGCGTAGGAAGCTTCTTATGGCGACTGCAGATTAAAGTTTCCCATCAGTACAGACAAGAGTACCATAGGAACCTGATAGGCTATAAACATGACTATTTTCTCCACATTTTCTTGCATACTTACGCCCCAGGCTTCATATTCGGAATGTTTCGCCTTCAGGTGTGCAAATTTTGTTACGGTGCATTTACGTATGCTTTAAGATAACAATATGGCGACTGGCTGATTGTTTTCTTTAGCCTTTCCTTTGATGACAGTAACCGATAAACCGTTAGAGCTAAGTACGTAGAACTTGCTAGAGAGATGGTTATAGTATAATGTGTATTCATTATTGCGCGCAAGTTAGCAGTTACAAATATGACGATAAAAAGTCTGAGGTTATAGCCAACGTAATCTGCATAGAATCCTGCCGAAGGGATATGCTGTGCAAAAAATATAGCCAGAAGTGGCTGCGGTCTGTGATTTTTTCACAACGCTCTTATAGTATCGGAGCATAATATCGCTCATTATTGAATAATTGGAAATGATTTGAAGGAACACGTCTTGACACATTGGAGGTACCCTTCCGTCATTTTCCTGCAGCAGTGTCTCCCAAACAGGGTTCCGTGGGACCCTATGGTTCTGCAGAGTATCTTTCGGGTCCCGCGAGAAATGGTGAAATAAGTACATAAAAATTTAAATTTAGAAAATTTTCAGATATATCTGGAAGTACTTCAAGAAATTTTTCCGGCAATTGGCAATACTCGAATAATCTCTATGTGCTCCCTACTGCCTTTTTTATGGCCGGTAAACCTTTACATGAGTAGGGGTTTGTCGGCATATGACAAATTGTTTTAGGGATTCCTGGTTGGAAGAAAGCTTGGGAGACACTGACGTAGGGGGGCTAAGTAAAGCAGTGACATATTTCTGTCGCCATAGCAGGTGTCCTCTCCGACATCCGAATAGGCGTCTCCTGAATAACGGAATAGAGGCTTACGGGTGCAATATCCTGCTATATAAATCAACTGTATTAATATTAATACACGCTGTGGGGCTAGAGATCTATGCAGTACGGAAGCAGACTTTATGAGTTTTGTTCGAACATCCTATTTTTAGATGGTGACTTTTTTCCTGCAAGGTACTGATTGTAGTAAGCGTGTCTGTACCTGAGGTCGCTTTAGCTGAGCAGACTCACAGTATGGACAGTACATGCGGTGGCTTGTTTCACTGCTCCCTTACTGTGGTGGAGCTTTTGTTTGTTGTCTGGCTGAATGTTTGGAGTGAGAGTGACAGACGGAGTGAGGGAAGAACTAGATGTGACAGAAGGTGGGAGATAGTATGAAGTGGGTGGAATGTTGCCGATTCTCCTCCACACTAAGCGTAAGGATAAAGGCCGCCAATCACAGCAGATTTTATGATGCGAAATGAAACACCAAAGGAAAATTATCATTTAACCACAAGTGAGCATATTTCGTTATCTTTATATACATATATATATATATATATATATATATATATATATAACAGATCTAAACTTCACATTTTCCCGAAAAGTAAAATAAGTCGAAGTCGTTAAACGTTGAGAAACATTGATACAGGTCTGTAATTAAAAGTATAAGAAAACAGATAGAATAAAAGGTTAGAAATCGATACCCAGCTCTTCCGAACTGAAAGCGAAGATTCTGTAATGTATCGTTCAGCCTCCGGATGGGGGTGGTCGTCCTGTAATTTACGATCTTTGGTTTGTACTGACGATTGGAGGAGCGTTTGTCAGACATTAAAACATATCTTTTTTCATTTATTTATTTTTTGCTTATCGTAATGTTGTTAGAAACCTCGTTATTACTGTTGTCATGTGGGCCTCCTTCGCTAGCGGTGCAGAGGAAGTACTTCCCCTGTAATGTTCGCGATATTGAGCAGCGCAGCCGGGGTAAGAAAGAGAGCTGGTAGAATTACAATGAATTATAGGTTTATAATATTTACTGCTTTCTGACAATGAAGAGTGAAATTTCAGAATTTGCCTACAATTATTCAGTCCCTTTCATTTTCATTTTATTTACGTGCTGACTGAACAGCCTAATGACCAGTTATAAAATCAGAAAGAATAAGCAAAAACTAATGTACATATAATAATAATAATAATAGTTACTTTCCTGTAGTGCAAGGTTTGAAGGTCTGACAGCGCTCTTGATGATGGCTAAGGCTCATCTAGTCATCTGTAACTAATTATTAATCGACACGGCGTCATATCCCAAATTCTACATCCATTGCACGCAATCTTTTATGCATAGTACTTTGTACTAATCCAGCGAGTTGAATCACGTCTCATTACAGTAACAGGAGAGCAACATTTTTAGACATTTAAAATTTTAGACAATTCTTGCATTTAGTCATGTTTTTATTATAGGCTTATAAGACTTCTTCATCCATTTACTCTTTCCTCTCACACACGTATCCCTTGTACTATATTTCTAACGTGTGTTATATTTCTAACGGGTATTTACCTAATGATTGTCGACTTCAGCGAAATTTCCAAGCACTATGTCTATCTTTGCCTTTCATTAAGATTTAGAACAATTCTGAATTCTTTGCTTACGTGTATATCTAAGATATACTAAAATATTCACTGAAAGTTGCTGCTTTCTGTGATGGTGTCCCAAGTAGTCTGGTATAAATCGTTATAGACAGAGCCCTGAGACTCTTAAATCCCATAGAGCGTGCATGTGTCCCGGTTGTCTCAAAGGTTGGTTTTTGGCGAAAAGTTATATTAAGTGATAATAAATAAATACTTCTGGTTTGAGAGCTTAGTGTCGTACTGCGCTGAGTAACTGGCCGTTCTCTTATGTCGCGCTAATAGTAAGCCGTCTTTAAGCACAATTGGATCTTACAACTGGGAAAGGAATTTCAAATGACGTACAGTTTCGTCCCTGCTTAGTAATCCGTGAATTCCCCAGTCACTGTAGATCAACGATCTTCAGCTTGGGTAGAAAATTCGGAATGATACTGTAGTTGTGGAATGGCTGGGATGTGGTTTAGTACGAAAAGGAGAGAGGAACACAGCAGCAATAGACATCATATTAAACGCTTTAATAGGGTCTGAGACTACTTTGCGGCATCCACTATCAAGATTCAAACTCTTGACATTGATATAAGCATGGTTAAAGTACACAGTGAAGGGTGGAGACAAGGTTTGTTGACTGAAGGACGGCGAAAGGGAGGGATTGCTGTATTGTTGGAAAAAGGGAAGGGAGGCTGAAAGGGAAAAGGCTTCGTATCTGATATTCAACTGTCTCTCAGATTTCCGTCTTGCATAACAAGCAACGAGCTTTTCTGTAAGTTATGCAAGAGTCCTAAACAGAAGCGAGTACTGAAAACGCATAGTTTACAGCCGCCTTCCTTTTTGAATTCTTCTAACATTTTGCCTTTTCTGTGCTAAAAAGTTAATTGACCGCAACACTTAAGTAAACTTGGTTTAAGTATGTTGTTACGACAGTACAAATTAACGCATCCTGTATCGCCACTGTGATACAGTTCCTTTTCTACTTAAAAGTATTAATCATTTTTGTGTTCAACTTGTTCCAAATTTCCTAATTTTTATGTGTGAATCACAATAAGATTTCAATATGTTTTATCTTATAAAGTACGTTTACCTATTAATTATTTACAATAAACATTGCCAAGACTTTCTGTGTAACAGTGGAAACACAACGGTTCGGAATTCTAACATTGTGGTTAAAAAAGATTACATTCTTATGGGAAAGAGGCGGAGGGATGTGAACTGAACCTACCTGTCTCTGTTTAGAGTCCAGTCTCGGGTTTTGGGAAAATGCTAATGAAGATGCGAGTTACATAAAGAGAGGAGAATTCATTTACAAATTTCGGAAGTATTACCTTCTCAAGAAAGATTCTGATCCATACAGTTAATATCGTAAAGCGAGGCGCTGGCGGCAGTTTCCAACTGTCTTGATCGAGCTGTAGTTTGTGTAATTCGTGAAGCTGTATTCAGGTGGCCTGGATGTTATAGTTGTGATGATCGTGATTTGGCAACCACGCAACAGCAAGTTAAAAGTTTTGTTAAACTGTACCTAAGAGACACTGTTACGAACTGAAAGACAAACGTCTGATCAGCTTGGAATGCAGTAGCACACAGACAAAATATGTTTTTGAGCTTCAGTATAGTGTTCTCATATCCTAAACACAGTTCAGGTTACAGAATATCAAAGTCATCTCAAAGGCATACAGAAGGATTGAGGCAATCCGTGTTAACATTAGGATTAAAATGAAGTACATTAATTTATGTGGTTGTGGGCCATAACAGGTTGGACGTTGTTTCAGTTGTAACTGGGAAGATGTTGATTTTGCTATGACCATAGAGTTTGCTAAGGAAAAGAGACAAACAAGACGAAGAAGAATATTCTTGGGTTAGTTGACCCTTGAAGATGGGACCGACATGTTGTCCCGAAACGTCGGTGCGGAATTGCTACTCTACGCTGCTTAAGATCTCAGGAGATCGCAGATCTAATTTACATCACGGCGGAAGCCCGAAATCACGCACAGTCGACCTTCTCACACCGAAGTTCCAAGCAAATAAACACCCACCCATATCCACATCACCACAACTAGTAGGCACCTCCGCCAGCTCCGCTGTCTCCACCGGCCAAAAACGAAGCAACGTACTGTACTCACTTCTTCGCCTTCGAAGTCGCTTGGCCCGTTTTCGGACCACGGACTCGCTGATCCTTTTCCTCCAACTTTCTGTCTTCCTTGCTGTTGCCTACCAGTTCAGCGTCTGCAGCAACTCTTAAGGCATTCCTCCAAACAGCATGCTTCCATCTAACACTAGGCTTTCCCATGGGTCTTCTTTCTCAAAAACGTCCTCCTATTACTCCTTCCTTTCCGGGAGGGGGGGGGGGGGGGGAAGCAAGGACCATCCCTCTTCACCACTCGTATGTGGCCAGATCACCTCAATCTCTTCAAACGAACAAATGTCGGGCGTGCCTCGTCATCATACATTTTGTAAATCTTCTTGTTTTATTTCTACTTCCCAGCACACCTTTGGTATGCTTGGCCCGAAATATGTTTCTGAGGATTTTTCATTGAAAGAAATCATCATGTCTGCGTTTTTGTGGGAAAGAATCCGTGTTTTGCTCTCATATAGGACAATGCTGCAGATAAGTCTTAAGAGCAGGACCCGAATTTTCCAGCTGGCGAAGCGACACTTGAAGAGGAAAAAGGCAGAAAAATAAGGTCTCATAAGTGAAGGTAAATTTCATCCTATAACGGACCATGAAGTCCGAGAGGGGGAGTAGAGGTGTATCTCTAATCTTTCTTTAACCTCGGCGCCAGGTGTGGGTAGGTGGTCAACGCCACGTCGCGGCCTCTTTACTCCCGGTATGGAGACCCAGTATCCATTGTACAGGAGACTGGGTAGGCCCCAGGGCTGCTCTGCACAGGTGCGGAAAATTTCGTCCCCACCGGGATTCGATACTAGCCAACCGTATGAAAATTCCACCGGTCAAAGACTGTGCACTGCGCTGTAGCCACCTACTAGGGTAAATGGCGCCGTAACCCACCAGACTGCACTGCTGAGGGAAATGTCTGTGTCAGTTGTAATCCATCCAAACTTAACGTAACCGCTGTATTCTGTTAGATGAAAGATGTGCGTTTGGCAAATAACAATAAACTGTTTTGCTTTTACACATTCCTTTACATTTAGTGCAGCATAGAGGGCATTGTGTATTACATGTTACAAAAGAAAGGGAAACATTTATATTTTATGGTCGTAAATTGTGAATGCAGTTTAAATCCGTTATAATCCTATGCAGTAAATAGATAGAGCGCATTAATGGGGTTTAAGAGTTAAATTCATGAGCGTCCACTTAGGAGCAAATCGGTTTATTGCATGGATGAAGGGGCACCTCACACTGTAGGAGTACCTGTAAAATACGAATTTACCCAATGAGAAACACCGGATGTATCCCATGTGATTAACTGGGGAAGGGTTCTAATTCGAAATACCAGAGTAGACAGGCTGGTAAATGGAAGTGGAAGTCATGGTCGCAGGTGTTAACGACGGCACTAACCCGAAGCAGGTGGGTATTAAACACAATGAACAGGCGGACTGGCCATTGTACCACTATTTTAGAACATTAATCTAGCTCCTCATAAAAAGTACTGCGCTTTGTATTTTGTAAGTTAAGCTTACGTATTTGTATTAACTGCTGTACAGTTGTACATAACCACAAATTTGTGCGTGTGGTGTTTAATGACAATGCTTGACGTTGAAAGTTTATTGGATTTTTTTTCTGAAATGTGAGATTCAGATCGCCTTGTTGCGCAATTAAAGGCGCGCACCCAAAAAAATAGATCTTGTAATTATTTCTTTTATTAGGATATTTTCTCTTATATTCGAGGACTCATAGTGACTGAAAGGAAATAATTCCTTGTCACATCGGACCAAATAATTATTTATGTACGCAAGAGAAATGCCAAGAGAGTAAAACCTGCAGTTACATTGACAAAGTGGCCTCTCCCTTTCAAATTTTTCAAAAATTGTAATCCGTGCACACAATTATTTTATTTTAGTAATTTATATTTTATTTTATCTTGATGCGTCGTGAGAGAGGGTCTTGTATTCATCTCTGTGCAGGTTGTTCCCAGTGGTGGGGTTTTCAGTGCACGCAGTGATGAATAATCCGGGTTTAATAAAGCAAGGAATTCCTTGAGTACTTCTTTCATTCAGAAGATTGATTGTGCTTGAGGCATTCAATTAGTAGCCTCGCACTTTTAGTGCTCGAGCAGCTGAACCGCTAATGCAAACGTACGCTGACTTTTATAGTACAAATTTTCCACCAATAAGGTACTTTCAAGACAGTGACTTATGTCAATTGTATTTTGTGCTTGAGATGTTTATTGGATGGGTTCTCTAAATAACTCGTACCGAAATATAAAACAACTTTATTGTTGTTGTTTTTTTGTTGTTTTTCAAGAAACATTACTGTTGACGTGATATTTGTAAGAACGTCACGACGTTTCTGTAGGCCACGCAGTTCCTTTTGGACATCTGTTTTTGTTATCAGAAAGATCACTACTCCTTAAGCACTATGCATATATTTATCTTCTACAGCATGTTTCGGCCGTTTGTATTGGCCATCATCAGGTAAATCACAATAACATAAATCGGCAAGTATGCTGAGGTGGAGGCCTCCTCTTGTATTATTTATGTTGCGATTCTACCTGATGATGGCCGATACAAACGGCCGAAACATGCTGTAGAAGGTAAATGAAGGCATTGTGTTTAAGGAGTTGTGTTCGTTCTGATTATAAAACACATGTCAATTAACAAGCAAAAAGGGATGATGATACCAAAAAGAGAAAAGTATTCCTTATGGCTTCATCATTCCGAAACGTAGCCAGATATTGGGAGAGTAGCAATTTATAACTGATGCTGTCTTTCCGAAAAGGTTAACAACTTAGTGTTGAAATTGCTGTCTTATATAGCAACGTCATCGTGCCACCTGATATAATTTACACTGTCATGCTATCTAGCTGTGCAATTGGATCCATACAAATGATACACAAACGCGAAAACTTCTCTTAAGTTAGTTTTTCGGCGTCGTCTGGAGCTGACAGCCCTGTCCCGAATTTTATCCCTATCAGATCATTGTCATATGCTTTACACGAAGATATAAAGAGAAATGTCTGAAAACATATTCCGTGCTTTGTGTAAAAAATGTTTGCGGTCTTCTTCGCATACTTGGAAAGAAATTTTGGGAAAACTTGTTGAATGTTTACGAATTCATTTTATTCTTATTCTAATATCTGTAGATTTGGATATTATTTTGTAAACATATGGTGATCTAATAAACGAGGAAAGTATTTGTGTCGTTTAAGAAAAATGGATTAGCGACTGTTAGCTTCTCAGCTAGGATATTTGCTTTGTTGTGTTGCTGAAGATACTTGCCGCACGTTTAACGGTAAGCACTCTTCACGGCGAGGTACGCGGTGTCGCCGTCGGTTGAGGCACTGCGCTGCAAGCCGCAAGGTCCTGGTTTCGATCCCCATTGGGGTCATTGGAATTTTTCATTGACATAATCCGTCCGGCCGCAGTGTGTATGGCCCTGGGATCGACGCAGCCTCTAACAGAAATGAGTACCAGGAGTATTTCTTTTGGGGAAAAGCGGACGATGCTTAGGGCTGACAACCTTGCCACCTTCAAGTGCCGATTTTCTATAAATTCTTTGAGCCTCGACCTCCAACAGCCCTCAGGGCGTGACCAGGCCTGTATAGGGATTGCTGTTTACTGTTCACGTGGTTCAGTTTCTGTTGCTGTCAGTCTGGCCGACTGCTGTTCATATTCAAATTGTTTACCTATTTCTGTGCCGAGTGTCATACAAGTTCTTCAGCAAACAAGCTTCTGAATGTCATACTAGTATGCTGTGATTTACTGACTTGCAGACAGGGAAGCGTATCTTTATGTTATTCACGTTGAATGTCTTAAATAAAATTTAATGCCATGTTTCTAAATTGTATTGTCTTTCAGTGGTTTAATAATTTACAAAATAATACTAACGCGAAATGTGTGACATTCTTTCAGTTTGCGTTACTAGACACAAACGCGGCATTTCTTTACCTCGGCCGGTAAATGCCTGAGTGCATTCTTCGCCCGGGCTAAAACTGTTAATTAAAATATCTCGGACATTATTAATATAAGTACTTATATGTTCGTGTTAACGCAAGGAAAGCTGAAAAATTACAATTGTAACTTACATCTACGGTGCAATGTTCTTCGTGTGCGTCGCCACGACATCCTCACTTCTCAATACCTTACGCTAATTAATCACAATAAACAAATCTTAAGAAATCTTACGAACGACTCGCATTTATGAAACTGTGTATGAAATAACAGCAACTGTAACATACCTCAGCGGGTTTTTTGTAAGAAATAACTCCATTATCGCAACATACCAGACGCAATAACGTGCACATCATGAGGTACGCCGCTATCTGAATGTGAAAATAATTTCGGCTAAAGAAATAGGTGACCCTCAAAACAGACCATTTTATGTCAAATAAATGAAGCCGGTGGCTGTAATGAAAAGATGTCGTTTGCATGGCTGGAAGCCTTAGTATCCTACGAGACGTCCCCCAGTTTGGGTCCATGTGTATTAACATATTTCGTAAACAGAAACAGGGTCAAGCACACAACGCTGTTAGATACTTCGAAACTGACTAAATTACCAACCGACAAACTGCGTGGAGCAGAGTCCTTCTTCAGAAGCTAATATTTTCTAAGTTAATCGAGAAATTCTTGCGATTTATGGAAGCCTGCTTACGAAAGCCCGATACTCGTCCCTATGCTAAGCCCGATCAGTGCAGCCCACGCCCTCCTGTCCTGTTTCTGTAAGATCCAATTTAGTATTTTCCTCCCTTCTACACCTAGGTCATTCAGGTGGTTTAAGTATTTTGAAAAATGAAATAAAATAACTTCTTTATCCTACCTACAAGCATATTAGAGGTGTGTTAAAACAAGGAGACACTGAACATCTACAGCAAATTAAAATATCGTAAACAACTTTTATGAGCGTAGATAGTTGAAATATGTATAAAGGAAACACGATATGACATTGTGGACTAGATTGTGAAAAGGGACAAGTGGGAAAGCGGCTTTTTAAGCATGGTAAGAGACCGTCAGATTCCATATGAGACGGGTAAACTCTGACTAGTGAAGCAACTACTATCTTCTTAAGAAGAAATCAGATGTAGGTAGTTATCGTTTTGTGGATATATTTATGTTGTATTCTCGCTGTCACACTTGTTCTTAGCGATTGGTATTTCGGAAGCAACAAATCTGTTGAAAATTATTTAAAACACTAAAGGAATATGAGCTTTAGAATAACAAATACGAGCTGGCTTATGAAATGTTGAATGTTTACATTGTCTTACAATAATGACTTACGAGAAAAGAAATTTTAAACTTCGCGCTGAATGCAGTGATTTGGGAAATGGCTCTGGAGTGCAGCAGAATGCTATCATGGCAGTTATGTGGCGGTGAGCAGGCAAAGGTTGACTCATTATGGAAGAGAGAGCAAAACCCGTGGTGTTTTTGGAGGAAATGAAGAAACAAAAACTGTTCGGTACTCATTTCATTAGCAGGTGTGCTAATGCTAAAAACGCTATATACAGTTGGGTACGGCAGTTTCAAGAGCAAGCTGAAGTTCTCGACACCAGCACCGGTGCTTTCTAAGCGTTCGGTGTCTGGAATGTTAAAACGCCTGTCTAGGTTCACTGGCAAAGCAAATTCGCTGCGACAATCGCAGGACTTCCAGAACCGATGGTGTCAAAAAGCCATCTGTTCCGCCGCGGCATCTCTTCAAGAATTGCGGTATAATTGTAAGAAGTCACCGGCACTCTGGAGAAGACGTGCGACTTCCATCTTCAAAGTGAAGGAACTGTCTTGGTAGTCACTTCTACCTACCTTTATACGCGGCCTCGAAACCCGGACAAATATCGTTCGAGGCTGTGCTGTGGCTCAGGCGGTTAGTGGCCGGCTTCTCGCGGCGGATGTCCGTGTTGGTCCCTGGCCAGTCTGTTTGGCTTTTGTCGTGAAATATGTGGCAGTGGGGCAGGCTTTACTCCGTGTACTTCTCTTTCCCCTTCATAATTAGGTCTATTCCACAAATCATCCATATTCGTATTTCACATATCTAACACTGACAGTACAAAGTCATAGTAATTGACGGGGGTGTTAAATAAAACATTTCCCTTTCTCACTTTACACAATCATTTGATGAATTTTTCATTTCAATTAATTTGTTGTATCACATATATCTGTCGCCAGATTAATTCGATTGTTCATACAGAACAGACTGAAAATAAATTTCCAGAATATAATGAGACTCAAGTTTGTTTCACTTTAATCCAAATTTTCTCTTCTTTCTTAAACCTAGGACGAAGGGTAGTTGAAACTGACTCAGAGGAAAAGAAGAAACAAACCATCCGCTTCCTATAGCACAGTGTTTCCCTGCCTGTGGACCGCAAACTCCCGACAAACATATTTTATTGCAAGTGGGCCACGAGGTTATTGAATGGTTTCCGAGCAGTTACATACCTTCGCAGCAAGCTTTACTTCCCCAACTAGCACTACGTTTCTTCTGATATCACATATTGTTGTTATTATTATCATTGTTATTATTATTGTTATTATTTTATTGGCTTTAATGCGAATTAATTTACAGTAGGTTTTCGAATATAATAACCTTTTTATTGGACATTTTCATTTAATGAAATTTCGAAGTACACATATTTAATATGTTTGTCTCCCAAAATTGTTTGTGTTTCAGAAGGGTAAGTTTGGGAAGAGCTGCTGTAGAATAACTTTTGCTGTATCTATCTGGCCACAAGAAACTAGGCACCCTAATCAAAGTACATATTGAAATAAACATAAAAATAGCTGTGAAAACGTAGTGTTATAGTTCAGTACCTTAATAGTCTGTTACGTTTCCATACAAACAGACTGACGTTATTGGACATGGTAGTAGAAGATATTACCGAAGCCTGAAATCCTGAAATATTTTTAAGACGTCCGGATCTGCAATGTGTAATTATATTGAGAACACATCTTTTCTGTTCTTGTCGTAATATGATTGTCTGCATAAGAATAAGAAGGTTTTCGTATGTTTAGAGCAGCTGTGAAGACGTCTAAGAGACATGCTCAGAAAATGGGTGGATAACATGCTTGGAATGTAGGTGTAAGAATAAAATGTCTATATCATAAGGTAACAAAAGCTGCGTAACATTTCAATAATTTCATTTATCTAACGTTATAATTGAAAATTAAATTCCACATTTAATGTGTTATACACCTTCACATTAACCGTCTAAATAGGCGAAACGGTATAGCAGTTTGACTGAGTGACCCGTCTCTCGTCATATCTTCTCTGAGGTCATGTGTATGGACATGCTAATAATTAAAATTGCTGGGCACAAATATACATAGCGTACGTCCAGGAAACCGTCTCGCTGAGTACACAGATCCAAACTCAAAATAATTTTGAGCTCCTGTAGCGGCCAATTACTGTTTAAATAACGTTGTTTGCTTTGCCGTCAATTATTCCAATATTGACCTGCTTAAGAGGAACAAAGTCATGTGTGATTGTCAGGAAATTCTGTTGTTAATACATGGATCCTATTGTATGTACACATATTCAGCACCACTTTGTTTGAAGGATCTCCAGTTAAATACACTGGTATTTTTATGTCTATATCTGTAAAACTGTGACCTAATTTGTGCCTTGTTAAAAAATTTAACTATTAGTTGCCAAATACACTTTTCTTTTAGATACAGTATTTTCTGACGCTGTTTGTACCATAATGAGCAAACGAACCTAAATCCTGGCAAGAGATTTCCTTTCTAGAGATCTGCTCACGAAATTCATCATGTTTCTCTATCATCGACGCAACATGCCTTACTGTGCAACACTTATTTATTTATTTATTTATTTATTTATTTATGTGGTTTGTCTTCCAACACTATAAACTTCGCATCACTTCTGCTCTGTAATCAGAAGGTTCCGAAGTCAAATCTTGCCCCCGAGACTGTCTATCCCACTTAAGGCTTTGGTCTCTTCAGTTTGCGCAGGCAGATGCCGAGACAGGGCCTAAAATTAGGCTACGACGGATTATTTTCTCATTTAAACTTTATAATTTACTAATGATTTTCTCATTCGACGTTACATCTTGTAAGCATCTGCAAGGTTCGTTAAATAAGCTAGAAGTACGTATGAGTCATTATATCACTGTATCACTGTATTTGACCAACTACATGCACATTCATCATATATCCCAAATCTATGCACTATTCCGACATGTTTCGGCGCTATAGCGCCATCTTCAGGGAGCACATCATTATAGAATCATCTGCCTGTAGGTCCGTCGGCTTCAGTCGCTGCCCCGTTTCATTTGCCGCGTTTAATCTCGTTGCGTAGGGCTATGTGTGTCTTTCGCGTTGGTGCAAATAAAATTTATACACTGGACACTAGTCCCTTTAAAGTATTAAAAATCGTTAAAATGATTAAAAGTCTCTGCTGAGCCAATCACCTGTTCTTCGCGGCTATTGTGCCGATTTTAGTCGTGCGGCATTATACGGATGTGGTTGAAATTTTGCCCCTATTAGGTGTTGTTATATGTGCGTAGTGTACCGTTGTTGGCAGCCGAAGTAAGTAGATAAAATATTGAAACAAAGAATTTGGGTGAATATGTAATATAATTATAGCGAGACTTGTTAAATACGGAATGTCACATGAGAAAGAAAGGTCCGTAAACCTTTTTAGGAAATTACGAGTACTTGAGTGTAGGAGTATAATTTGTGATGTAGTGTGTACTATATTGTGCGGGCGCGCGTCACAACGGCACAGTGTCTCCGGTGTTTGCGGATGGAGGAGCCCGCCGCCAAATGTAGACGGTAGTTTCGGTTTATGGCATAAGAAGCCATGGACAACCGGCAAGGGCTAGTCCTCTAGCTTGGAGTTTGGACGTGGGGATGAGTACTCCTCGCCACAAAGAACCAAATTTCCAACATGCTGCGAAAGGTTACCCAAGACTTCTGACTTACACAGACACCTTGGACAAGTAGCTAGAAGAGACCGGCTCTTGTGAACACGGTAAAGAACAACTGGGTTCTGTAAAGTGCGGGGAATTTCTTGACTTCAAGAGGAACTGTTAGCTTCTCAACAAGGGCTCTACTTCATGGAATTTGTGTCTATTGGCGTTTGTTACAGAATTAATAATAGTACTGTACATACACACATACACACACTTACTGTTTTCCAGCATGCATCAACTTGCTTTCAGATTTCCTGTTTCTATGCAGTTTATCAGCAGTAATGTTTCACTTGCAAAGCCGAAAGTTTTAGTGCGGGAAAATAAGCAACTTTTATTTCCATAGCAGGGCTGTGTACTTCACTTGATACCTCCAGTGAATGATATCAACTTGGCTGCCTAATTAGTCCAGTTCTATTTGCGTGTTCTCGACAGATGTCTCTAAGCCTGGATTTATGCTATGTCTGTTGTTTTCTGACTTTTCAGACATGAGTTTGAAACTTTAAAATCGCTTTATTCAACTTTTCTGCTTTTTACTTTACTTCCGGTTGAAGTATATCTTAGTGAATTGGAACCTCTTCATGTCGTACTTACATTTCACTCCCATGCAGTTTTATTAATGTCCTTGTTTCCATTCTCATAGTTTTCCTTTCACGAGGCTGTGCGCAGTCACCGACTTTTTCTAACAACTTTTCTCTCTACCTTCTCGTAAGCTTGAGTTTTATCAGTATGGAGTTCTTTAATGACCAGATCTGCCCTCTTCTGGGATGTTACGCAGCGTAGATTGGTAATTCTGTACCGAAGTTTCAGGACAACCTATCGGGTCCCATCTTCAAGGGTCAAGAAGTCTCTAAATTCTTGACCGTTGAAGATGGGACCGATAGTTTATTCCGAAACGGCAGTACGGAATTACCACCCTACGCAGCGTGATATTTCAGAAGAGCATAGATCTGATCTATCTACATCGCGGTGGAAGCCTGAAATCACTCATCTGTGATTATCGTTTCGAAGCTGAAGTTTGTGATTACGTTTGATTCCACCAATTTCACATTCGCATTCAGAGACCATTGGGCCACTTTACGTATTGTTAAAATCCATCCCTACTACTGCGTACTATGACGTAATATTATTACAGGAAACTGACTGGATCCAATACATTTCAAACCAAATTTAACTTCCGTAAACCCTGTATGAAGACTTGTTAGACTGTTTCGTGCAAACGCTTTGCGTGTGAAAATTTTACGAAATGCACTGTGAAACCGACTTTCAATTTCTGAAAGGCTTTGATTAAATATCCACACATACACTGCATGAGACAACTGACAGACTCGATAATTTAACATTTTACACTTCGCTGTATGGGAAAGATGAGCGTATTATACAAGGTTTCAGTCTGTGGATCTGAAGGAAAGAGACCACTTACAAATAAATAAAGTCCTTAATAATGCAATAGGATGTGTGGGTGTGACTTGGATCTATGTTACCCAAGACATAGTCCAGTGGCAGGCTTTTGTCAGCAAGTCATTGAATTTGAATTACATAAAAGACGAGGTATTTGGGGAAATGAGCAAATATTAGCTTCTGAAAACTATCCTATTCCGTAGGATGAGACAGTTGTTTAACCTTTTAAAGCCCAGCGGTAACTTTACATACGACCAGCTGTAACATTAAAAAATTCTACGTGGTGCCCACATTGCGTTTATGTGTTTTGTACGGATCTGAGAAAAAACAGCAACTTTTGCCTTATAAAACATTAAGAGATTGGTTTTTATAACCGAAGTGGAAAGTGTTTACAGCGCGGTACGCACTGAATCCTTATATAAAACAGATACACTTCGTCTTTAAAGGGTTAATTAGGTCAGTAGATTTATATTTCATTTTATTTTCCACCAAAATTTCCAGCTCTTTGTGAAAAATTTAATTTCAAATCTCACATTCTTTTCACACCAGAAATACTGTGTGAAAACCTCTTTTCCGTTCTCTGCATTGTTCGTCATAACTGTCTGTAGCACCTTACATTGCGTGTTGTGAGTATATAATATCTGATATTAACAATAAACAGATTGAAAACAATAGTTATTATTTAAAGCTTAAAGCTGTAATGCACGTACAGATAAAAGTCCCACCTCGTGACTGTTTCTGCTTGGTCATTTTGAGGTCCAAATACCCCCTAACTAAAACTGATATCTACAACAAATTTTTCGTGGTAAAATTAAATTTTGTGCCTTAGTCCTTATTAAGGAACACAAAACATTTTCCGTCAGACTGTTTTCTTTCAGTAGCAGACCGCATCATTCTGCGCTCACAAACACGAATATCTTAACACCGTAAAACCATTTGTTTCGATTTGGGGCTACTGAGTGGAGACTTATTCCATTCAATACATTTTCCAGCATGAAATGAAAATCGGGAGGTGATGGATAAAGGAAAGCAAAAAAGGGGATGGACGAGCAACAAAAGCCAATGGTATCTCAGCAGGTTATATTCCAAGAGGATCCGACTCTCTGGAGACTTGACATGGGGCTTTTTAGCCGTCAGATCCACAGCAATGCCGCTCGGAACAAAATGGTGAATCCCTCAGAGACGTGAATAGCTTAAAGTAACGTATTCTTTTCTTCTCGCGACAGTAGAGCCGAGCTCCAGGGGAGAGTACAGAATGTCCCAAAGATAAAGTATCATCATTTCATGTATACGTAGTGCTGGTGTCAGATGTTTTTATGTAGGTGTGTATGGCACGGACGGCGAATAATTCACCGCGCGGTTGGCATGACTGTCCTCTCGTACGTAATTTGTCTGCGCATATTAATGCTTGAGTTATGAGTACTTTACTTGGCTGTGTCTCTTGTGTGCTGGGTCTGTATTATTGCCAAAATACCCATGAAATGATACTCAGGTTTTGCGGGCTGCAAGTGACGAGACTACGATCGTGTAAAAAGTGACGCCTTATAGGTGTGAAGATGGAGGCAGAATGTTCCTTTGCAACGTTAGCTCGTATCTTCATTATTAAATGCATCACATCTAAGAAGATATATATAATCTCGTAAGGGTCCTGTTTGAAGGCGTGTTATGAAACGAAAAATGATAATATAGTCGCTGTAGGAATATATGATTCTAAGGCAATTTAACAGCTTTCTGTCTACTGATGAATTTGTGTAGACTATGTAAAGGTAAATGGGAGAAATTCTGAGAGAACAGCAATGGCTTATTTTAAATAATTAATCCAGCTTTAGGCTGGAAGTACTCTAGGAAATTTTAATCAGTTTCACCTTGCTTTGCACCCAGAATCTGTAGCAACAACAAGCAGCATCCAGCCGTGTAGTGGTATGGGATCCATCCTCGCATTTCGCATGCCACGCATTTCAATCCCAAACCGGAGAACGGCAACATTTGCAGCTTAGTGTGGTTTTACGGAATTTTGAAATATGTCGAAAATTTTTTATTTCCAGTCCGTGTCAATTGATCATTCATTACCTTTCAAAAAGATACAAGTCCCCTGAGGTATGACGCCATGAGGATTTTTAAATGGTTGCCGAAATTTCGGGTTAGTTTCCTGTCTCAATCTTCAGGATCGTAATAGTCCAGTTGGACCAACCACACTCTGGAAACTCCAACTGGACTACTTGGCTTGTAGATGGAGTCATCATCTCCACCAGAATGTCGGGAAATCCTTAGAAGTCGACACAGTGTCATATTCCAGAAGGCTATACTCTTCATTTTCACCGCTGTGAGAATCTTAGATCTCGCGCCATTCTGCAATTGAACACTAGGAAACAAACTCAGATGAAAAAGGGTCATTAAGTAAGCCAGTAATCAATAAAAAACAAGTCTGCAAATGAGGTTCACTCTTCTCTATTAGGTCACCGCGGTTTATTTGCGGGTGCGATGCCCTACAAATCATTCAACGGATGTAATTAAACTTGGACTGAAGTCTTAAAAAATTATGAAGTATGTATTCTACTGTAATTGGAAGTCATTCTTTAGGTGGCTAGCTTTAAATGCTTCGAAAACTCCCATCCTTCTAAATAACAATACAAATTTCTTTCCCACCTCCGAACAAACACAATTATTTAAAGATATATTGTTCCTTTATTTTGAGAATCATAAAAAACCGCAAATTGTTTTAGGCATAAGCAGATTGCAACATCGAATAACCCTTGTTTTTAAAGGGGTAATTTGTCCTTGACAGAGACGACAAAACTTTTAATTCGGAAAGTGTTATTCTAACCAGTTTTTGAGCATAGGATTATGCGTAATCAATCCAGGTTTTTGTACTTGCACACTACAAATATAATTCTGAGCAACCTGATATGTATCCTGTGTACTTTTCACATTACAAGGAGTCCAGGTCCTTATTATAGTTTATTATGTAATATTTCAATGGAAGTCGATGACATAACTGAGACGACATGCCCAAAGGAAAATGTACCAAATCATCCGATGACTTCCTTTGTGATGTTTAACAAATTTAAATCCGATAGCTCATACAGAACCAGAAAAAATGCTGCCATCTTGTGGTACAAAGTAATATGGAGCGCGTTGTACCTGAAATTTAACTTATGAAACGGATCGCCTTTCAACTTATGTACACTTGGTAAAAGGTCCGTGAGCTTCTTTCCGAAATTTTCTGCTTTATTAATTTATTTTAAGCGACACAGTCGTGACACCTAAACTGAATTTTATCAGACTCGTCACCTAACGGCAGATTCGTACTTGTCCATATGTGCCTTTATGTTTGGAATAATTTTTTCTATTTCTACGTTTGTAAAGCCGTTTATGTAGACCCTCTGTGTGCTATGTCTTCAAGTATATTTCATTGCATATTAGTCTTCTGGGACATATCTTGTAGACTGCCCCGAAGAAAGAGTGTTTTAGTACGAGACTTTTTAAATACTTATGCAGCTTTATGACCAACCAGACCACAATATGAGTCTTCCTCGACCGTCAGAACCTCAGACATTACATAGACTAATGCTGTGAACGTGATGGTGTTTGCTAACGCTCGCGTTCGTAAGGCTAGTTTGTCGCGTATTGTAGCTAAAGCCCTCAATTGAAAGAAATCAGTGAAGGAAGGTAAAGCGTTTTTGTTTAACGTGCAAGAACAAATGCATGTATAGAGTTCGCAAAACAACGGCCCTGTTACAAGTACAGCAATTAAGTAGGTTCACGTTGCGTAGACGTCCCAGACTTGTTTGGGGGTATCGACTCGAATTTTGATCGGTTACCGGATTTCGTAAAACACACACACACACACACACACACACACACACACACATATCTTTATATATATATACACACACACACACACACATCTTTATATATATATACACACACACACATCTTTATATATATATATATATATATAGAGACAGCGAAATTGTAGGTTGTGTCACTGTGTGATATTGTAGATGGGTACCAACGTTTTCGTGGAAAATGCTGCCTCCATTTTCAGTGCCGGAACTGATAAACACCTACCAAAGTGCACGGTGTCACAACACAGACTGTGACATTTGGATTCCTGGCTGACTCTTTTGTAAATTCATACGTGTATGGATAAGTCGGTAATTAGGTGGGTGCATCGATGGACAGGTGGTTGAATAGATACCACAATTGCGGTGCTGCCTTATGTTTACTTGGTGCATTAAACGACTGCTAAAGAGTGACGAAATGTAGCGCTAGTCCAAAAGCGCCATTTAGGCGCACACACGTAATACACCTACTTTATAAGTATACGTTCGACGTGAAGGTGATATTTGGAAACATTTCGGAACCAAGTGTTATCTTGACGTTAGTGATATCTTTTGTAGCCTCTGCTCTGTACTCTTAGCGTCACAAAGAAACCTGTATCCAGGTTCATGTTCTTTGCGGTTCGTGTAGGGAATGTTCTCTGCATTCTTGCGCGCTCTCTCTCTTCATGAACAGCATTTCCATTGTCGGTCTGTCTATCTTTATTGCATTCTGTGTTACTCCATCAAGACCCCTCCTTAACTTTCCCCTCACTCTGCTCTGTTATTATTGTCATATCACGCAATTTTTGCCCTCTCGTATTTCCTTACGTGTAGTTTACTGCAGCCATTGATATTTTACGTGCACATTTCCTATTATCACCCAAGGGGGAAAACGTTCCAAATTTCGATTTCAAGTTACCAGGGGTTAACAAATTTTAGCTCTGACGACCAGTCAGGGGAAAAAATATTCCGAAGACGTTTTTACACAGAGTTACAATCGACTCGCGCCAGCCACCATTTCGTCACACACCATACAACATGCAACACAAAATATTCCTAAGACGTTTTTCCACGGAGTTATACTCGACCCGCGCCAGCCAACAACACAAATTAGTCTCTTATGTTAGCCTGTGTAATACTAGCAATATACCCATCATATTAAGGGTTGCGGTAACAATCACGTACTATGTGAAGTGCTATCGATTTTTGTGGATATTTAGGCCTACGGAATATTACCAAGTTATTGATAATTTTCAAAGAGTGAGTCACAACTAAGTCCGCAGTAAGGGATAGTAATGGATTTTAATCGGTAACAATCGATACGCGTCCTTACACAATGCACTTGGTGTGCGTAAATGAGTGAGTCATATTCCGGTCAGTACTAATCCATAGTAATTCATAATATTCAAACGCCACTCCACGACCTCATTTATGGGTTGTCTGTTTGTTATTTAAGCATAGTATTAATTTCATCTTTGGGATTGCTACAGTCTGGTTGCGATGTGTTCTAGTCTATACTGTATGCTCAAAATTTTATTTAGCTTGAGCCCATACCTCGCAGAGAATACGCTGTTATGTGTTTTATACTCAACTGTTTCTTCTACCTCCTACCTATCAGAGAACGCAACCTATTGGGAAATTGACAACTTACGTGTGAGGTCACTCGTTACCATGGTAACCGGGTTGTGACTCACTCGCTCACTCACAAAGGTAAAAGAATACAACTTTGTGTGTGCATATGTGTGTGTGTGTGTGTGTGTATATAATTTCTGTATAGCAATCGACAAAGATTTCCGAGCGCAACGCATAGAATCTGCTTTCCTGTTGCATAAAAATCTAGTTCACTGCGCTTGTTGGTATGGTTACTTTATTTTATTTTTTGTTAAAACAACACCTTATATGCAGATTCTGTGGGCTTTACGTTTGTTGGAGATAATCTGAAAGCTTTTTATCTCCGTCGTATTTGATTTACAGACAGTATCTCACTGCGTTATCCATCAGTTTATGGTCTGTCAACGTATCAAATCTTCACGCGGCTACATCCAGTGCTGCATAACTTGTCGCCATCAAATCAAAAGTTGAAAGTGCTTGAATTTCACCTGTCTTGTTATGTTTGGTTCTAAACCATATGTCACGTTCAAGAAATTACACAATTACAAGCTGTATTGTTATATGTATTTTAAGGACGTAAAAGTAAGTGTCACTAATGTTGCTTCCGCTTCACGTGTTAAGGCTTTCAGCAAATTGTTATTCTTTACGACAGGAGATTGGGAAATACGTCTTTCCTGTGACCTGTAAGGAAGCATCTTTCTTACTAGCGTAATGCAAGAACGGAAAACTGCGTTTTTTAAGTTGCAGTGGGACACGCACACACACAGACACATTATGTTTATAACAAAGCATTGTGTTTTCCTTTTTAGGACGGTTAGTGGTCTAGAAAGAGCAGCAATTAATATTTAAATGCTTAAAGCTTGGTGGTATTTATGCGTGCCATCAGCTGTAACATTAGGAAGCTCTGCATTTTGGTCACATAGTGTGTTGATGTGTCCCGTCATAAAATCAGCGACGTTGTTCCCTAAGTGGCATTAATCGGTTGTCTATATAATGGTCATGGTATGTGTCCTCTGTGAGTTACAAGCTGAATTTGGGCATTTAATTTAGGCTGCAGTTCAGTCTTGAAAGTGTTAAAAAATAAATTGAGAACCTTTATCACTCGTCACAGACGAGCAAAAGAAATGTTTTTTTTTGAGCGCAGCAAAATGTTGTCGTGTGTGAGTCACAACGTTAGCCCCTGTAATACTTTCTCAGCTAGACTCTAACAGTTCCATTTATTTCCATTGTCAGTGACTCATGTGTTTGTGGCTGTGATATAGAACACATGTCTATGGCAGCATATTAACGTATCGATATGAAATATCGCCCCTTAATGTTCTTTCAATTGCGATATAATATTTACACCATATCTGTATTACACATTAGCTCCAGTTTAATGGGCACTTGGGACTTTTTCCCTGGGAGTGAGGCGGCCAGCGGACGTAAGTGGCAACTCACCGCCCTCTAGAGTCGATTTAGAATGAGTGGAGCCAACCTTCACTTCCCTGTATGACTTCAAAGCGTTCACAGTGACAATAGCGTGTTACTACTTCTGTTGTTCTTTAATTCATGAGTGAAGTCAGATTCGCCGAACATTTCACTCAACTGCAATAGTTTCTCTACTTTTAACTTACCTCTACATCATAGATGAGGCACATGCTTAGTAGATCCAGGATTTTAAAACTCAGAATGTCGTAGTGTATTTATAAATTAGTAGGAATAAGAAATGGTTTTGAATTACTGAGACCTTGCTATTGTTATTGTTTTCATCCTTACTTAAGAATGTGTTATTATTAAGATTCAGAGAATTCAGGAGTCATTGAAGTTGAGAGAAAGATGATGGATTATTTTCCACGCTAGTGATTTTGATTTTGTGAGAGAAACATATTTAACGTGAAGACAAACACAGCAGGTCCCTCAGACTAGAAGTAATGGCAGGTGAAACGAAGTGCTCATATATGCCGATGTCTTGTCATCAGACTGCAGTAATTAATCGTTACCTGAAGAGACTTTCTTAGCCTTCTGAAACAGCGTAGTTAAAATAGACCCTATTTGGAAAGGAAAGTTAGAAATTAAAATTTATTTTACGAAGAAACCAAGAACAAATAAAGTACAGGGGATACTTGCTACCCAGGATCTCTTTGTCCTCCTATCCGCTATCTTAAAATGCGAAGATTAAAATATACAAGACTTCAGTATACCTGCAGTTCTGTATGGGTGTGGGAATTGGTTGCTGTCATTATGGAAGGGACGTAGATTAAGGGTGCTGAAGAACGTATTTTTATATGCAAGGGAAGAAACATCACGAGAGTGGAGAAAAGCATATAATTGGAAGCTTCATAAAGTGTACTGCTCACTAAATTTTATTAGGGTGATCAACTATAGAAAATTGCTGTCTGCGACAAGTATAGACGCATCGTAGATAACAGAAATGAGTACACAATTTTGGTCAGAAGACCCAAAGGGAAGAGAGCTCTTGGGAGACCTAGGCATACGTCGAAGGAATGCGTTAAAGTAGATATCGAAGACATTTGGTACGGGAGTATAGACGGAATTCGTATGAGTCCTAATAGGAACCGGTCTAGGGTATTTGTGAACATTTCTACAATGTCTGAATGGGTTATTTTCTTAGATGCTTTATTCCGTCAAGTTAGAGGCAAGTAATATTCACTTAACCTGTACACGAGTAGTGTACTCAGTACAGTGGCTCGATTCTCGGCAGAGGAAAAATATTTTGTGCCGTATTAAATGTCCAGACTTCTTCTAAGGACCACCCAAGCTACTATTCAGTGGGTAATATTTGGTCCGTCTCTGAGTTAAAACGTCTGGAGAGTAAAACTACTTAACTGCAATGGTGCAGGGTTTAATTATGCATGTAGCTAGACGTCCGATCGTCCATCGCGATTAAGGAAACCTGTAACTCTACGTAAACATATGTGTCGAGCGGGTACCTGAATTTATTAAAGGTTTGTTACTCCTCATGACAGCAGTACACTGTAACATTCCTAACAGGATGTCTGGCAAAGAGATTTATGCAGGAAGGTTCGCTTTCATGAAGCCATTTTGCCGTTTCTCTTTCTCGTTTCAAAGGGATTACTATGTGACTGGTTAGCTTTATTTTTTAGTAACCACTCGATTAATCCTAGGCAGTGAAAAATGAATGACAGATGAAAGACCGGCAGGTTTATAGTTGAAACCAAACGGATGCAAATGACTTTTCGTCAGTTTTTTATATCGACTGAAACATGCTGTGTCATTTCCTGGCAAAATATGTCGAATGTGTGGATTAGTCTTAATGTGAATTGTATTTTCATTTATCAAGGCAGTCACCGCCTAGTGGTTTTAGAAAAGCCAGGCATCCAGTGTTAGTCATTCCTTTGATAACAGACGTTATTATAAAATTTAAGACCGCTACGATAAAGCCCTTGTGTAATGGTCAGTTAATTTTCCTGTCTTTCAGATAACATCAATGAGGACAGCAGGCTTACATGCAGATAATCAACAAAATGAAATTTAGAAATGTGTATATTACTCGTAATGTTTAAAGCAACCTTCTATTCAACTACGTTGAAAATCCAGTCTTATGCCTTTGTAGTATTTATGAAATTAAATGAACACATGTCAGTACGTGCGTACGTATGTAGATACGTACACATGTATATGTATATATTTATGTATGTATGTATGTATGTATGTATGTATGTATGTATGTACGTACGTATGTATGTACGTATGTATGTACGTACGTACGTACATGTATGTATATATAAATTCTCAGAAGGAACTAATTTGTATAAATGAGCTAATTTTGTGCGCTCGCAGTTGATTTATGTTGGTCAGGTTGGGAATAATTCATGAAATTGTTTATTACCCTTTTGACACGTTGCACTAATAAACAATTTCTAAGAAAATTAATTCTTATTTCACAGAAAATTCTGAGTTCCTGTTACAAATAACAACGTTTGTGGTAGAAACATTGTCGTAAGAAATAATTTTTAGGAAAATTATTCTCGTTTCACAGAAAATGCTGAGTTTATATTGCAAATAAATTCCAGGGTAGAAACATTGTCCTAATAAATAATGTTTAAGAAAATTAGTTCCCACTTTACAGAAAACGCAGAGTTTCTATTGAATATAACAACGTCTAGGGCTAATGCTGCTTAAAGAAATAATCTCTCTTTCTTATAAGAATTTTACAAAATATAGGGCGCTGTAAAGCAAATAGTACATATAGTAACCTTTACGCTGAGGTTTAACGCACTGTAATTCGAATTCTCAAAAGGCACACGACAGCATTACTAGCAATGTTATGTCATTGGCACTCTCATTTGCAGAAAATTGAGGTCCTATTTCTTTCTTTTATCGTTGTCACACTTTGTATACCTGCTTACCAGTTCACACTTTTTACCTTGAAAAGAATCAGAATGTCCAGTAATGCGGAACCCGCTCGTGGAATGTACAAAATCATTCCTAGATTGTACTAGTATTAAAAATCTCTATGCACGGCGTTTTTACCGCGGGTCTGGTCACCGTAGAACGGACGATATCGTGGTGCATAGCAATCGACAACGGGCCGGTATACAGTAGTTGGTATAACAACTTGCTACGGGCTGCACAGTCCGGAGATCGAATCCCAGTGGCCCTGCGGTCTAAGGCGTAGGTCTTCGGCCCTTCGCTTGCTGAAATTGTGGGTTCGAATCCCACGGGTTGCACGGATGTTTGTGTTGTGTTTGTTGTATAAGGACAGTCGTAGAGAACATAACTGACATGAGGAAGGAGGGAAGGATCTAAAGGTACCAAATGGATCAAAGGAAGAAACAGGACGGAGAACAAAAAAAATCCGAGTGCAGGGGGGAGATTTTCCGCGTCTGTCCAGACCAGCCCTGTGGCCCACCCAGCCTCTTATGCAATGGGTACCGGGTCTCTTTCCTGGGGGTAAAGCGACCGTGGCGTGCCGTTGACCAACCACCCCCATCTAGCGCCCAGGTTAAAGAACAACTAGAGCTATACCTTCGCTTTCTCTCTGGGCCTTTTTTGCCTGTTCTAGGGTGAACTTTACCTTTCACAGAATTCGATGACGCGGCCAGTTCTGCAGTGCTCAGTTATGTTCAGTTCCGCGTTAGAAATGTCTGTGTATTAAAATGACTTATTACATTGGGAAGAGTCCTTGATCGGAATGTTAGATTATCAAATTGTTAAGAAAATTATTTATGTTGTAAAGCCCAGAAGTCTAGTATCAAGTTCCTAAGAGCTTGACACTTGTTTCTGTCATGAGCCAGAGGAATCTAGTCCGCGCCCTCTCATTCTCTTTTAATATCAATTTTAATATTATCCTCCAACCGACTCCTAGGTTTTGAAACCAAAACCATATATGACCTTCTCTTCCTTCCCATTCTTTGCACATTCTCCTTTCGTATCATCCTCCGTCATTTGAACATCCGAATAATATTTGGCAAGGACTGAAAATCATGAAGCTCCGCCTTCTGCAGTTTACTCTACCCTCGTTCTTCTTCCTTCTTCTTAGGCTCAAATTCCTTTCCCAGTACACCTTCACTCTTTATTCATCCTTTAATATGAGAGGCCAAGTTTCACATCTATATAAAACAATAGGCAGAATTGTCATTTCGTGTATCTAAATCTTCATGCTTTCAGATAGAATGTGACAGGAATGTTAGCAAGCCTTTCCCGAATTTAATCTGCTGTTATTTAATATTACTAATGCAGAAAGTCGTAGAGAGTGAGGAATGAAAATTTAAGGCAAGAAATTGAAGCTGTTTTATCGGTGATGAGAAGAGTGTAAAATAAATAGCATTCTGCACGGTAGAAGGTGGAAAGGTTACTGAAAAGTAAGTTGTAGTGGTCATGCCCAGGAGGGAGAAGAAGAGGAAAATACATAAATTCAAGACACATTAAGTTCATTATTGCAGGTGGAAGTTTGGAAGATGGAGGCTAGGAGAGCAGGTTGTAATAAAACTGAAGTGGGGAAAACCTCGAAGTGTTTAAGCAGACAGGGACGAGAAACTCCCTGCTTAATTGCATGAACTTGTTTTCTTTAAAGACCCTAATTCAGTTCCAACCATTAATACATAGGATAAATGTTTGTGGCGCTGCTGACTTTGTTATACAAATACTATATTGGTCATTGTTCTTTACCTCAGGTATAGGCCTATTTCATATAATTAGACTCACGCCCAATCATTCACAAGGTGGAAAATATCCGGCAGAATATCACTGCTTGTATAATTTTCCCTGTTTGCTGCTTTTTTTCTCACTTTGAAAGCAATACTGTGTTCAGGATTATTAATTAGAGTTACTTCTGAAGAAAGACATGTTATTCGAGGAAATATTACTGTAGTTTAGTGTTTGGTTTCTTTTTCTGTGATGTGCGTATTTTACCCCCTAATACGTGTGACAAAATATCGGCGATTCATATCGATTTGAAACAGAAGGGCCGTGGAGGCCATGAACAGATACTGTTGTGTCGCGATGGTATCAGCCATGCCTGCCGTCATTTCTGATATGCAGTTGTCCTGTACGACGTGAAGCCTCTGTGTTGGCAAGAGCGAATCCCTTTACGCCGCCGAACAAATTGTACCTTTCAGTTTAACAACTGTTAGTACAAAACAATGTTGGAAACACGTCCATATATGAGTAAAAAATGGGTATGAAGTATCCTCGAATAGACCTTCCTATATTTGTTATCCATCTAAATATCTCGTGTTTCAGATCTTAAATGTTAGGGTTCCAACCCTGAGAATATTTCTGACATTGTTACCGGCCTATGTAGCTGCTTTTGATTGCAAGTGATAGAAACTGGTCGTCGGAAGAATAAAATTGTGAAACAGCACTTTGTTTTATATTCATTTGTGTAAGGTCCTGTTCATTTACCACATATTGTATAGCGTCGACTAACAGGATGATTAGTGCATCATGAATTGGAAGAGATGTGAGAGGAAGTTGTCGTGACCTGAATTTGCTTGAAAGGGTTCATATAAGCCTAAGTATCCTGTCTGCTTTTCCAGGTTTGTGCCAGGGAACTCCTAAATGTGAAGTCTGACAGAGAAGTTTTTTAATGAATAACCATAAATACCCCTTTCTTGGGTTTGGATAGAAAAGGCAACCTATCGATTTCCATAAATGTCGGGGCATTTCTAGCTACCTAGACTGGTGACTGGTACAGGTAGCCTTGAAAGAACATTATCGGTTTGGATACATATGTATTACCTAGAATAACAATTAATAAGAACCACCAGAAAAATTGCTCTATAAAACTATTTAAATTATGTAAGAAATCGAAGTTAAATATTTTTGTAAACCTGAATGTTCAGTTTTGTTCCTCCGCCCCCCCCCCCTCCTCTTTACTTTCAAATCAGCTCTGAGTCTCAGAGTTTATCCCCTTTAGCGACAAGGTTTTTCTCGACATGTTGCTGTAAAAGCCACTCAGCAGACATATGGAAGAGTGAATATTGTTGCAGCTAGTCAGGGTCCAATATAATAAATTGCTTAGCGTAATTGAAATGTTGTTGTACCTGATGGAATTGTAACAATTAAAACTCTTTTGCGCTTAAAATGGGTTACATCCTAATTACTTTGACTGATACAAAGAGGCTGACGTCGATGAGATTTGGTATTACAAAATAATGCAGGAAGAAATTACAACGTAAAGTTAGTAATAAATTCTTTGAAAGGGTAGAACAGTTCCAATCAATGGCGCACCCAAGGGGGGTGGGATGCCGGCCTGCAGCCCCCCAAAGCCATCCAAACCTGAAATTTAATAAACACATATTTTGTAGAGATAGTGATATCAAAAGGTTTTACGTGATTTCCCCTTCTTCCTAAATCAGCCGCTGAAATAGGCTGATGACCAGTGCGTTAGAATTTTGAAAAATAAATTAATAAAATTAAAAAAACAAGAAGGTAGGACACTGTGATTGAGTCACGGAATATGCAGTTATGTCTGTATGTATATAAATGCAGTTTGCAGACAGTGTTATGTTGTACTTACGATACGATTTTTATGACAATTTTTAAAGTCAAATATAAATTATATATAGCTTCAGGGTCCCCCCCCCCCCCAAGGAAAAATTCTCGGTGCGCGCTTGGTTCCAATATGTGGAAACAGCCTTAAGAAATTAGAGGTGCAGAATCTTTGGTCTGCCAATTTCTTATCTGAAAATATAAAGATTAAAACATACAGAACTATTATGCTGCTTGTTACTGTGTATGGGTGTGAAACTTCTCTCGCATTGTGGGAACAACGAAGGCTGAGAGTGTGTCGACAGTAGGGTGCTACGGATGATGCTGGGGCCTAGGAGGGACTTGATAACAGAGTAATGGAGAAGACTAAACAACAGGGGTGTTTGTTCTGTAATTGTCACCACATTATGCAGGTGATAAAATCAAAAAAGTATGAGATGGGTGGGGCAGTAGCACATATGGACGAGAGCAGAGGTGCATGTAGGCTTTGGTTGGGCACCTGAGGGAAAGAACCACTTGCAAGACCTAGGTGTAGGTGGCAGGGTAATATTAAAACTGATGTTCAAGAAGTGGGACGTAGAGATATGGACTGGATTGATTGGCTGAGGATAATGGCAGGTGGCGGGCTCTTGTAAATGTGATAATAAACATATATGTTCCATAAAATGCGGAGAATATCTTGACCAGCTGAGGACATGTTTGATTCTCAGGAAGGGCTCTGCTGCATAAAGTTCGCTAGTTATTAAAAAATAATCGAACCAAACAGCAGTTACATTTGTAGTAAAATCCCATAGACCTTACGTCTGACAGGACATAATGATCTTACTCTCCCTTCTTAGACGTGTCTGGAAGGGTATATTAAGGCAGCTTATTTTACATTCATCCAACCCTATAAGTGTATTAGCTCTAACTCAGTTTCGCGACATACCGAAATTCATGACATAGGCAGTTTCATCCTATGGCACTGTAAATTATCCAGCAAATCAGAGCGTTTGTTCCTGACTGGGTTTCAACTGTTTTCTGTACTCGGCTCCATAAAGGCAAAATTTCCTAAGTATAAATTTTTCCCAACTCTTAATTAAGCATCACACCATGCAGGCTTATGAGGAAGGGAATTATAGCTCAGTTGGCGCTAGATATAGCTGAATGGTCAGCTTCGCTTTCCGATCTCTTTATCTCTGTGAAAGAGCCCCTTCTGGAAGCCGGGTGGGCTGTATGATCTGTCTCAAGGATGTGGAGAAAACAAATTTATTTCCATTGCCAGGAATCAAACTCCGAGTTCTTGCTCATCCAGCTTGTAGTGTAGTTACTGTGCCACGAAGCCATATTTACAGTAACGTAGAATTAAATAAAGTGTGTTGCATTATTAGTTAGGCTTACCCTAATCCGCCGGAATGCACTTAAACGAATTTTGTACATCATGTAAAAAGACATTAGTACGCGTGTATTGGAGTCACTACCGATATAACAGGTCTAATTTTATGTCACTCTCACAGCCATAGTAGTACTGTCCTTTGGTACATTTCATGTTATCAGTGTTTAATGTCGGTTATAATTACGCAAGTACTTATCCATTATTTAAAAAGTGACGCGATATTATTAAGTTCATCTTCTATTGTTTGTGTGGAAGTGATAGTTTATGTAAGTTTGTGCAGTATAATGTTATTAGAAAACCCTCGAAAGAATTACTGTAGATAAGCGTTGTACAAAAACCTCTTCTCTTGTTTATGTGAGCAGAAAACTGCGGGCTGTTTTGAAGATGGTAATGAACAGTAGCTACTTTAAGAGTTACTGCCAGCTTCTCAGATTGGACTACGGAATTAGTTACAATTAGCTGGTCAGTTAAGTCATAGTGAAATTAAGCTAAGTTAAAATTCTTACAGCGGTGACTAGGATTACTGCCGCCCAGGATGTGACGCCGTGTAGTTTTCTAGGTAGTGAACGACATTTAGGATGTACATACTGTCTCCAGCTTCATAAGTTGATTATTTTTGCTTTGACGACGGAAATATCAGGTCCCTCCATTAAATCGGTAAAGATTAGTGAAGTACATTTTGTCATATCTTAGAAGATACGTATTTCGTATTTACTAAGAGAACATCATGTATTGTATTCATGAGAAATCGATTCACATACTCATGTTTATGAAGGATGACAAACTGTGAGGCTGTAAATAAAACTTAAATTTTTATGTTCTCTTATGGTACTGAAATCGATTTCGGAAGAAATTAATTCAGTTAAGAATGAGATCGGAATGCTGAGTAGCACGCTGCCCACTTACACATGCTTTACATAAACGCCTAGGGTCCCGTGTTCTCTCTTTGTGTATGTTTATAAGCAGAATTTTTAGTAACGAATAGATCGAGAAGATGGCGACAGTGGATTACAGTGGATGTCACCTGTGCTTCATTTGGCATTGCAGTCTGGGTTTTCGTTGAAACATTTGCCTCTAGATAACTGCTCCAATTTTTATCTTCCAGAACGTTAAAATGCTATTGCACTGTAACATCGTAATTTAAAACTGTAATTCATAAGAATAGATTACAACGGTTTTATTTTGAAACCGTAGCTAAAGACCAGAATTATCAAATTATTCGTTTGAAATTGTGACATACTTTAGCGAGGTACAGAATTAGTGTATACAAACCATAGCTAGGAATTGCTGTTATAAACATTTATCACTTCTCTTTATATGCGTTTACAGTGACATCATGTATAATGAATGCATACATGTGACTAGAACATACTGATTTTATCAAATGTAAACGTGCTACAGACCGTTCTGAAAGTACATATTGAAAAATGATATTGCGTTATGAATATTTGTGATCTTAATATCTTAGTTCACATGGGCCTATGTCTGCTTTGCTTCTATGGCAGCAGTAATTTTCCAGAAATCTCAAGGTGGTATTCGAAAGGAGAAGTATGTTATACTGTTTGAAGATCTTGTTGTTGTCGGAGTGCATCGTCTTAAACGGGAAATATTTCACATGGTTTTAAGTACTCAGAAAAGTGTTGCTGAAGACTGAAGTCTTGTGGGATGTCACGCCTTGTAAAGCGTTAAATAAACTGTTAAACAGTTTCGAACACACGTAGTGCCTTTATCTCCAGCTCCAGCAGTCCAAGAAATGATTGCCCGTGAGGAAGAAGACACAACGTTCCTTCGAAATCTCAGTAACATTTTACCACACGGCATGTGATGACTTGAATTTTCAGTGCATTATGTCGTTCTTTAAACTAATTAAAGTTCCTTCAACTAATTAAAGTTCCATTTCATTCAGTTATTTTGCTCTCCAGTCTCAGTTTAATATGCATATCTTCTTGAAACTTGGGCCGCGATAACGTAGTCTGAACAGCGACTCGCCATAGTCTGGACGGTTTGGGGTTCGAACTGTGGCAGGGCAAAACTTTTTTCCACTTCTGTCCAGACCGACCCTGGGGCCCAACAAGCCTCCTGTGCCGTGGGTACCGGAGCCCTCTCCCGGGGGTAGAGCAGCCGGGGCGTGTCATTGACCTCTTATTCCCATCTGTTGCCGAGCTTACAAATTAGCAGAACTACACCTCTTCTCCCGCGCTGTGCGTTTATGGAATTCTACAGGATGAACTGAACTATATTTTAGTTTACTTAACTTAGAACTACAGAACTTAGCAAAATAGGTGTATTAAAACGTTTATGTACTAAAAATATAATTTTTAAACGAACTGTTTAGCCTGATTCTTCTGAAGAGAAAATCATCAAATCCTCGTTTCCTTCGAAGCTTTTATGGTGGAGCATCCCTATTTAGCAGAACAAAAGCTTACCATGATCCTCCATCTGCCCCATTTCCTCTCTCAAATCTACATTCTTCAAGGGAAGGGACGTAATATTGCTATTTGTCGTGTGTGAATCTTACTCCCTGTCCTGAAGAATGAATGGGATTTGATATTAATATGGAGTAAAGTCCCATATAATTGTATTCTGTATGGTGGTGTGTCTGAAGTCTGTTGGAATATCTGAAAATGAAGGCTTACAATATGAATAATGCTGTTAATCCGACTTGAATGAATAATAAAGACACGGTGAGTTGAATGTTGACGTTGTTGAAGTGCGGTCGGTCGGCAGTATAAGGGAGGAGGTGAGGGCTGGAAGCAACTTTCAGCAACCAAGTGGCATGGCAGCCTCTGTGTGAGGAAAGGAAGAAAAAGCGGGAGCTGCTGAAGTTAATTTGAATAAATCCGAATTATGTAAATCCGCTCAAGGCACACGAGTGATTCGCTGCTGATGCCGCCGAGCTGGCTGGTTGTATCGTAGGGATAGCCAGTGGCGTGCAGTTGGTTGTACAACTAACGCAAAAGCCTCTTTGGAAGCCTTGTTATTGTACGCGGCGTGATGTAGGAAAAATCAAAAGCGTCGAGCAAGTCACTTCAATGGTGAGTTGTACTCTACAATGTTCTGGTGTTTTCTGAGGAATTTGTGTGCTATTCTCTATAAAAGGAATAAACCACCAACTAAATGCACAATGTGTACTGTTATATTCACTGTTAATATTACTTCCTCCTACATGTTTCAACCCAGCCGGGTCCTCTTCAGGGAGAACCGTAATTTACATATAAATCTGCTTCGATACAGTTAAATGAACACGTGCCGCTGACTTCACACTCAATTGTGAGCGAAGGCGCACTTGTCGATGGCAGCAGACTAACAGCACGTAGTCTTGAAGATGGGACCGATAAGTTGTACCGAAACGTTGGTACAGGACTAGCACTCAACGCTGCGTAATATACCAGAAGCGCAGATCTCAGGCTAATTTGCTCACTATTTTAATATTGATCATCTCCGTTGGTTGAATGTATAAAAATAGAATAGGAGGGTCCGTCTCTCAACCAACTATTTCTTTTTATTAAAAAGAAGTTAAAAACAATAAAAGCATAATTGATGCCGAAACCGGTTGTCTATCTATACTTTTATTATTTTTAACTTCTTTTTAATAAAAAGAAATAGTTGGTTGAGAGACGGACCCTCCTATTCTATTTTTAATTTGCTCACCATGCTCTTCGTGAGCGAGTGAGTGTATTCATGTCATTTCCACGTTTGAACCTGGTGATTGATTTTTTTACGAATCCTTGTATGAATATTTTACCACTGGAGGAAACCTTATACCATATTCTAATTTTCCGCAGTTAGTAGTAAATGTGGCGGCAGTGCGAATTGGTAAGGCAGATGCGAGAATTATTTAAGGGTTATCTAATGAAATTTGGTACTAGGCCTTGGAAAAGTACGCAACTTTCGGGATGCTTTTAATGTTTTTGTAGACTTAAAATAACAGTTTATTGCCCGTAAAAAGCGTTCTTTCTGTCTATGTTTGATAGCGACAACTAATGATTCACTGGAACACTTGCATGAGAAAGTTGGCAAAGATGTGGATCATAGCATAGTCTATATAAAATAGCAAGTAGAAAATTACAAGCGTGGCAATTGATGCCAAGTTTTGGAATTGTATCTGATATGTACATTACCCGAAGGCAGTATAAATTTAATTAGTACATTTCTTTAAGGCAATAAAATAAGACAACAGTAATACTAAAATATCTGTAAAACTACAAGTACGCCTAATTTTATTATTCATACCCGCAACTCCTGGTTCTTTTTTCTTTTTGCAAAATCACCGCAGTGAATAAAACATTTTTTGTATAGTTTTCAAAATAACGAAGCTGCCCAACTCTGTAAGACTATGTTTCAAATAAAAGTTGTTTTCGCTTATAGCTTTTATACTTCGGTTCATGATAGTAATCATGTAGACAGTAGTCTTCCAAGGCCGTGTAATTCAGTAGTTATACAGGTTTGCCAGCGTTTCGGAAGAGCCTGCTGCCTCTGTATTAAGGGTATTGTGTAGCCAAAATATGGAGGCAGCAGGCTGTTCCGAAAAGTTGTGGCCCATCTATAAATCTTCTGCCCTGAAAAAGAAGGCAGAAAATTCCTACACGGTCGTAACATCTGTCTGTCATACATATTGTGGATGGCAGCAATGCAGATCATCCGGGCGTTGGTACACATCTGCAACTCCTAGCTTCAACATGGATGCAACAGATGCTTCTAAAACTTTGGTATCCCGGTATAAGCCTTATTCCTTGAATAGGGAGGCAGAATATTCCAGTAAAACGTGTATCCTATCACTCATACTGTGAAGAAGGGTGTAACATATTCTCCCGAAACCTCGTGTCAGTAGAAAAGACTGTACGGCTTTCCGTCCCCGAACACCGTAATTTTAATCTTTATCATCGCGGGAACCTGAAATCCTACATGTTCGTGTTTGTACTTTCGAAAAATTTGGCTTTGAACCCCTTGCAAAGCAGGGCTTAATGTATGTAGGACCGAAAGTAATTCGCTAGTCGACTTATCACACCTCAGTGGACCTATAGAAATTCATTTAAATCGCTTTACTGATTTCTGAGCTGAAACATGCAGACCAACGGGACATGCCGTTTGTACTTTAATAGGATGCACTTTTGTAAAGAATGGGTACTTTTTGTTAGTGACTTCCACGAATTGCTAAGTGTCGCAATATGTCCTCACGCCACTGATAGTTTTTTTCCTGGTGTCTACATACACATAGCGAGACAATGTCACAAAAACATCCCCCTTCAGTTTCCTCCACTTACCATTCTCTCAAAATGACATGGATAAACTCGGTCTCGACACTAATAAAGCAGTTTTTCCTCAGGCTGTGTTGGAGGTCTGTTATAAGTATTATATATTTATACCATCATCCTTTGCCACCGTCATACAAAATTTAATTTTACCTGTGCCAAGTTCGTAGGACGGCGCAGAGCTTTAATCTGAACAAGTAAGATAAAAAGTTCAGTGCAGATGGATGCCTGTACTTATTTATATATGACGTGGAATTATTTGTTAATGCACAAACTTTTATGAGACTTGGGGGGCTTCACAGGGAAGGAAATTTAAACTTTGGGTTTATGACACCCTGCAGTCTGTAGGTAATTATCAACGTTTTTGAAGAACCTATCATGTTTTATCGAGACTACACGGTGTTATATTCTAGAAAATTACACTTTGTATGAATAAAGTTGGGTCTGTGACTCGAGGGTTTTATTTTGGCTCTAAGAAAGTTTCGTCACTGTATCAGGTTATACTACGAGGGTACACATGAGTCAATATTGTACATGTGTGATTTCTTGGTATAAGATCTCTTGTTTATGCAAAAGTATGACACGCTTTTAAACACCCGGCAGATGCCACAGAGCAGCAAAAAAGCCTTTGACATAACAAACACTGATTATAAAGAAATTGTTATAATACAAGGTCGGGAGCTTCTTCTTGTTAAGTCTTAAACATATCCGTTTGATGTTATTCATCCAGTTATGTTATCTTTAATGATAAATAGTAATAATTTCAGCTACTTTTAATGGAAGGAATTTTATTTACTAATGAAGGTTGTTTTCCATGGTGTACACATACTATTTGTCAGTTTAGGTATGCATTTTAGAATGTTAGATATGGGCATCAAGACGCTGGATATAGTAGAATAATGAAGACGTACACTTCTGTCTGTACACGTCAAGAAAACATATGCAGATGTGGAGGTATAACTTCTGTTCTTCTTATCGTCGGCTTTAGATTAAGGTAAGTGGTCATCTTCACAGCCTGGCCACTTTATTCCCCTGGAAGGACACTGGTACCATTTACATAGGAATCGGGTGGGTCTCGGAGCCGGTCCTGGCGTTTTTGTAAACAAGTCGGCTGCCTCTGCCGGCAATCGAACCCCGGATCGTGCAGCCCATACCCTATTAGTCACTATACAGGCTACACTGTCCCGTTTTCCGTGGGGAACAATTTCATGACAAACAAGAATTGCAAACTGATTACATTTACTGCGCGATGTTTGAGGTCACCACAGTCATGTTGATAACAGTGAATGCCCTCTGCGCATTGTCGTCTGATAAATGATTGCCGACGTTTCGAAGGAGAATAATTACTTTATCTTCAAAGTCAAGCAGTCCAAGAAGAGTAGCCGCTTTCCTATTTGCTCACACTCCAGTCATCTTTACCTGCGTCATATATTCAAATTTACCGGCGCGGCTGCACTTCCTCGATTGATTAACACTGAAGTGAAGGCACTACTGTGCTTCGAAATGTCAGTGACTAACCAATCGACATGGCGCAACAGCTCAGAAGAGTTTATTCCAACAATACTGGGTCTGTGCATTTTCGAATTCTGGTTGCATGGCACAAAGACGTTATATACTCTTGCGCTGTGTTATCGCAATTATAGACATTTGCAGCTATAGTTCTACGTGTATTAATCGATGATTAACTGCTTTGACCGGCATCTCTCTTCTGTTATTGACGTACCCAAAGAGTTCTGACAGACTGCGTGATTCTCTGTGTGCATACGAAGAATATTAGCGGTCTGTAAGACAACAAATGAAATGTAATTTACACATAACATTCAAGCACCTTCGGCTCGTTTCATCCTGAACACTTCTCATGTGGTCATAATATTTCATGTACTGTACTCATACTTCTTGGCATTTTTCACACTTGTACATGCATCCTATAATGTTATTACCTTTAGACCTATTAGAATATGTTATTGTATTTTATGAATAACTTAACTATTTCTGTTGTGCATTGATTTTTGGAAGATTAAATTCATGGTCATACGTACCCTAAAATATTCATCCCGTTGAAACATTTTGTAATTTCTGACTTAAAAACAATAATTATTTCACAATTTGTAGGTATATGCATAGTCTATCTGCATACCAAATTTCGTGTTCTTGGATGTCAGTATTCGTATTTTTCTTAGTCGTGCATCATGCAGAGAGGAAGAAGACAAATATTGATAACTGCGTAGGGTCCTTGCGTAACAACACGAATATGACGTCGTCGTATTACTGCGTCAGAACGCAACAAATTTCTACTTAGATAATGTGGTTGGCCTCTCTCTCTCTCTGTCTCTCTTCCCCCTCTCCCTCTCCCTCTCTGGCTGTGTCGCATTTCTTGTAATTATCTCATAAACTTCAGAATTTTCTTAAAGATATAGTTGACCTGAAATGTTGTTTTGTTTAGGCTTTTAACTGAAACTTTGCAACCTAAAGAAATTTATCGAGATATAACAAGCGTACTCGTACATAAGTCTTCATATACAGTTTCTACTGGTTTGTCCGATTTCAACCAAAGTTAATTTTCTCGAGTGATCTTATAAAATCGACACTACAAAAACTTACGAACATCCTTGCAGCAGGAGTTGGGCCGTTCCATGTGGAGAGGCACACAAACGGATAGACAGACAGCAAGCTGTAACGACGAAACTAATAGAAGATTTTCGAAACTTTGTGAAGGAGCATACAACCGAAAGCTGTGGCTAGTGGGTGGTATACTGCTCATTGTGAGGTTCTTTCTTCTAATATGGGAAATGATGCAAGTAGTTTGTGCTTTTTTTTTTACTTCTTGCAGACAAATGCCGTGACAGTACTTCAAATTAAGCCACGACAATATTCTTCCACTTTTTTTCCGTGGCGCGAAGTCGCTAGGTGGGCCAGAACCTCCTTATTATCGGGTCTTTACGATCACACTCAGACACAACACACTCGGTAGGACTCCTCTGGACGAGTGATCGGTCCGTCGCAGAGACCTCTACCTGACAAAACACAACACTCACAAGATGCAGACATCCATTCCCCCGGCTTGATTCGAACCCACAATCTCAGCAAACTAACAGTCGCAGACTCACACCTTAAAGTCTTACACGTACTTTCCACTTATTCACTAATCATCCTGTTAACTTTATATTACGCATACCGTTGTGATACTGGATCATTATTCAATATAAGAACTACCTTCACCACAACTGTTTAGATGTTTGTTATAAATTAGGCGGCTACATGTTTCAAATGCAGGCCATTGTTATGTCCTTTCACATTTGTATAACAATGACCTGAAGATGACTACATGCAATCGAAACATGTAGCCGCCTAATTTTATAATAAACATCTAAACAGGTGTGGTGATGGTACTTCTTATATTGAGTACCAATCATCCTGTCGTTCGAAGTTATGTGGACTGAACTAATGACTATATTACGTAAACCAGCCATAAATAGTACTGTCAGTCATTATTGGGTCCTTGTTTTAAAGCGGCGAAGTGAATTATGCAGGTGAAACATCCTTCAATAAACAGGCGTAAGCACAAGGCTGCAATAAATTTCTGGGTTTTCAAAGCGAGTATTTTTCAAGAAATTGTCTTCTGCGATTTGAGAGCGCATAGGCTTAAGGGTTTCCACAGACGTTTCGGAGGAACACACTTCAGTGTTCAGGGTTGAAAGAATTGCTTCCAGGTAAAAGCTGAAGTGGTTTGGGAATGTAAGCCGATAATGTCTGCAGTTTACAAGGAATGTGGCCAACGACGCTGCGATTAATTTGGTTTCATATATTTATGCGTCTACCTGGACAAATTCCTTCAACCATGAAGATGGAGGCAGTAGACGCCTCCGAAATTTTATGTGAACCTACAAGCTTACACAGCACCAGACTGCTACCTAAAATTTTAGGACTCTCCAGAATACTCGAAGTACTCTTCGGTTTACACAACACGGGCAATTTACATAGGCTATAACATAACATTGAGGCACGTTTGCGTAACTGTTGTTACCGTGGAAAAGCTTTAAGGATTACACATTCTGTGTGTGTGTGTGTGTGTGTGTGTGTGTGTGTGTGTGTCTGTAGTCTTTGATATCGAGCACGCAAAGCGCATGCGCCGTATTTTCATCTGTGGCCTGTGTGGCTGTGCCGTGTTTTTCCACATTACCTCAATAAACGGCACGATTTTCAGAAACGAGTTATTGAACATAAAATGTGTGTTTTGAGTTTCTCTACAACGTTTTGTCAGAAATATTTCTCCTTCTAAGAAGAATTCAGCGAGATATTGTCATAAATGTAGATAGGTGTTCCTGCAAAGGACCCGTTATTGTTACCAGATTTTAATCAAACTTCAGTTTTCCCGACAAATTTCCGAAAACAGTCAACTCAAATTTAATGAAAATCCGCCCAGTGGGAGCAGAGTTGTTCCGTTTCGGCGGACGGACAGACAAACATGACGAATCTAATAGCCGCTTTTCGCAATTTTGCGAACGCTCCTGCAAACATAAAGTACGAATTACGGATATGAAAATTAGAAACAGCAAGATGGTAAGATGTTAAAAACAGAGAACGACGGTTATAAACTCAACAAAGTATTGACTACCGTAGTTGGCATCAACTTATTTTCCGGAACTGAATTTTGTCTAATAAACACAGTTCCCATCCTTATTCTTCATGAATGGGATGGCACTTTTTATTGCACTGGTTGAAACTATAAATCTAATTGTGATTTCCGTATATCTCATTTTGTGTTCTGTAGGGCGAAATTCAAGTTGTCAGCTGATAAGGGCAACGTTTAAGTTAGAAAAGCTTATTTAAAATTGTGCCTTGCACGCAGGATGAAATTAAATATAACGGAAAGAAAAGAAACATGCATCTCTTCAGCTTTCGTCCAACAAGCCCATTAAATTTAATATTGTATTTTAATTGTGATAATTCAAAAGCATAGAAACTTTTTATGCATTCATATAACACCATCGTCTTTTATGTTGACATTTTGACTTTATGACTCTGTGTTTGGTACGTGACTTCAGTACAGCAAATGCGAACCGTGTCAGTTTTGTGTATATTACGATAATGTGACGTTATGCATCCTTCTAATGTACAGTGTTAACTGTGTGCACTAGCTACTTCCCGCAACACTGAGAAACTTGATGTTTCACAGCACCATGTAGCCTATTTCTGTGTCTAGTGTGATTCTCACAACAAGGTGCAGTTACTTCTGTAAACATTAGTGAGTTGATGGTATGTCAAATGGAGACGGAGTTCTCTTCGTCGTAGGACCTGCAGTGCTATATACAATTTAAATGAATGTTAGTTTTTGAAGAGTTAATAACATGGAGATTATAACTTCTCTTAAGTACGCGTTTCAAATACGAGTAGTTAATTCGAATTAATATTAGCAACCATAAAAATACGAGAGACTCCGGAAGTAATTTTGATTAGGATATGCAATAGTGGCGGATTATTTGAAAGACAGGGATGCCTAAAATTACGGTGGAGTTTTTGACCAACTAAGTGTCTAGTAACTGTTAAAGGAAGGGTTCACTTGTTACTCGTGTTGACTAAACAGATGCGAAGCCAATCACAGTGAACCTTATGAAATGTAAATGCTACGTGATACAATAATAAGACAGAGAAAAAGGGAGCAAAGTATGTTTACCATAATAATGATAATGATGATAATAATAATAATAATAATAATAATAATTCGTATTCCATGTGTATTTATTATCAACAAGCATTTGAACCAGTCCCTAGATGTGGGTGTTGAACGTTTTAAGCATATGCGTACAGTATATATCATACGCGGTAAGGGGTAGGGAAACTGTTATGCGAAATCGCAAAACATATTAGTATATAAAAAGATGCAAAATACCGAAAACAAAATAAACATGGTTAAGACGAATCATCTTTCAGCGCGATTGTTTAGTGTATCAATTTGTTTTGCGCGATACTAAAAACAAATTCTGGAAATCTAAAGACAAAAAACTGTGATTTCAAAATGGGATTTGAAGATAGTACAAATGAAGAACAGACAATGAGTAATCTTTTTCTGTGTGAATAACTTGTTGCACGCAACTACAAAAACTCACTTAAAGAGTATTGGAGCACATTTAATCGTGAATCTGAGGATATAACAGTCTGGGTAACGGGCTTTCAGAGCGACAGCACATGTGACTTAAGAGCACAATACATCCAGCGGAGGAAGAAGACGGCTTTACATTAAACAAAAGTGCAACCGTGGATTAGACACCGTTGATGTATCAGTAACACTCTGTACTTGTTTTCATGGGATACATATATGAGAATTTCGGCAGGGTGATAAATTATGACTCCGGGTTGGTGTTTTCCCAGTACGTGACTTGAGATCAGCGTCTGTATATTATCTGAAGCAGGCCAGGAGAGCTTTCTTCCAAATCCTTTTCTACCTACCATTTCGCACCGCTTTCTCAGTTCCTGACGGTGTGCGAAAAAAAATAAACACATTTGAGTCAAGTATTCAGTCAGAAAATTTGCCTGAATTTTACCGGGAACTCTTTTCCCCTGTGCTTTGATTCGAGTTTTTAGTCGTTACATCTCAGACTTCGAAGTCCAGCAACCTATTTCCTTTCCAATGGTCTGGTCTCCGTTATACTTTTGAGATTTGAGGTTCTCACAGTGGTGTTGCTGAACATTAAAATATTCTGGCATTTGAGGCCAGAATAGGCCCTTCTGGGACTGCTTGATTCTAAAGATAACGGCATTACGATTCTTCGAAACGTCGGTGAATGTTTGCCAGTCATAACGGCATATCCCGGTGAAGTCATCAAGCAACTTCCACACTTCCTATCATTCCACTGGCAACCAATACACAGATCAACATCTGTATCTATTTCGACAGTCCCATCTCACGCTTTAAATCCCAGTGGTAACTATATGTAACACCCGCACTAAAATCACGAACCTCTACATTTGTAACGCAGTTATTTTTTGCATAATAGTTCTCACAGTGTATAATAGTAACCGGTTGGTGTTTATCATGTACAAGGGCTGTGTCTTCTGTAAGGAACGAAATGAAGTTTTTTGTATAATTTTATTGAGTGTCAGTCTTAAAATCCGTGCCTTGGTTAAGGCCGTTAGTTGTTAGCTTCTCACCGCGGCGGCCCGGTTTCAAGCTCTGGCCGTTTATTATGAGATTTGTGTTTGAAGAAGTGGCAATGCGATAGGTTTTTTCGAGTACTTCTCGTTTCCCTATTAGTATAATTCTATCAACCTCCATGCTGTTGACAGTAAAGAAGTACGTCTTCAGCGCAAAGGCTAACAGTTTAATGCAATTCGGGAAAATAATTGTCTGTTTATAAAGAAACTGCGAAAAATTTAGTTACTGGTAAATGAAACAGGTGGTCCAAATAGTTAGAACCGTGCATGAAAGTTTGCGTTTGAAAAAAAAAAAGGAAGTTTAAAAATGTCAGGGCATTTAAGCGGTGTGATAGAGGATTGAGTTATTTTGCACCCGTTTTGTTCACTGCGAACACACGTAAGCTACGCCTGACTGTTCCTCTTTTTGCGTGACGTTTCCGAATAAGTGATCTCTAATGAAAATGTGCAGGGCGTAGCTCTCGCTGATTGTAGGGAGCACAACAGAAGAGTGAGCCAGACAGCCACAGACACAATGTTAATTAAAGGGCCATTCAAAAGTACGCAAAGCTACAGTGCTGACAACGCAGTCACCGTCACCGACCTAAAAGCTCCGAAAAGAAAAAAAAGGTAGTGAATATTATATTAAAATTTTATGTGTATATTTCCAAGTTCATTTCAAATCCACCTGACAGTTTGTTTACATAATGATCTTGATATCTGAGATTCTCATGTCCATGAGTGGAAATATTATCATCGTTTTGGATGGCATGTCGTGCAGTTTGGTGTAAAATTGCTGCCGTTTTGGAGGGACAATCTACCACCACATAAAATCATGAAAAAGGAGGTATTTAGGTCCTGCGAAACGTCGATGGTTTTATAAGACTAAAAGCATCATCGAGGAGGATAAGATGTGCAGAAAACGTACCATGTCTGGAATAGATGAGCAGTGCATACAAAATATTATTTCCATCGCCTGTGCATTATAAATATATACCAACTGCGAGATCTGTTTGTAGATGGCGGATAATATTAAAATAGATCTTAGAAAGAGCGTGTTACTTACTATAGTTTTCATTCCTTTCACTCAGGGCAGTGACCAGTACTGGGCTTTGTAAACATGGTCATGCGACTTCTCTATAACGCAATGAATTTACTGACTAGCTGACGGACTGCTGTCCTCCGTACGTACTTTGCATTTTAGCTTTAGTTCACATAGGCTTATATTTTATCTAGGGCGTTGGGTTAGCGTAGTCGGTGTAGCCACTTGCTATAGCCTGGACGGTTCGAGGTTCAAACCCCACTGGGGTCAAGAAGTTTCAAGAGTTTTCCTCTTCTCCATACCCGTCCACACCGGCCCTGGGCCCCACCCAGCCTCCTTCAGATTCGATACCAGGCCCCTTTCCCAAGGATGTAATGGACGAGGCGTGGGGTTGATGACCTACCTCCATCTAGCACCGAGGCTAAGAGTGTGTATAGTTATGCCTGTACTAATCTCTGGCCCTACTAGTACGTGTAATGGGCTTACCTTTAATTTTATCTAATAGAGTATATAAGTTCCTTGTTGGCAGAATAGCTCCTTCTGTAAAATGTCTAGGCTACGCACTGGACGAACAGGCAGAGATATTTTTATTTTCCTCAGTGTGGATTTCAGCCAGTCCCCTATTTCGCGCGTACCAGGAGCAAAACAACCGAGTCATGAAGCTGATCACTCACTGCCATTTAGTGCTGAGGTTCAGGAAGGTGGAGCTACACCTCCACTCTGCCATACGTTTTTATGGCGTCGAACCTAATAAGCACACACACAGCGTTTTCAGTTTTACCTTCCAGGACTGTTGTTGAAACACGTTTACGGGGAAGACATAGGATGTAGCGCAACCAAATCGATTTAAAAAAATATATTCTCCACTGTTATAATTTTGGATTTCATTAACCCTTTAAAGACGCAGCATATCTGTTTTATATAAGGACTCAATGCGTACCGCGCTGTAAACACTCTCCACTTCTGTTATAAAAACCAATCTCTTAATGTTTTGTAAGGCAAAAGTTGCTGTTTGTTCTGAGATCCGTACAAAACACATGAACGCAATGTGGGCACCACGTAGAATTTTTTAATGTTAAACCTGGTCGTATGTAAAGTTATCGCTAGGCTTTAAAAGGTTAAAGAATCATAAATTTGGTCGTGATATTTCTGTACTGGAGATGGAAGTGTAATGGAGAGTTGTATGTCTCTCAGTGCTAAGGACTGTGATATTTATTTGGCTTCATATTTTACAGAGAAAGAAAGAGAAACTGTGAATTCTCTGGCAAAGAGTGGCAGAGCACGTTGTACATATTTTTGTTTATTGGTGTATTCATACACGGGATATAAGTTTTAAAATAATATGTAAATTAACAAGTAATTTGTAATGCAAATATGCGATATTTCTGTTACATTTGACCCAGTACTAGACGGAAATATAGCACTTCGGAAATTCTGCGACTCCCTTGAGTAAAAGTACTGTTCCATTTACAGATCCACTAAAGTTTTTTACTGCATACACGACAAATGTGGACGTTAATAAGAGCTATGGTTTTAATATGAGGTTTCATTTTCAACGTTTTATGTCGCACGACAAAAACTTCCTCTGTATATACAATTGTGTTTTGTGAAACAGAGTTGTGGCAAGTAACTGCTGGGAGCTTGGGAGTGGACAGATGACTTTCCTGGGTAATACAGGGTGCACATAAGCGTTCTTTATAACTTTAATATTGAAGTGCAAAAATGAGGAAAGAGATGCACACAGTTTGCAGCAGCCTGTGAGAGGAACTCATAAAGCTTAACTGAATGAAACTTGCACTTTACATGCTTCATCTACTGGAAAATGACGATTTTATCAAGAAAAATATTTTCGCAGGCGAAGTAACGTTCCATGTGTTGAAGAAGGTAAGTACGGCTTCCTACGCGACGTGAAATTGTGGGTTTCTGTCCACAGACACATTACAGATAATCGAAAGTGGCTATGTCACACTCACATCATTACCTTTTGTTTACTAAGACACAGTGACATAAACCAGTTATCTGGCCATGATTGCATGCTACATGTACATACAGTTAGAAGAAGTGCAGCGTAAACTGTCAGTAGACAAGGCTGGTGATTTATATTAAGAGAACTGCTCAGACATGAAAGCTGTAGATATTGGAATATCGCGGTTTGTGTGGGACGACACTGAATATTATTCAGACGTGGAATTTTTAGCTTGTGACGTAGTGATAATGAAGAGTTCTGTCTTCTCCGATGTGATAAAGTGTATTGTCATAGATAAGTATCGACGTTTCGAAGGGTAGAAGAGAAGAGATGGAAGCACCTCCGGAGCACTGGTTCATATTTACAAGTTACAGGGCGTCACATACCGCGAGCTCCTGCAAAATGTTTTTTCACATCTGCAAATTAGAAGGCATCATATCCCAGAAGAATAATTTCGTTTCTAAATTTTACGCGTGACAAATGGTGGCCATTTTGAATGTGTTTAAATCATGAATTAAACTGTGAGTTCCTTTCACTTATGGCACATAATTTGTGTGGGTATCACATTTAGGTACCTTTTATTCCGTACTAAATTTGTAAATATAATTTTTGCTTGCCCTGTATTTATTATTCACATTATAATATAATCAACGTAGTATTCCATGTTATTCTTTTGTGAAATATATTTCAGTAGAAATGTAATGGAGCCTCATGGAATGTAGTAATAAAATTTTATGTAGCAACCTCGTGTTTGTTAGCCTTTCGTTCTCTGGTTTGTTTATTCCTTCCTGAAAATAAATAGGAAATACGAAACCAGATTTATACACATTTCACAAACTACAGCAAAAAAGGAAGCCTGCATTAGTCCGAGAGGTGGTTTCAGTGCACGGGTTCATATTAATGTGACCGAGCAATGCATATTGCAAAGGGACGTCCAGCTGTACAAATTGAAAGGCATGCCAGTAGATGGAATTGTTTCCTGAGGCTAGGAATTCATAGCTTGCTGTACCTCATACAGTAGGACCTGCTGTGTTTCTATTCAACCTACAATGTTCAAAACCTGGGGCTCGTTGAATGTATTAGGATATTTGCAGGAAATTGAACGTGTAAGGACATTTTCACGTCGTGCTCAGAATATTTAGGCGGTATAATAGCTAGGCTGCGAACTTAACATTCAAGGAAATCGAGTTTCATTTGCAACAGAAGCCACACAATGTTCTGTTTTGTAGATCATCAGACTGACTCTGGGGCCGATCAAGTTAAATATTCACTAGTCATCATGGATCTTTCACTGATGATGAACCGGTTGGGACCCAAAGCTGATCTCCCGTCCCCATATTCGGAAGAGGTTAAGATTGCTTTTATTTATATCTTCACTCATCCGTACGTATTTATTTATTAATACGTGTCTTTAAATTTACGTGGTAATTTTTTAATTTTCAACGATTTGCACGTAAGATAGCAATCCTACATTTATATCATAACACAACGCAGTCTGCTACATGTTTTGGCTATCCCTAGCGGGTCTTCAGGGAGAGTGTTTTAATAAAAGGAAATTATTATTATTATTATTATTATTATTATTATTATTATGTATAAACCTGTCAACATCAGTTTCGTAGTCCTTCCCTCTTCTACCTACTTGTTCGCAGTAGTTGTAGAGGGTTTTTATTTTTCACTTGATCACACTCAGACACACACCACAGTCGGTAGGACTCCTCTGGACGACGGATCGGCCCGTCGCACAGACCTCTACCTGACAACACAAATACTGCACAAGAGACAAACGTCCATGCCCCCCCCCCCCCCCGGTGGGATTCGAACCCACGATCCCAGCAAGCGCTCGGCCGCAGACCTACGCCTTAGACCGTGCGGCCACTGGGATCGGCATCGACATCAGGTATGCGTAAAATACTTAAAACATCAATTAATTAATACATTTATGTCTGTTATGTCTATATGAAACCAAAAATTAGGTTCAAAATGTACAGCAAGAGACAAATATAAAAATGACATGTACAATGCTTAACCTATTTTAACTTTTGTATAGAGGCGCAACTGTATCTGCATTACAAGAACTCCTTTGTGTTAAAACTTTCCCTGAAGTTGGCTAAGGATAGCCAAAACATGTAGGAGATGGCATGATGTAATAATATAAATGTATGACTGCTATCTTATGTGCGATAGTTTGAAAATAAGCACAAGTTAACATACCTAATGCACAGAATACGTATATATAATATTACCTAATGCAGTTATGAGGAATGCACAGCACACATTTTAATTTTTCTCCTAGGAAATTTCCGCAATGAAAGAAAGGATGGGTTGATGATTCAATAAAATGGAGGATGCACTAATTTCAAAATAAATTCTTCAGTATAGACTGAGGAGTATTTGGTGACAAAAAATCGACGGACATTCTGAAGCTACATCGTGGCATACTAGTAGACCTGATCGATGACGTGAAGGAAATTGTGTCTGGAAGTCTAAGCCAGTACTCAAACAAAACCCTTAATCGTAAAATCACATTTTTACAGTTTCGTGGGCAATCAAATAATGCGAAATTTATTAATTTTTCCTTAGTTAGTTACACGGATTGACAATCAGAATTGCTCATTTTTATCACACCTCGATATTTTCCTATTTCATTTTGGTCACTATTGTGAACTACGTACATTAATCCCTGTACATATGGACAGGGCTGATATGACAGCTGCAGATTTTAATTCCATAAGCAGCCAATAATCGACCTTCCATTGTAAAATAATTAAATTACTCTCTGACATTACGTGAGTTTTCTGTGTCCCAGTGCATATTTTAGGTTCGTACTGCGTCAGATGTTAAGATTCCCGTCTTCTAGGTTATTTGACTGTGTAGCTGGATAGATAGGTAGCAACTCTTTTGAGAAATCTCCTGCCTCCATTTTCATGGTAAAAAACGCGTCTGCACTGAAAATAGTGGGAGCAACTTTCTTCGAAACATTAATACCTTTAATCCAGACTACGTGATAACTCATCTCAGAGGAGTGTAACCGCTGAAAAGGAGAAAATTTCTAAAAGTAATGATAATCAAAAATTGAAACGTTAGATAACGGTATGCTAAGAACATTAACCACGCAGTTACTCTCTGGCTGCCACGACAGAAACCCGTGATCCTTACCAGCTAGCTGACAGAGTGGCACTGCGAGATGTGTATCGAGTGCTTAGCTGTCACTACGATAGGCCTATTTATTCATCTACATCTGATATACCGCGTAAATACTGATAGTGTTGCTAAATAAACCGCGAGCGCGTGGGAGGTTCAGTTTATGAGTTAAACGCACAAAGCAGTGCTTGCTGAAGGTGGCAGGCTATGAACCTTGGCACGTTCGTGTTCTACTAAACGAAATTACATTTTCATAAAGAAATTTTTGCTTGGGTCGGTATTTCAAGAGAATTAAAAAACATTCCACGTATGAACAATATGAACCTTCTGCCATTTGTACGTACTTGACATCCGATGTTTTCTACATTGACTGCTCTTGCACTTTAAGAAGGCTGAATCATTTTTAAAAGGTACCAAAGAATGACAACAAACTGTGATCCAAATTTGTAGTGAAAGAGTTTGGATATTAGTGACAAGGTACGAATAAATTGGAGCTGGCCTTGGGTATGAACCACAGGAAAATTTTTTGATCCTCATCAGGAACTATCCGGTGTGTGCATAAGTGTCAGTTATAGATGGTCAGACGGACATAAAGCTATTAGTGTGTTAGAAGTTTATTTCATTTTACTTTTTTCGCGTGCATCTGAAACAATAAACATATAACTGAATAATTTAACATACCGTTGTGCTATATCATACCTCTTATGTAATTAAAACCTGTACTGTGGTCTCTGACCTTATTATAAAAAGCATTTCAGCGTCTTCGTTTCAGACGTCAGTTTTAAAATAAAATTAGTGGCAAGTTCTGCTATGTTTCTTCCATTGAAAGTTTAATACGTAAAAGAGGATTTACAACTCCTTTCCGAAACAGTTGAAGAGCCTTGTATCATTTTACCTTTGCAACGAATTACGAGTAGACCCTTGCTGCTGAGGTCAATTCGCAAGCTCATCAAATCACGCCGTAGTAATACTAGGTATGGGCTGCTTTTCATAAAGTCGTTCGTATCACCCAGACCTCACTACAGAATATTCCGCTGCTGAGAGGCACAAACGTCTCCCAGCAACGTCACACTGCTTGCATTTAGCGTTAACACAGTGTGTCTCGGAATGAGCTAGAGAATGTTGCTGGACGACGGAACAAGCGTTGAGAGGTAGAGGATATTATTATGCACACAGATTTGCCGAGTAACGCAGCATGTTTCAAGTATCACCAAGAATAACAGAGGCAGCGTAAACAAATGTTAACAATTCACAACAAAGAACATATTGTGCTTTGTGCTGCTATAAGACAAAGTAAACTGTGGTCACGTTATAGTGCAAAGATGCTGCTGCTGAAGAAACTATGCAGCCTTCCGTGCGCAACTGGGTGCTGGACAACATCATTTCACTAAAGGATGGTTCTCCATCTCATTTTATTCACTACGTTTGTCAGGTTTTATGTCGGTGGGCGGGGTGTTGCTCAAATCCCGTGTGTACCGATGCAAAATCACCACAAATGCCTCGAAATTACGGGACACACGAGCGCAACGTTCAAGAAGATTAGATCATAAATGCTGTGGAAACGTGAATAAAAGGCAAATACCATCTCAATGTGTACAGAACCGTACGTCGCGTCCATGTAGAACCACTTTTAAATTCGTTAAATTACTGAAGTTTAAAATTCATTGTTACAGTGACCAATGAATGACTTACAAAATCCTGTAGCCCATTTTCAGACATAATGATGTAATTCTTAAGTTCCCTAAATAATCCTAAACTTTTTGTGTGTTTTGCTGTGAAAGTGAGTTCCATATGCAGAAATCAAGTAACGTTTTTTTTTTCTGGATAATATGGGCTGTGTGCGGTAATAGAATAATTTTCATCGTTTCGTACACTCATTTGTTTCTACTTCGTACTTAGGTGAATCCACCGTTTTCAGGTACTTTTACCAGTCCTGCTGAACCCGCATCTCGCAGGTAACGTGTTGCTCGCGGTAGTATTATTTTGACCGCGGAGGCATTTAAAATGAGAAAACGTCCTTTAACCCTTTCCCTGGCAAAGCCGAGAGAGAACTCCGAAGCAACTTGAAAACTTAGCGACCTCTTTATTTACGCAGACATGCATTATATTACTGACTGATTTTGCACAATGTGCTGAAAATTGCGACATTCTAGCCTCGGTTATGAATTGCACTTTTATACGTCTTTCTTATTATTATTAGTCTCTTGATATGTCACGTGATATATAGAAACACAGACCGGTAAAATTGTACTTACACGTACTCATTCTTCATTCTGTGTATTAAACGTCATATTGCCACCATACAGACCACATTTTCGCCGAAGTTGCCTCCTACAAATAGCAGGTTCAGCAGACATGTTCTAGACAAAATTAATATTGTAAGAACAGTAAAAATGCGAATATAAATTCAGAACATTGATTGCAGTGAAGAATATGATATCTGAAGAAAGACAATATGTAGAATTGCTCAACAATTTCTTCATAGACCTATGTTTTCAGGTACCTAAGGCCATGTATTCAGAGTGTCTTCTTTGGGTTCGAAAACCGTGTAGTCGTGAATGTAGACACAAATCTGCCGAGGGGTGCAGGTTGCCTTGCTAAAACGTTTGTAACCACCTCAAACTTAACACGATATCACAAACTGCAAGAAAACATGTTTAGGTATGTGCCCCACCTCATAAGAAGCAACTAGCAGAAACTTATAAGGACCAAAAGTTTTGCAATATTCGAGCTTTCCAGGCCGTTTAATTTGAGGATTCAAGTCTTCTGTGTTGTTACGCTGTGGCCAAGTTATTGATTGCCGAGGTTTCGAAAGAACAGACATAGGCCTACTGCCTTTTTCCAAGGGTCAAGGAGTCCTTAGGTTAAGCACTCCTAGACCCTTGAAGATGAAGGTGGAACGCTTGAGCGAAACGTGTGAAATCAGTAATCCTGCTGGAGTGCGTTACAATTCAGAAGACCTGAAACCACAACAAAAATTTTGGTTTTAACAAGCTTGATCAGGAATATACAAATCGGTTCCTAAGTTTGTTATATTAGTCACGCGGTACTGAACCTCAATTCTTAATGTCTGTTCCACAGCTTTAGCGTTCGGAGACACTATGTTTTACCCCACAGAGTATATTTATATGTTTCTTAAAATTATCACAATAAACGGTGATTATTTCACTAAACTAAATTAAGCTGTTCACCTCTAGAAGTAGACATATTCTGTGTGAGTCGGGAAATTAATTTTTAAATAAAATTTGGATTAACTTAAGCTTGAAAAGGATTAAGCCGCAAATAAGTGTGATAGAGTAAAGTATAAGTATAACGCAGTTGGTAAGAGGCTGTGCTTTAAATTGTGTCTTTGCAATTCTTGCAAAACTTATCCTGTTAAAAGTTAAGAACGTAGAACGATTCGGTATTCAGACATAAATGGTTTTCCTTTTTTACTTCAGTACCTTCAAGGGATATGACATTTGAGATTCCGGTTTTGATTGTGGGGGGTGTTAACTATCTACCCGACTATGTGGCGCCACATGCCGGAAGACCACGTTCTTAATTTCCTCTGCCGTCATAGCCACAACTTCGAATATTCTTTCATGTCAGTGAGACAGAAGGATGCTACTTCTGATAGATTGGGCATGTATTTTAAGTTCGGGGTAAAAGTTGTAACGAATAAATCTCTTTGAAGTCACATATGAAAGCAACAGGTTTCTCCGAACTTCGGTAAGTACACGTCTACACGATTTTACATTTTCGACGGCAGTATTTTTCATAATCTGCGCTGTAAGAACCTCAAATCTCGCATTAGAGAGGATCGTCGTTGGCGTAGCACATCAGGATTTGCTGGATGGAGCCGCTCCAGTGGCAAGTTCTTCTATCCGGAGTGATGGTCCTTCGTTGTTCCGTTACCACAACTTCCGTTTGTGCCGGATAAAATAATGACACGCCCAGCGTGTGATCTGTTCGCTGCTTTTGAAAGTTTCAAGCTTATAATCACGAAACAGAATTTTCACACTGACGCTGAGAGTAGGAATATGAAAATGAAGTGAACTAGTTTGAAAGCCCACGATTTTTGCCCCGAAAAAGGTTATAGCAAATCCTAAATTCTGGGGGGGGGGGGGGCACTGAACCATGTTTTGCATCTATGAGGATATGCAAAAAGGAATAATTGAACTGTCATAATATTAGGTGAAAGCAAATGATATCATCGGGGCATATAGCACGTGATGAATAGATAAGAAATACAGAATTTTATTTGAAAAGCTAGACCTAAGACCTAGTTGTGAATGAGACAGTTATATCAACGTTGAACTTAAATAAGTATGATAAGAGCTATGAGCTGGATTGATCTGATTCAAAACAGAGACAACTCGTGGGCCCTTGTAAACACTATAGTGGCATTTCTGGTTGCATAAAAAGAAGACAAATTTCTTGACACACTGAACGATAGGAGCTTTTAAAAGTGGACTTGTGGTGTTAGTACAAATTTATGTAGTAATTATTGTAAATCGGTGTGTTTAAAAAGTTTTTAATTTTTTTTATTTAAACGGTTTTATGCCACTTGTAAGTTGAAGTTGTATGATTCTTCTCTTTTTTACAAGAAACAAATAATTAAAGGGTCCTGACTCTAAATCGGCTATAATAAGTAAAGTAGATATATTGTTGTATAATTATTTCTTTTAACGATCCACGCCAATTGTCAAAAATAACTTTTATAATTACATAGCTAGAGCTGAAGAGATTTATAATGTCCTGTTGAACCCTTGGAGTTTTAAGAGACGAGATGGAAGAGCCTCAGGCACTCAAGAAGACGATAGAAATTAGAGCGATGACTTCGTATCTGGCTGGACCAAAAACATCGGAGATCTTTTGCGCTATGACTGTCAGGCAGCAATTTTTGTTCTGTGATTCAGCCTGCGTTCCTAGAGCTATCGCTGTACACTGGATCATATCTCAGAAGATCATCTTCTGTTCGGAAACTTAGAAGATAGAACACATTCAGAAACGAAGGGTCACAGAAAGTGTAATACGCCATTATTTTTAAACCTGTAAAAACACGTCTATGATTAACAGCTGTTCTCATTTTGAAAACTGTCGTGATTGTCCTTTCGCTGGATATATTACGTAGCTTAATGGTGAAGAAGTACGAAATATCATATGTGTTGATCTTGTGGATTTAATTTGAAGTGTGTACTTCAGACAAACTGGAGTAAAGATTGATGCCTGTGGGTGTCGTGCTCCTGTAATTGTGAATTCTAACAAAGACGTGTTTGTCACAGCCGGAAGACTAATCCATTCATTTTTTCAGCAAGCTTCTTTGGAGGTTAGTGTTACTTGCAAGTAGACAAAGCAATCTGTTTTGGTTTGGTGCAGTTTGTGTTCCGAAGGTACTTTTTTTGATTAGTAGTGTGTTTAGACAGAGTCGCCTACAAATGCCATGCGTAAATTGTTCATCATTACTTATTGCATCAGACAAGGGTAGTTTGCCCTGTGGCCATGATGTTTGAATTTATTTGTTAGTAAAATGACACAAATTGCATCTTTTGTTAAAGATATGTAACTGCATCGACCAAAGTATTTTAGGATCGTGAGGTGGCCAGCATGAAAGGAAATTATGACGCCTAGCAAAGAATTTCAATACAAAATTACACCGATACCTGGCAATTGCATTAGGAGATAAGTTGCGTCATATCTCAGGATGTTACTTCCTGCCTTCTTACAGCGTAGCGTAGGTTTTAATCTCTTCTGATTTAAGTTAAATTTTTCCCTCCAAGTTCTGCCATTACCCATGTTCACCATTACCGCATCCCCGGTTGCACGATAGCCATGACCAGGCTCCACATTATCACATCCTCCGTCCTGAAGTTAGTTGGTGGCTTCGCCTATGAGCAACACCTGACTGGTCACCGAATAAGGAATTAGTTACGTGTTGAAGACACAGTACAAAAACTGGCTGACAGACAACTCCCAATAATGCGTACATTTTTGCCTATTGTTTAAGGAATGATACCGTATTTTTTCCAACTCGCACATCATCTCATTCTGTCACCTGGACACACACAGTTTCTTCCTTTGGCTTATTACATCGAAGAGAGTACATAACTACGCTCCTTGTCAATTTAATCTTTCATTATGTGTGTGTTTTAACGACCCTGTAATCCTTTTTCTCTGTCTCATGTTTTCCTTGTAGTACATTTAACGACTTTGTCAGCTGACTCAATCTGCGTTTCATAGAATGAGTGCATGGCAGTAAATAATGAATTGGAAATAATGTGGAAGCACGTAATCGTGGTCTACTTACAGGTGTATTCAGGAGACGCTGAGAAAAACCACGCAAAACCAGTGAAGATTTTCGGTGACCTGGGTGAGGTTCGAATTGGGGATCTTCGAAATATTAAGTTCTAATGTCATCTCTTAAGCCAAAGTGGTGGTTCTCTTTCCTTACGAAACATCATAAATTTTCTTGTTTCCAGGTTTTTTATCGTCGTATACGTTCCATCGCTTTAAAATGGCAAGGTAGCAATTAACGACAGTAATCCGAGGGTCTTCAGAATCCCCTATTTTGTTACCGCGTAGAAGGAAATCTGCTGTCGGGTCATGTTTACTTTATAACCAAACAGCTTCTATAGAGCTGAAAACCACAGAGGATAAGTTGTAGAACAAATGGAATTACAGCGACGGCAAAGTAGAATGATGATGGTTGTCATGTCAAAAGGAAATGGAATTAATGCATGGCATGGGAATGAGATAGACCAACATGCTGTTAACGCAACGAGTGTTACCATTCTGCTTTGTGTGTGTGTGTGTGCGCGCGCGTGTGCGTGCGTGCTTCATCCTCTTCGTTTTTAAAGAGACAAAACAAAATAAAAGTGGACCTAGAAGGGTGTTGTTGTCTTTTGGGTTTATGCAAAGATGCGGTTCACTAAAGCTGTGGAACATCTGAGGCAAGAGAAATCGCTGCGACTTTGATGTCAACAGAAGCAGCGACATTGAGATATATGCAAGTTGTGCAGGTACAGATAGACGTACTGCGAAGTGAAGTGACGTTTTGATTGCATTTTGTGATTCACGCAACTTCTGCCTTTGTACTTTTATGTTGGGCAGAATCCATATTTTGTCGCGTCGCAGGCAGTCGACTAAAGAAACATAAATGAGTAAACTGTCGGACAGTTTTAGACACGGGGGCATGACAGTCTTCATATGTGTCTCGCTGTTACTTTCAATGTGTCTGTTCACTAATAGGAGATATAGAAAATGTAATTTTTGTAGCGGAAAAGTGGCGACTTTAAAAAGGAATATGGAGTACGAGTACATGTTACAAAAACAAGACGAAGCAACAGACGCTGAATTTCTTTTGTGGCGCTACAGATTCCAATGGGCCAGGGCCTCCTCGTTGTCGAGGCTTTAGTATCACACTCATGTACACACACTACACTCGGTAGGGCTCCTCTGGACGAGTGATCAGCCCGACTCAGGGACATCTACCTGACAAAGCACGACATTCACAAGAGACAGACATCCATGCCTCCAGCAGGGTTTGAACCTTCAATCCCAGCAAGCGAACAGCCACAGATCCACCCATGCCTTAGAACTCGTGGCCACTGGGATCGGCGACAACCATTTTACTCTTTGTAATTAGAGTGGCATATTCCTGTTAAAGTACTACAGTCTTTCAGAGATATTTTAATTTATTTAAAAATGCAGTTGCTTTTAAGTTTCTATTTCAGCTTGAAAATAAGTTCGTATTCTGTAGAATGTCATTTATATCAGTTCATACTCTTCTATTTGCAGTACCAGCAATACGTGAAGTAATTTGGGTGAGTCTTTTGTCTTGTGTGTTTTATTTAAAATAATTGAAACTTATACAATAAAATGGAGATTATCTTGATAAATTTGTACAAAAATTTTACACGTTTTAATGGATTAATGATTATTTATGGATTATTCAGAAACCCCGCCTAGATTACACAGGGTGTATTCGAATAGCGTCTATAAAATTTTACGCGTTGAAGGAGGGTCAAGTGGAAAAACTTTGAGACAGGGAACGTGTGGTCGATACAGCGGCTGGGGTGGTAGGCAACCCGCGAGCGCTGAATTCTGACGTGAGCGATATATTTTTTTAATGTCGCTTATATGTACACGTCTATTGGTTGCGCATTGTGTACAGTGCTTTTAATGGTACTATTTTTCGATTAAGCCAGAAGAACCCGCCGACCGTCTTGATTGCGAGCATTGCAGCGACGCACTATATTCGGGCGTACCTCTTAAAGATCTCTGGCGTGTTATGAATAGTTTCGTACCGCTCTCTCTCTCTCTCTCTCTCTCATGGAAGAAGTGGGAGATTACGGTGCATACATCGCACTACTATCTGCATCCAGTACTTACAACACGAAAGAATGTAACTTATTTATTACAAACAAAGAAGATATATACAATACTTACATTTGCATAATAACTTTGAAATTAATGCACACAATATACCAAAGAAACAAACTCCAAACTGCAGCGCATTCCACTTCAATATTCCCTGACAAACAGAAGAAGAAGAAGAAGGCTGCACATAATAACAAAACAAGTAACTTGGCAATGCTGTGACAACCTAAAATGAAATAAAGTTTACCCCATAACAGTGGCAAGGACCTTGTGAACCACTCATGGTCTCCACGGATACATAATTCCGAAATCGAAATCCTAAAAAGAATTGAGACACGTAACAGACGGAGTCCGGTCGCAGAGTAAAGTAACCCTTCTAAGTACGAACCAACAGAACCACCATGGGTGTGGAAAGGAAGGGAAAGAGGAAAAAGGGGAGAAGGAAGGACGGCGTATGACATCTCGAAGAACACTTCCGGTAACTTGTGCCGTAACACGACATAGTTTCACAAGCTGCTAGAATTCTAGGTACCAGATACTCTTCTTTTTCCACAGGGTTCTCATAAATGGCCCTTGAGTTGATCCCAAAGGAAGAGGTACCGGCGCCGATTTCAGTATGCAGGAGACGTTTCCTACCAGATGTTCCCCTTCTCAAATTGCCCCCTTTTACTCCCTACAATCCGTTCAAGTTTGTAAAGTCTATCAGTTACATCCTGTGTGTGAAGCATCAGTTGCAGGAAATTGTGCATGGTTAGTTAGGAGTTGTCTGTCTTAAGGTATTGTCCCACAAAACCTTGGAAGAAATTAGGAAAACTACAGAACCTCAACCAGGCTGGCGCATTTTCTTGTCCAGATTAAAACCACGAACCTTGTGAACAGGAAGTCCGCATCTTACTAAAATATTAGACCGCTGTTCTGCCTTATGTCCGTCACACTGTGAGTCGACATATAATTATAGGCCTATATAAAATAAATGTGTGCGTAAAGACAGTGTGTTTTTTCCACCATCACTTCTCAACATTCAAGGTGTAGTATATTTTAGTCCCTGTGTGCAAATTTACACGGCGTCATATTCTAGAAAATCTGACCGTAATTGTATTTTCTTTGTTCAGGGTTGTAAATAATACAAGTCAAATTAGAGATGTGAAGAGGCTATAGAAATTAATGACGTACGAAAGCAGTAGATTAATTAAATACACATATGAAATGAATGTCGATGGGATTACATCAGTCAATTTTGGAGTCTCATACCAACATTTACCACTTCTAGATCTTCATTTTCCTGTTCTTCGAATATGATATCAGCTCTTGTAGCAAGTAGTGTTCTAGGGACGGTCTCTTTTACGGATTATAAGGTCCTGTTGTGCCTCTTTCCAAATGAAAAATTTGTAACACGATCTTAGGCGACTTCCTTAGTAACAAAGAAAACTGAAGTTGCCGTTCTGAATTAATTTCCTCCATGTATCTCCAAAAAGAGTTTATCAGGCGTTTATTAGATCTTACATACGTCCCATGTGATTCTTTACTTCCATCATAAAGCCATTTCAATGAGAATATTCTGGCTTAAGGTACTATGATAAATACAAGCGCAAGAGAGGGGGAAAAATGTTCAGAAAATATTGTACTTCTAAACTGAGTCTTAAGACGTAATTCAGCTCTCCCTTTTGCTTGATTTATCCACGCGCAATTAAAAAAACATAGGGTAAATTCATGTTTAAGGGAGTACGAGAGAGTCCTAAGATTCTGAACACGAAGAATACACAGATGCTATTAGGGCTTTGACGTTTCCAGGCCCTCTTCCCCCGCCTCACTGAAAGCGTGACGTTTGTTTTCCTTTCCGTATAATGACCAATAAGTGGAGTTTCAGAACGAACATACTGTGTTATAGAGATCAAGATGAAAGTGAGTATTCAGCTTCACGCGTCAGCCGCTTTAGCCCAGGTAAAAAGAGCCCTCGGTAGCCATTTAATAGGAAGCAAGGTGGGATCGAGAGACCGCTGGACGCTTTAGAGGAGAGAATATCTTATCCATGCAGGATATTCAACCCCGTTTTTCGAGTTGTCATACCGACTGAGCTGTGTTAGGTCAAAGAATTCAATAATGGTGACATAAATGACAAGACACAAAACTCTCTGAACTACAGTACATGTCGAGTAGAAATGGAATTTCAAAATAATTTCTGTTTGTGCACGTACACTATTCAGGTAGTTATAATTCGAGAGGGAGGTAAAATGTGTTTTTCCAAATATTTTAGGTTAACCTGTAATACAACTTACTGTGTGCTTAGTAAGTGTGTTACTGATTTCTGGTGGATAAAATATTTTCCTGTTCTTTCTTATTGAAAGTCATAACTTGTGCTGAAGTTACGGACTCATCCTTCTGCTGTTGTTTCCTTTACTACTGATTTTTAAATATAGTGGAAACTTTCCTTCATTAATCTCGAGGAATACGAAATTTATCACATCTTTTATCAGATCATCTTGTTTTTGCAGAATGCTGACCCTCGCCAAAGGGAGGTCCACTCAGGCTTACACATTACCAGCGCGGGCAGTTGCGATCTCGTGAGCAGCTTTGCAACTTTCAGTGCAAGAGTAAAACGTTCTAATACAGACAGATATTCTCGTAGCGACAAGATGCAAGTAAAATTTGTTCACAATAAATTATCGTCTCTCTGCAAAACGAATTGAAGTATCGAGAAGTATATGTCAGCAGATCAAGGTGATAACCCCTTTCAAACTACGTTGTTGAACTTCATTGTGGCACTACATCTAAGTATCGGACACATCAGCCGAATGAGTAAATTTACTACTTCGTGTACGGGAGATATAAAAAACTAAAGCAGACCCTGTACAGGCCGTGACGGTTCCAGGAGGTTGAGGCTCCCAGATTTCAAGAAAGTCGGCACATGAAGGTGGTAAGGTTGTCAGCCATAGGCACCGGCCGCCCTTCGCCCCAGGAAATATTCCTCTTGCTCATTTCTGTTAGAAGTTGAGTCCAGCCCAAAGCCATAGTGCGGCTGGAAGGATTATGTAAACGAAAAATTCCAGTGACACCATCGGAAATCAAACACGCGACCTTCCGGCTTGTAGCGCAGTGCCTCAACCAACTGCGCCACCGATGCAGGGAGCTACCACCTTAAAATTCCTGAGAGCTCATATCCTGAAATTATTATACTTGTAGCTCTCCATACTTTCTCCACTGGACAGTACTAAAATAATATGTAACAAATATTCTCTAACTGCATGGACAGTTGCTGTAAGCAGGTCACAGTAATGAGTAAAATGTTCGCAGTGCTTATGTAATTAAGAATCACTCCTCAGCACGTGCGGAGGAGAGGAATTAGAGCTTCAAACATAGGTAAACTTTGAACCAAGTGGAATTAAAGGCTGGTTTCAATCTCGGGTCGCTTTCTGCCGGGAAAAGAGCCCCCTGCACTCATTTGAGAGGAGGGTGGTTGGAAGTCAGAGCTTGTCTGAATGCTGCGGGAAGGAAAAATACCCGACCGGGAATCCAGTCTCGATACTTTTGTTGTTGAGCACACAGCTTGGTAACTGTGCACACTGAGCTCTCGTGACTGCAGAAGAAGTATGTTTACGTAAATGAGATCTCCCTATTTCATACCTTTCTCAATCACTGGAATCCCCTTTCAATCGGACATATTTTATAGCTACGTACCTGCCTATTTTCTCACCTGAGGCTGGAAAGGAATTCAGTAGCGGAATCTGTTCTGGTCTGAATTCGACACAATTGACAAAGTTGAGGAACCAAGTTATAATAACCATTGGTTGCATTGTGTTGTGTGGAGGCGGTGTAACGTACTTATAATCCTTGATTTGTTTTCGTGATAAAGGCATGGGAATGGATTTGTACCTGCTGTACGACAGAAAGACCGAATGACTGTTTCTCTTTCCACCAGAAAAAGTGCATAAAGATGAGGTTTTGTGGAGCTTTGATAACTCTGTTGACAAAAAATAAGCAGCAGGGAAAGAATCAATTCCGTAATTACAGGCGTCTGGAACTCTATCCCATTACATTGTTTTTAGTGTACGTTATTAGAAACTTTCTAATAGAAAGCGGGACAGTTTTAATTAAAATACTGCTTCCCTGTTTCCTTATTTTCCACAGACCATTAAGTTTTTAACAACATAAACAAGAACACTCATATTTCTTCTCAGAATAATGTAGCTTTGCAAAAACTGGGAACTGTGCAGAAGTCTAATAGGGAATATGTTCTGGGAAAAGAGACGATATGAGTATTAATGTGATGCATAATTTTTAGTTTAATCAAAATGAAACTGAAGAACAAAGTTGTGTGAGAAAGAATCCCATAGCCACTTTAAAATAGAAGTAAGGTACTGAGACTGTAATAGACATGCTTTCAAAGATTCTATTCGGACTTAGCAAATGGACATAAATAGTAAGTTTACGATCTCGTGGTCTGCAACACCGTGTATTTCGGCGATTATATCGAGATATGTAGAATTTCCTATAAGTAGTTATACCGTTATAAATCAACTTTTGAATTGCCACAACAAGAGGTCCCGTATTGTTTTTACGAGGCCGGTAACGCACAGTGCTGTGGTGCCGCAGCTTGACCAGTGCCTGTGAGATACGTGAACTGTGTGTGCTCAGAGATGGTCGCCAGTTTGAACAGTCCTTCACATGCTAGTAGTACATTATTGAGATTACTTAACTTGTAATGCAGTTTTCTTTCACGGTGTAGTAATTAGGAAAGCCAGAATTGTAAATTTACATCTACCTGTAGATTTGTATCCATTAATTTGACTTTTTATTTTCCTGTTATTAATAAGTCCTAATGCCTGAATAACGTAGCAGGCCGGATTAAATGTTCACTTGCCACGTTTCGCCCGCGAGCTGCTGATTTTCGTCCCTTCATTTCTGTGTGACTAAGCGCGTATTCCGCACCCGACGGCCGCCATATTGTTCTTCAGATATTCCACGGCTTCGCTTCTTTTGTCCTAGATTAAAGTAAAAGTTAATTCGACCATGTGATGCTCTGTGGAAAGGCTATATTTTGTTACATGCTCATTGCTTCATTGTTTCTTTGGCTTCAGCGCGTACCTCAAAGAGAACATAGTCTGAGTTCCAATCCTAACCATGGCAACCAGAGTGTGACGCCACTGGTAACCATGGAAACTGGATTCGGGCCCAATCACGTTCTGCCTCACATCAAGGGTAGTGTACGTGTAAGGTAGCCAAAAACTGATTCTATGTTGGCTGTGGATAACGTGTCACTCCTTTTTGGACTGTAATGTATTTTTCTGCATATGAAATGTCTGTCGCATTAAATTCTTTCTGTGCTCTCTGAAGTTCTGCTAAGTCATTACTAGCGCTAGAGATTATCAGGACAAAAATAAACCGCTTACTTTCGCAGGTAAACGGGTCAAAGAAACAGAAGTTCAGAAGGGGAAGGCAAGAGGCATGTAATGTGCCTAGAAATAAACTTATAAAAATAGAGTAACCCGGATAAAACGACATCGGTTTATGCGACACCTCGCCTATTGCGTCGGATATTCTGTGGTACCAATTAATTCCTCACTGTTAACCATAACACTATGTTCCTCGCGTATAACAACACTTTTTTATAACGACGCAGAATATTCACATCCTTTAATGACGTTGTAACCATGTTTGACTGTAAATTTCTGTAAATAAATGCTGGCTGCCAATAACGAAATATTTGCAATGTGAAGATTTCTGTCATGGGATATGACTCCGTGTAATCTGGTAGATATCGACCAACGTTATACAGAGTGACGCAAGAAAAAGTAGGTACCTAAGGATAAGGAGACCCGCCTCAGTTTTAGCAGCAACAAGTGCAGTCACCGTGATAACTGTAGCACCACAGGCAGCTGAGATGCCCGGGAATTTGCTGCTAGTGTTTTGTTTTGTTACATAGTTTATCTGTTTGCGTGCTAGACAGACGACGTGGCGTGTTCATTGGAACAGTGTACTTTCATTATGGAGCTGTGTGTTCGTACAAGCGCTGTCAATTTGGCACGTGAGGGTTTCGTGGAACAGTATCCCGTTTTCAGTGTTCCTGCGAAAACCACAATTCAGCAGTTGACAAAGTGGCTTTCTACCGGTCCTGTGAGCAGTGCACCAGAACCAAGAAATCCTTCCGTCCGTATCCCAGAGGTTGTCGCCGACATTGCGAATCGTATGGAAAGAAGTCCTCATTACTCGACATGGCGATTATCACAAGAGACAGGTGTGTCACGAAGATGACATCAGCATGTACTCCATGATCTGCGATTGAAGCCCTATCTTGTCAGTTTTGTGCAGGAACTAAGGTCATATGACAAGGACAGACGTGGTTTACTGTGAATTGTTCTTGAACATGGTTGTAGGAGGGTTCGTGGGTACATTTCTCTTCTGTTCAACAGATGAAGCCTGGTTTCATCCGTCAGAATATGTAAATGCGCAAAACACACGATATTGGTCTTCAGAAAATCCACGTATGTTCCGACAGAGACCACTCCACGATTTACAAACTGGTGTTTTGTGTGCGGTCTGAGGGAACCGGATCGCTAGACCTGTCTTCTTCGACGACACCTTTAACACAGAGTACACCTGCCTATGTTCTACAAGTCTATGGGGCAACTGACCAACCCACACATTCTTCCGGGAAGGCAGAACGACATGCCGTACGTCTGCTTGGTCACTCATTCGAACACACAGTGTACTCGCTGAGGAAGGGATTATCAGTGTAGTTTTATAGCCGGTCCGCTCTCCAGTCCTATCACATTTTAATTTTTTCCTTGGGGCTTGTTAGGATGGAAAGCGTACAGGAACAACCCTCGAAACTTGGAAGAGTTGAAGCACGCCATAGACCAGGAGATAAACAACATCTCAGCCGCTGAACCCACGTCTGTCTTCATGAGAATGTCACAGCGCACGGTACTTTGCATCGCTGCCGGTGGAGACTTTTTCAGCACAATCTTTGAAGTAGTAACTAATATTCTTCAATAAAAACGAAGTAATTTTTCGAATGTAATGTAACATTTTATATTCTTGTATTACCAATAAAACTCTTATTAGTGTCGACACTAACACCAGGCTACTCTGTAGTGCGCAGTCCTGTAGAAGGACATCCAGCCTCCAGCATCTGTTTGTCTATCGTGATCACAAAGGCAACAAGTTCCTCTGAATTATTTGCATACCTTTACACGACTACACGGCGTCACATTCCCGACATTACAGCTGCCGCTGTGAGAACCTCAAATTTCACATCTTTGCAATTTCCAGGCCTTCTTTTCTTTGTCTTTCAGTACAGTAAAACTTCAAGTGTAATCAGGAGGTTCATAAATATTCGGTGTGATAAATCTCGACTTGTTTTACGTAAACACGTACCTCGCAAACAACCGCACAAACTTCTCCTTTTTGTAATTGTGTTAATTAGTTTCAGCATAATTCACAGTTGAAAATTAAGTACATTAGTGTATGAGTGTATTCTCTAGCTGTATTTGGTTAAGCAACATTATACACGCCGCTGCTCAGCTGTCTTAAAGGGACTGTAGATAGTCTTTATATACATGTCTGCTTTAGTGGAAGTAGGAAAGCATTAAGGTAATTAGACACACAAATCAAATCAGGAACTCCCAGGTAAGCCATGTAATTAAATTTTAATGAAGTTAGGAGATTTGTTCTGGACCCCTCATGGATTTAAATCTTCTGCTACTGCTACTAAAGTACACATTCTTTAGAAATATTTTCGTTGAAGAATGAATATCCAGGAAACCTTTAGAAAGCAAGAGACACTGTTTTCAGACAATTCTGTGCCTGCTGTGTATTGTTGCTAAGCTTAATGGGATGTTACTGAACTCGTACTTTGGGAAACTTGCTAAGGCCGGCAAAGATTCGTGTTGTGGCCTTATTATTACACCTTGCATTGTGGTAGGTGGATGCGAAGGTTTTGGAGAGAGTACTGCGTCTCTCTTTAGTGATTAACTTAAACTTCGTTTTGCATTACTATTGTAATAGCGATTTAAGCCTGTTATTTGACTTCTATTACATACGCTTAAATAAAATATTAATTGTGATGTAATTTTTACTGCTGTTGGCTAATATGTGTGCCTATTGAATCATTTAATGTGGAAGCATCCTTCCGGAAGAAAGCCATGTGGTTGGCACAAAATTCGTACTTCAAAGCTGAAGTGTAGGCCCTCCTGAACTGATGTTCCTGTTATTTGGCGTAGATCCACGTATTATGCAGATGTTGCCAATGATTACGCTGCATAATCTTTGGGTTTATACCTTCATTTCTCCACTTAAACGATAAAGTCCGCTTAGTGACAACGCTCGAGGTTTGTATTCGGGAAGTGTCCATATTCTGACTGAGGTTTTCGTAGTATTCCTCTGTTGCTCGAAACAAATGCCAGGATAACTCTATTACGCCGCCATCACCTCTTCCAAAAATTTTTCACATTCATTATTCACCAATCATCTTCCTGCCGTAAGCACAAGTCAAAATACCGTACTTTACTAAAAATTCTGCTTATCAAAAAATGAGACAAAACAAGGCTCAGCAGTGAAATAAAGATAAAAGATGTACCTATGTGAATAAACCAAAACTTGCAGTTTTATTGACGAGTGAAAAGAACAATGAATACAAACATGATTAAAAATTCTCATGCGTCTTGAAGAATGCTCAAAGCATACAGAGTCGAACTCAGTTATAACGTCACAAAAGGAAATGAACATTTTGTGCCTTTATAAAAGAGTGCTTTGTAACCGAGGAGTGTATTGTTATTGATAACAGTCACGGAATAATTGGTACCACACATTATCTGACTCTATAAGCGAGGTGTCATATAAACTGACGTCGTTATAAACGGGTTCGAGTGTGCTTAGAATATTTTTATTATTTGAACCGAATGTTTCGAATCTTATTTCAGTTTTTATAGAAAACCCTATTATGTTGGGAAGAGAAAACGTATTAATATTCAAAAAACACAACACAAGAAGTTAATTAACCACTAAGGAAAATTTTAAGTACGATTAAAAATTGAAAGGACTTTGTAAGTGCAGTGTCACAAAAAGAATATAATTTAACATTTATGTTTTTACTTCATTTTTATGTTTTCATACAAAACATGATCTCATTAGAGCCAACAAATTGTTACACAAGATACATAGTTGTGTTTGATGTTTGTTTTTATCATTTAATTTATAGTCTGATTTACTGACTGCTTCATTACATATGCAACACAAATGTTATTTTATATTGCTCATTTTATTTATTTATTTATTTGCTCTTTGGAATTTCTTACATTATTTATTGTAACTTTTATAGAAGGATGTTCCTTACGCAAGAGAGTACGCTATACGAAAGTGAAATTTGGATAATGGCAACTGCTGACATCTTTTGCTCGCATAGTAATTTCTTTAATTTTGTTTCCTTCCGTTAGCCTTTCAGATACAGTGGTAACTACATGTGCCATCTGGTTTGACATTTAAAAGCTCTGTGCTTGATTCATATTATTATTATTATTATTATTATTATTATTCGTGGGAATCTTATGGTTATTAATAAACAGCAATATTTGTCGAATTTTCATTAACCGGCCAGTGCGTATAATGGAAATTCAATTTGTTTCCCGAGAAGCAGGATTTAAATTTGTGAATATTTCTTATACAAGGTATACACAAAAGAATGGTGCGGTTTCAAAAGTTAACAAGAAATTTATTTCTCACCTTACACGGGCACAACGTACACCGTCAGCAGCGGCAACTGTCCAAGTTTCTCATGCGTTAATCGCAACCCTTCAATGTGTGCATCCTGGGTCACACGACACACATCCACACGGTAATCAAATTCATCCCAGACTCGGTGTAGCCTGTCCGCTGTAATGGTCTGCAGTGCATGCGTTCCGATCACGAAGTTCCTTGAGGGACATGGGCAATGGTGGTACGTAAACGGTGTCTTTAACTTTTGAAACCGCAACGTTCTTTTGTGTATACCCTGTATTGCATTCAGACTTGAAGTGCTTAAATAAGCATTTGTCTGTTAGATATGGATCTTTGTGAAAGACGTTCCTACAGTATTCATGAACGTTAGTGTACAAGGAAAGAATCTGCCTTATAAAGTAGTTTAACGTTCACAAAAAATTCAAAACTAATGACAAAACACAAGTATAGAAGACGGACTACCACTTTTGTCAACAGTGTTAGGATATTAAAAGTGAAAGTTTGTGAAAATGCAAACTACAAAGTGTTCTACTCCGTGGCTGCCCCTGCAAAATTTTTGCGTTTTTTATGATTCATTGTTGACGGTGCCAGAGCTGTGCGTAAACTTGTTTCATTAAAGGCACAGATAATTTCAGAAACGTTGAATGGTATTTTGAATAATTTGCTTCTCCTAAGAGTAAAAACCTCAGACATACTCTACTCTACTAATGAAGTCAAACGGTATGAAACATATTATCGGTAATTAAATGTTATTCGGGTAATCAAATCGAGAAGGATGAGATGGGCTGGGCATGTAGCACGTAGGGGAAAAGAGAGGTGCATACATGATTTTGGTGGGGAGACCTGACGGAAGGCGAGCACTTGGGAGACCCAGGCGTAGATTGGAGGATAATATTAAAATGTATCTTCAAGAAGTGGGATGGGGCATGGACTGGATTGAGCTGGCTCAGGAGAGGGACAGGTGGCGGGCTCTTGTGAAATCGGTAATGAACCCCTGGGTTTCATAAAATGCCGGGAATTTCTTGATTAGCTGAGGAACTGTTAGCTTCTGAAGAAGGCCTCTGCTCCATGGAGTTTGTTAGTTAATTAAATGTTGTATTATGATTAGAACAAAAGGAGTGCTTCGCACAGTGAATTTTGCCTTCTGAGGAGACACGACGTTCTAAATTGAAGGAATTCAGATTTTCATACGTTTCAAATTTAGAGACAAAACGGCATTCAGGATACATTGGCTGAAGGTTTAACATTTGAACACACACAGGGAAGTGCAAGCACCTGAAACATAAATGTCGCCTTACCATACGAGGCCGTAGCATGGGCCTAAGATGGAACTGGCCCTGTAACGGATTACGAAGTGCAGAACGAGGAACTCCTTGGTTTTTATTCCTCATCAAACATTGTTACGGAGATCAAGTAGAGGAAAATCAGATTTTCGGGACATGTGTCACGTATAGTGATAAGCGAATTTCATTCAGTGGTTTTTGTGGCAGATAATGTGCAAATATATTTTAAGAAATATGATGTGGTGGTGTAGAATGTCTTCATCCGGCTCAGTATAGTATATAAATAGCTGGCCCTTTGGAACAAAGTAATGAATATTCTGGTCTGTAAAATTTGGGGAGTTGCTTCACTAGGTGGGGATTCATACCTTCGCAACAAAGACTTTGCCCCATGTAGTTGCTTTATTGGGTGGTTGGTCGGTCGGTCGGTCGGTAGGTCGTTCCACGGAAAGGGAAAATAAAGCGGTAGCGCTTTGAAGTAGTAATCGGTAAGTTCTAGATTCGAGCTCGGCCAGGTAATCGGTCTTTCTTATGGAAGTTATTCGCGATCGTTGTCAGTACCTACACGCGCATATCTGATTAGGTCAAGACCGTCTCCTTCCAAGTCCTTTTCAAATCATCATCCTCTCTTTTGGCGTTATATATTCTCAGTTAGTGACAGCGTCATACGTTGTAACAAAAAGTAATAAATTTCACGTATATTGCTACAACAGGGTTCAGATTTGCAGCCATTCAATTGAGATAGTCTTAGAAGTTTTCAGGATGGCAATTTTGCTAGGTTTGAATAAAGTTAGTAGAAAGTTTCAAACACGTACAGGAAAGTTCTTTTAATTCTTTAATTCAGAAACAGTTGCACAATTTTTTACACAATTTCTAAGCACGTACTAGAAGATCATAAAACAGTTTATGAACAGACTAATATTTTATTTTAAATGCACATCTTGTGCTTTAAAAAATCAAATGATCACGGTGACGATGCGAATCTCTAAACAAATTTGTTAATTAAAATGCATGGGAAACAATAATGCATCATAATGAAGGAAAAGGTCACTGAAAGCAGTCTAGAAAAGTCTCAGAAGGTGAATTTTATAGGTCATATAAAATTATTTTTCAATCAATACACAAGGCCAAACATTCCTCTGTAGTTCAGAAACTTACACCTTTCAGCAGTTAAAATACTTAAAGTATTAAAGTACTTTTAATTGCACCAACTAACGCGATTTTCCTAAAATGTTATTTGTTTTTTCCATGACACCAGACAATAAATGTAAGAAGACATTAGGTAACGTGTTGGTGTACGCCACTATAAAAATTATTTCTGTAAAACACTGGTTATCGCGAATATCTGCCACATGCTGTAACAATCAAAATTTTAAATTCTGTTCACGGAGTGTATTTTTTTCATGGATCATCATCCCCTAGTGGGCCAGGGGCTCCTCATTTTCGAGATTTTATAATCACACTCAGACACACCTCTCTCGGTAGGACTCCTCTGCACGAGTGATCAGCCCGACACAGAGATCTCTACCTGACAACACACAACACTCACATAAGACAGATATCTATGCCGCCGGCGGATTTATATATGATATGATATGATATGCTATGTATTAGCTGCAGTTGGGTTTTCAGCCGGTGACAGTGGTCCGTACACTATACACAAATAGAAAAGAAACAACTATATACATAAGGAGAAAAATACACAAAAAAATACAAAAACACAGAACACACAAAATAGAGAGCAAAACATACAAATAGTAAAACAGTCATAAAATGAATGACAAAACATAAAACGAGTATACACGAAACAACGAGACAGGTATACAAAACAATAAGACGACATACAATACAGTAACCCACATACGCTTTACGTGACTGTAAATCAATGATAATACACACATTCCACACAAGACCTTCACTTCACTTCACTGCACTTCACTTCACTTCTCTTCATTTCCCTTCACTCCCCACTTCACTTCACACCACTTTTAGACACTTCAGCACCACACTTCTATTCCCCTCACTTCACCTCACTAATAACAATTACTGTCCTAACCCTCTTTCTAAAAACATGTGGGTTACAGGGGAAAGTCGCTAGCACTTTGCAGGTAGTTGGTTCCAGAGTTTAATGGTCCTATTTACGAACGAATATTTCCCGATCTCTGTTCTTTGTTTCCTGTCCCTAATTTTCCGATCATGATCATCTCTGCTCAGGTAGCATGGTTTTTGTAACCTGTCCCCTACAGGTTTCCATGCCCGTTATCCGGTGTAGGCTTCGAAGAGGGCTCATAAGCGAGCTGTCGTTCTGCGCTGCACCAAGGTTTCCCAGGCCGAATCGTTCGTATGATTTGCAAATTTAGCCGCTTTCTTTTGCACACGGTCTAACGCGTTTACCTGACCTTCCCTGAATGGATCCCAGCACGCAGCTTCGTATTCAAGAATCGGACGCACTAGTGATGTCTAGGCTAAGCTTTTCGTATTACTACTTCCGTTTTTGAGAATACGCACTCTGAAATGAAATGTAATTAACTTGATCAGCCTAGCTTAAATCGCTGTGTATGATTACTCCCACAATCCTAGGGAGCGAGCGGCCGCAGACCCACACCTTAGACCGCGCGGCCGCTGGGATCGGCAGGGTGTATTTATGGTTTTTGAATTATTGTTAAGGGAAAGAAGGAGTTTTCATAATAATATTAGGCCATACATAATGAAACATGAAAGGTAAATTTTCCAACTCCTTGATTAAGTACTACGCCATGGGAGCAGTGGAGGTAAAAGCTTTACCTAAAGGTGATAAGTGATCATTTTTTGTTTACGCCGCTGGAACTCCTGAAAAAGAAAGCCGATAGCCACCATTTTGGAGAAGAGAAGAATCTCACTCTCTGTCGGAAATCGAACCAGAGTTTCTCAGTCGTCAAGCTGCAGTCTAATTACTGTACAAACTGTGCTACCCCAGGTCAACAATACCAAGTTTATATGTGTAGCTGAGCCAAGGTGTGAATACTTCAATTCTCTGGAGTATGACGCCATGCAGATTGGTATTTGGGTACCATTATACCATTCTCCAAGGTATCGTGTCCCAGAATAGTGGAATACTCGAATATTCATCAGCGCCACTGTGGTAACGTACAACATCCACAAACACGGTGGATTTTGTGTCAGAAACAATGTTCTTAAAATTTTTAGATTAATTTCAGTCTGCAAAGTGTAACATACATATTCGTTTTTGTGCAAAAATATCGCAGCGTTTGGTGGGAAGTTTCCGCTGTATCAGTTTGTGCTTTATGAATATTCCTAGAAGCACACCCTGCTCCCCTCTGGCGAACTTTGCATTCTGTGCATATTTCAAAAGGATCCCTGTTCAAATTTACACAGAAATGTGTTTAACAGTAGACTAATAATGACGTCGATGTGTGCCTAATTATGTGGCTTTACATTCAGCCGCTGTAATGCACGGTCCAGCAGCTGTTGATGATGTTGCGATGCCGAAAGTAAAGATCGTCCACATATAGCAAAGTACAAAGTGCTGCCCCTGACACCACTCTGTTTTAATCCCACTGCTTTATGTTGGTTGTGGTTTAGCCCTTTGACGTCTGAAGTTCATCAAGATTACATTTAAACGTTCACTTCGAAACTCATAGAAAATACACTGAGTTTCAAGTTTTGAGATTCTCGCAGCGGTGCATGTAAGGGTCCGTTTTTCTGGGGTATGACGCCATGTTAATAGGTGAATGCATCCCGAAGTTGTGAGGCAATTTCGTATAGGTATTCAAATTTCATTCACCTACCATGACGCTGTGTTATCTTAGTACTTACAGGGAATTTAAGTAAAACACCTTTTCCTTTCGGCATTGCTGTGGCGTAGGGGTTGAGAAAGTGGGGGCAAACTACAACGATGTATAAGTATCTTATTTAGGACTAATGTGTAGGAGTGGGTTTGAACGCACCGTGGCAATTCAAGCTGACTGTACCTGATACTCATGTGCTTCCTGGAATACAGAATGACTATCAGATTTCTCAAACAGAACCCAATAACGGATGTCTAGAAGTCAGAAGTCAAAATGTCTTTATATACATGACAAGGCAAAGGTATTTCAGTCGGATTTAATTTATGCTTCGTGCTTCAAAATCTTACAGGAATTCTGCGATCATAACGTCAATACCATCTTCTGTTTTCCGATCCGTACATCATATAGAATAAACATATCAGTGTTTAGCGTTTTGTCTGCAGTGACTTTTAAGTTTGACTGGTACAGCATGGAACGACTGGGTTCATGATGGGTACAATATTGCTCGCAGAGACTTCAGCCTTCCCACTTGCAGCACGCAACGCAGGATAATGTCAACATCACTACATTATTATCAGGACCATTAGGACATCAACTTTGAAATATTCTATATATGTTAGTAGCTGTAAAAAGAAAAGGAAATCAGCATGTGTAATGACAAAGAGACTTCTGGTATGACAAGAAAATTTTGAGTATCTTTGCAACGTGAATTCGAAAATCGGAAAGGCAAGGGACATGGCATGATTCACTTCTGTAGGGTTTGAACGATGGTATGCCACCCTTGGGATTACTGGCTTTTTGGACTGTAGCCATCATTTGGCGTTGAAAAGGATTACAACATGTCGTAAAATGGATCTCTTCCAGCCTTCAGGTGCAAGGGAGGGAAAAGTACACTGCAAAAATAAAGCAAAACCAGTGCGAGTGTCCATGAAGGTTTACAGAAAGATAATTCGAAATTAATACCATCACACAAACTCCAAAATGAATCTTAAAGAAAGATGATGGAACAGTATGGACTGAATTCATCAAGCTCAATGTAAGGACCAGTGGCGGGCTTTCTTGTGCAAGGTAGTGAGTTCGCGGATGCCATAAGGTGCAAGTAATTTCCTCACTAGCTGAGGAGCTGTTACATTCTCAAAAACGCTGCTGTATTGAGTTAGTTGGTTAGTTATACTGCCAATTTCTAAACCACAACGTATGGCTGCGCGTACGAGATTTGGATCTCTCAAAGATGCGAATCCCTACAGTAAAAAGGGATGTAGGTACTTCCTCCGATATTTTGGTGTCGTTAAGTATACACGGCGTCACATCCCAGTCAGAATTTCGTAATCTTGGCGCTACATAAATATAAATAGTATTTAATTCTTATTACACAACCGAACCAATAAAATAATTTATATTCGAGCGTCATGGTCAAATGAGCAGAACTCCTGCTTTCTATTTTTGAGGCCTCAGAGTCAGTTCTTGGTATCATGACGGAGTATTTTTGTTGTTTTCCTCCGCCCTTTTCAGGTTAACCTTTTAAAGCCTAGCGGTAACTTTACATACCACCAGGTTTAACATTAAAAAATTCTGCGTGGTACCCACATTGCGTTTATGTGTTTTGTACTGATCTCAGAACAAACAGCAACTTTTGCCTTATAAAACATTAAGAGAATGGTTTTTATAACCGAAGTGGGGAGTGTTTACTGCGCGGTACGCACTGCGTCCTTATATAAAACAGATACGCTTCGTCTTTAAAGGGTTAATTCCTAGGCATTACACTATCGGAAATTAAGCTGCGACCGCTTCTTTCGCGTTGTGCGAAATTAGTTATTTACGAAAATTCCTTCATTCGACGTTATGTAATTTGGCTACTGACAGAAGTATTAAATAAATCATAAAGAGTAAAACGTTACTTTTATTGACTGAACGTTCTGTACTGGCACAGCTTAGGCCAAGAGTGTCTGACAAACCCAACATGTGTCTCTCATTTATTTGTTGGTATGTAATAACACATGTCTATATCCTTATTTTTGCAGTCTGTTTGACTATGTCTGCCTGTTAGAATCAGAAATTTTGAAACCGAAGATATTAAAACTGCCCTTTCCTTAACTGCTGTAATTCAGTGATTAAACATTGTCTATATAAATAATTATATTTTACCTGCAAACATAAATGAAGACATAGGGGCGTGATAGACCTTATAAATGGCAAAAAGAACTTAAAGAGACGCCTGAATAAAAGAGGCATATCGGGTCGCATAGGTATAGATAAGGAGATAATATTTAACACAGCTCTTGTGTGAAGTCTGGGTACAGTAACTGGGTCTTGTGAGCAGGTTCCATGAAAGGCATCAAACGTCCTTGCCAGCACAGCGGCTGTCATTTCCGAAGGAGTTTTGTATGTTGTTGATTGGTTTGAGAGCATCTGTCAGGAAAAACTAATAAAATCTCGAAGTTGTAATGTATAAGAAAGCACACTCACCATATACCAAAAGAAAGAAAAATTCACGGCTAAACGTACAGAAGGTGTATCTGCAACACATTACAAGAAATAAATGTGCTAAAAACATATGCCTTCTGAAGCATGTTTTCGCAGTTACGGTCTCCAGAAGAGTAAAGAAAATGCTCGACGTGTTCACCTTGAAGTTCAACGTGGCACGCTGTACGTCTGCAGAGTAATTTCTTGACCCGCTGGAGAATTCCAGGTGTCGTAATTATCATCTGAATTTCATTCTGTATTCGTTGTTTCAAACTCAGTACGTCACTAGCTTATGTAACACAAACAGCAGACTTAAATGTTCCTAGGGATAAAAATCTGAGGAATTTAAGTCAATGGAATGAGCAGGCCATGCTGTTGGCCCCCTTGTCATATCCATTGTTCCGGAAACAAGTTGTTCGAGAATTTTGGAACTTCGAGAAGAAAATGTGATGGAGCACCATCATGCATGAACCCAAAATTAATTCCAGTCAGCAGATCCATATCTTGCAACACATCTGGGTGGGCGTTTCGTAGGAAATCATGGTAACAAACCCCAGTCAGACGTGGTGGAAGAAAGTAGGGTCCCAGCAGTCTGTCTCGTACAGTGCCTGTATGGAAACTCAAAGTGGGCGCTTAGAACGTTTTATTTGATCACCAGAAGGCCGTAAATAGGGAATCTCAGTTCAGAAGCCCTATGTTCACATGGTATTTTTTTCTTTTATTGTGGTGTAAATCCACCGTCTGTTGATTTGGCCCTTCATTTTCGTTCATTATATATATGTAGGCTGCACATAAATCCTCTATTTTCTGGAATTTTGTTCCACGTTGGCAAAACGTAGGCCTACATGTTTTGCGTAGCCAGCTCCATGGAGCAGAATGCGTCTTGGAGAAGCAAAAATACTTCTTCGGCTATTTAAAAAATACCGCCATTTTACTGAACCCAAAATGTCATTCCCGTTTTTAAAAGATCCCACCATTTGCTCCCATCCTGAGCCAGATAAATCCAGTGCATTCCCAACATTCTATTTATTTATTTATTCACTATGTTAAAATTTCTCGCATCTACACTTGGCTTTTCGATTGGTCTTTTTCCTAAATGGTTCGTCACTAAAATCCTGTACGCATTTTTTGCTTCACAATACGAGCCATTCATCCATTGCGTACATGTCTACGGTACAGTAGCGATCACTTAAAGGTGAAAGGTTTCTAGTGCGGTAATAAAATTCGAGTGCCATAAAATTTGGGAAATTTCGTGATTACCTGAGCAAATACGAATATTAACTTGCAAGGATTTAGTGTCTTTCATGGAGTTAGTTCTAAGAATTTAACGATAAAGGTTTTCTGTAAATCTTTAATGGTGCTCTATTCAGATGCAGCGCATATTCCTTGTAGTTAATTCTTTTCATGCTTGCTATAGTCTCACGTCTGGCTGTCGTAGCATTATAACGGAAAGGAGGAAAGTAAATAAAGGAAACACATTTTATGGAAAACAGTGGAAGGGGTGACATTGCTTGGTGTGATTTTTTTATGTGTGTTAAATCTGCTGGGGATTCCAGGTGTCACGCGCTCACAAAACCACAAGTGTATGCTTCTTGGTGTGATATTCTCACACTTCTTACGTGGCGTCTGGAAAGACATGATTCTGTAACTGTATTCGTTCGCACCGTATGCTTCCGTCAAGGAAAAAACGTGTAAAAGAAATGTATACACAGAATATGGGCTTTCTCAACGTAACAAGCGCAAAACTTTCAAGCAAGATATGTGTCTAGGTATGTTTACAGTCTATGATGTCGATGTAACGTGTGTCATGAAGAAAGAGTATTCACGGAGCCAGGAAAACTACTCCAATCCGTTTAATTTTCATTATTTTTAAAGAGGGCAAAAAAGACTAAATAATGCGAAAATATTTTATGTTGTCAACATAAATTTTTCAATTGAATGCGAATAAGCTCATCTAACGTGCCCGTCGAGAGGGTAGAACTCCTAATCCTTATACGCAAGTACCAGGTTGACGTCTCAACTCCGAGGCCGGATATCACGGAAGATATTTTTGTGGTTTTCCTCAGTACTTCCGGAAATATTTGGGGATAATACCTCAAATTATTTGCCTTCGGCTTTACATATGGTATTAATTTCCTTGTTCCTTATCATTCCGTCATTCGACGCCATACCTCCCGCAGACGTTGATACCAGGTTGAAATAAGGAGGTGTGCAGTAAATATTTTACATGAACATGTTTAATATACCGTGCATAACCTTAAATGGACTGACAGGTTGATAAAATATTTGGATTAGCAATATATTTGCTATTATGAATAAGTATACCTGGAATTATTTTTCTTAAGTTTAAGCAAGTTTTTCAGCTGATTTTGTAGCAAGAGTATTCAGTATTACTAATTGAAATTCTGGTACATTTCTGGGACATTTTAATGCTACTTTGAACGAAATAGTCCTTAGTTTAAATCGACCATAAGAGCTGGACGTACGATTACACTATATTTGAAGTTACGGTCTTCTGGTATGTGATGTGTTGTCTACTGTACTGCACCAACGCACTTCTGTGGATGAAGGAAGTATGACCCTCCGTAATGTTGGTGTCTATTTACTGTTATAAACCCTGTCACATGCCTGAAGACCGTAATAATATTCGTATCTCTGAGAGTCTGAAATCGCACTTCACTTTAGACCAGAGTTGCGCATGTGTTGGAGGAGATATTTATGTTAGACCTGCTCGCTTAATTTACTTACGGAGTTCTGTTCCAGAAAGGGTAGGTTATTTGATTAATATTATTTGTTTTGACACATTTCATAGTGTAATTTATTTCATGCTGATTTTAAGCAAATCATCGATGTGAAAACCTATATTCTGGGATATCAAAGACTGCAGGGGAGTGACTTCTTCTTTTGTGCAAGAAGCAGTTTATATGAAGCCGTGATGTGCAGCCTAGGCACTGCCAATACTCATTGTGTTCGACCTTGTAAAATATCGATTTAATCATGTGAATATCATCTGAAGTCTATATTAAAATTCTACGAACTCATAAAAATATAAAGGTGCCTTACCAAAAATACATTGGCAACAGATACAATGTCATGCATATTGCAGAATACTCCTTCGCTTGTAGCTTTACTGTGGATGTAAAAATTTCCCCCAACCTCAGGCGCCAGTTTCGTTTTTGTAATACCGGCTTGCTGTATTATTGAGTCAGTATCGAACTCGCATAACGATACCGAAAATTTTACGTGTCACGTTAACTTTTGAACATTACTTTTAAAGGGTAAAATTATCAAATTATTTTCCGATATATTGACCCACGGTGTAAAAATTAACACTTTTCTACGTATGCCATCTAGACCACGTGTGGGTATTTTCTCTGGCTGACCACATAATCAGCTTATTTAGGCTTTACAAGTTGTCTCTGTGCTTAATTAAACAGTCGGCTTCAAAGCATTGGTGGGGGGATTTGTAATCAGCTCAAAACATTCTTATGACGTGCTACGTGGGAACGAGTAAAGACAGAATTCTTACTGTCGGGATTGTATACGTAGACAGTACGATAGAAATTTTTATAATGTACTGTAGGTATGTAAGTGTAACCACGCGTAATTCAGTTGTTTAAATTTTATAGTTGATGTTAATGTTACATTTTGAAATTAAGTTTGGGATAGAAGTTAGAATGAGTGGTTACACGTGCTAACAACAGGAAGGCTGTATCAGGTCGCATCCTCTTAGCAATGGCAACTATTTGTTGCGTTTGCGTTGCGCTGTTGCCAAGCGAGTTGAAAAGCGCGGAGTTAGTAAGTTTTGTGAGCACGTGTGGACCGTTCGCACCGACCCGCAGCACCTTTTGACGTCAAACCTTCATCGAGACAAGATGTAGAACTAGTGTTCAGAGGAAAGATTCCAAAATGAGCTTTATAACGCTCATTTTCTTGTTCATACCAGGTGAGTGGTGTGTAACGCATCCATGGTGTATTGAATTGTTATAAAAGTGTTATGTTAGTTTTTCCAAATTCAGAAATATTAGTGAAAAATGGGATAAGTAAGACAAAAGATGATCCAGCCTAGTGTTGTTAGGACACCCCCCTAACTAGATAGACAGTGGGAAAATTGCTAATGTGTTTGTGTTTTATTTATGCATTTTGTGTAGTAGTTAGTTGAGAATATATTACCCATATTTTATGTAGAAAATGTAACCGGTGTTCAGTCTGTGGTCCTCTGGGACGTAAGAGTGCGTAAAGTGAAGATATCATTAAACCTAAGTACCTCCATGATTAGAATGATGAATATTTGTGTGAATAAGAGAACTATGATAGGGGACATGGTATTATAAAAGGTATTAAAATTAAGAAACCTTTGATAGTACAACCTTGGGAGATTTGGCAACTACTAGAGCCGAGATTTTGAAGGAACTACTTTAGAAATATCCTGTGAATATAATCTAGATTGAAATACGGGTAGATTGTTAAGGGTGAAACCTGAATAGGTAGTGCATTAAACTGTCTGAATTAAGATCCCCGGGTGGTGGCAGTGAAGCGTTAAGTAATTGTTTAAATATGGAGTATTAAGCAAGTTATATGTGGGGACTTATGTAAGGGTTAGCAGTTGTCAGTAATCTGCAAAAATTACAAAATTCACTGGTGGCAGCGATACCGAAAGTTGGAGTAAAGACAGACCCAGCGGGAGCCCTGCGACCCTACGTTACCGGTAGGGCCTTTGGGGTTAGGCACTGCACAAAGCTGGTGGCAGTGGCCAGATCATCGCCGGCCACGCCACTACATGTACTGACATTTAAAATTTCCTTCGTAAATAAGTTTTGCTCGCATATTTGTTTTATTGCTTCTTTCTATTTATTTATTTATTTATTTACGTATGTACCTATATGTTCGTTTTCTTTTTATTAACTGTACACACATATTTCTGAACACTCATTTCAGCCTGTTTCTTCCTGGTATTATCTTGTCTAAATTGCCACAAGTAGTGGGCAAAGGGACACTGAGACAGGCCCTTCTCCACCCCTTTCCGCATTTCCTGTCAGTATAATTCCACCAGTGTTTCCTACTCGCAATTCATTCGTGCACCAAGGACGCTGTATTACTTTAGCGCCATTAAATAAATCCCTTCTCTCTAGCTCTGTCTCAGGTATTCCTTAGCCGACATAGTATGTCCCTTCTCTTGTTTGGTTTTCGTTTAACCCAGACTTTGTTCGAATTGTCAACACCAGCACAATTGTTAGTGCGTTTGCTATATATCCTCACAAGCAAGGTGCCTCCAATTTTGGGTGATATAAGATTAATCATACGAAAGCGTTATAGCTGAAGTTCTTAGCCATAGTATTCCGTGCAGACTCCTTACTTCACACGCTGTACTAAATTATACGCAAAGAAAGAATGGAGCCCTTGATATGTGGCCATTGTTCGCAGCGTCATGTATTTCTTTCTTAGCAACAATGGGGGAGTGACAAGTGAAGGGGGGTCACACAAGAAGGGAAAGAATATAAAAGAGAGTGTTGTAAGGGTGGTAACAATGGCTGATGTTTGATATACTTCTTGGTGGCAGACAGGTTGTGTGTATATTTATACAAGAATTCTTTGATTGCCTTGTAGATTTTGAAAAATCGAATAGGGAAATTGATTTTATACGCATAAAAACAAATTATATGATTTGAAGTCTGATCTATTATTTTTGACCTCATGCACCTTCGTGACAATTGTAATTTTGCTTATGTGTTTTTTATTATGTCGTTACATTTATGAGCTGGGAAACTCCATTTATTGCCTAGGTTTTAAGCTATATTATCAGAAAATCAGAGTTCGCCGCCCAACAGGGGTAGAGGTGTTTCTCTTTCATTATGGAGAACGGCTGTGCGACCCACGGAGCCTCGTATCTACTGGACATTGAGAAGTCGTCTCGGGAGTACAGCGAATGCGGTGTGATGCTGAATGCTGTCTGTATCTAGTGGCGAGGTTAAGAATGGGTGGCAATATACCTCCACTCGATTCTCAAATGTTAAACGCTTCTGACTTCTGTTTGGGAACTTCCGGTTCAACCGTGACTCGGTGACTCTATGTACTAAGTGGGTCCGTTTCCTAGGTATTTCCACCAAACTATTGGGATTGAACATTTTAAATGACTCACACGTTATATTTTTCTATTTATTACTCATTAGTCACTCTACAATTTTAGTCTACATAGTCTGGTATACTAAGGAGGTCTTTTAATAAAGAAGCACTTTACTTCGTGATCGAAGGATGTGAGTTACCAGCTTCACTTTTATCACATTTTCACGGGTGCAAGATTTCCCGGCATCCAATGGATAAGAGGCTGGATGGGCCCAGAGCCCCTTTGAGCGCTGCTGCAAAGGTAGAATGCGCCCAATTGCCTGGGAATCGAAACCTTATCGTCCATTCCTCGGATGGTTACCATACTGACAGCTACTCAAACTCCCTTGTTTCTGTGTTCATTGTTTGTTACGCTTTTAACTTTTTAACCTATATTGGTCCGACGGAGACTATTTTTAGAATCCTGGTTCTAATAATTTACGCCCCCCTGCAATGCGATGCGGCTGGTATGCGTTCCTCTGGATAACAAACATGCCGCCGCAACCTCACAACCTTTGCTGGTACCTGGCAACGTCACACAAATTTGCCGCTTCCTTAGTCAGCCGGATTTTCAACACCGTCACACCGGAGATGTCTGTGCCTACCAGTAGCTATCCTATACTCGTACAGTAGTTCCTGTACTCATTTATGTCGCTCCTCTTCAGTATCGTTTGGCGTCATGCCTGCAAGACTTGATGAAAATTCGCACGTCATTTTGCAGCAAATTGTACAGAAATTACAAACACTAGTGCAGCTACTCGTGAACAGCTATTATATGCATTGCTTGATAATCCTGGTTCAGAAGAGAGACAGTGAAGAGAAACTACGTCTATAATATCCCTTGTTGTTCCAGAGCTAGCCTACTTCAGACTCGTGGGCTGGGAATTTTCGATTCTTAACCCTACTGAAGTCGTGTCTTACAAGAATATTTTCATTACCTTCTTCAGTTCTTTGAGGCGAGTATTGGAATAGTAAGTCTGTCGAGAGGGAAGTCACGTTATATCCTTCACCAGTACATATTAGAGTTACTCTTGAATATCAATTATCGATCATCAGTGATTGCAAACCTCGAGCATCGTTGTTTTAAGGATGTCGATTGGAAATTTGCACACATCTTGGATATTGAAACAGATTATTTTATTAATGTGGGACATCACATTGTGCATTGACGATAGAATAATAGGAACTTCAAAAAGCCGTACAGAACATAAATTTTCAAAGTATACTCAAAACATATCAGTGAGATATCACTCTATATGTGAGATATTGTGATAGCGACATGTATGAAATGGTTCTTTAATAGTCACACCTGAAGATGGGACGATACTTGCCGAAACATATAGTGCCTATCTTTTAATATTTCAACATACTTTGAAAATTGATATGCTCTACGGCTTTTTGCAGTTCCTATTATTCTGTTAAACCAGATTAATTATATGTTCCGAATAACGCAGCTTCAACGATAGCCTTTATTCCATTTTATTCACTACGACATGTTTCGGTCTGTCTTCTGGTCATCATCAGGTAGTTGATTTACAGTTGCATAAAAGGAACTGTTACGTGTAGAGGCCTCTCCTTAACATCTATGCATACAACCTCCGTTAATAAAATACTATTGGCAACGAAAAATAATACTAAAATGCCTAAAACTATTTAAAACGAAAAGATTTAAATCTTTTCATAAATATTTTAGCCCATGCGCCCTGTAGATCGAAGAAAAGAATCTCCTCAGTGATGTGTAGGCCTGTGGTGGATACCAGTGGCATAGCTGGCCTGTAAATACAATATATAATGTAGCATATAGCTGTAAACGTAATAAAAGGTAGATCAAGTTTGGTATCGAATTAAAAATGTACTAAATGAATTAAGTTACGTTATTATGTTTCAAGCATTGACTTACATTTTTATATCTGTGAAATACACGTGTAACTTCTTACTGAATTTAGTACGTGTACGTTCTTCTTTCTAAACCCCTGTGTCACTTCTTATGGGTTATTGACCTTATAGGTGTACGTTAGGAATCTGGTTTCTTATTTACTTTACGAAAAAATGGATTTCCTTAACTTGCGTAGGGAGGGAAACACATTTTATTACTAAATTATTCACAAAATTTAATATCAGTATAATCCTATAAAACCGATAATACCGTAGGAAAACTTTTGGCTTATACAAAACAAGAAAGTATAGATAAATACAGCAGAAATGGCATTTATGCCCTAAAATGCCCGGACTGTGAAAAAACGTACCTGAGACAAGCACGAAGATCTTTTGAAGCAAGGTTTAAAGAGCATTTTTCATATAAAAACCAAAACTCAAAATTTTCTCAGCACCTCTAAGAAAACCATTACTCTCTCGGACCCATAGACCATGTAAAGGAAATAATGGATATTTTCAGCAAAGGCAGTTTACTGAACGTCCTGGACAATTTTTATATTTACATACAAACCTGCATAATCAAATGAACGACAAATCCAAATTGACTTTCAACAAAATTTCTGAAAATAAAGTTCAGTTTAAACAACCTAGATAGCATAACCTTACTCTTTTGTCTTCGTACACGAATACCTCCACTCAGTAGTGCATGAGGTACATGACGTGTCACGCCTGGCGTTTTATACACCTAGGTTTTTATGTTTGGTTTAGAAATAGTGTAAAGAGTTTGATATTATAAAAAACCTGTAAATTCACAGTACCATTCAATTTATAATAAAAGTTTTGTTATAGAATTAAAATGAGGGTAGATTGTATAAAAACGAAGAATTATTTCGCAAGTTGTTCTGTGCCGTGTCACGGCCCAGGTTTTGGCCGTTACCCTCCACGTCAGCCAAGCTACCGCCCCTTTACCTTATCTACTAGCCATACTTCCTGTTTCCGCCCGTACTGTCAACGTGCCACATGTCCCGAGTTTTCCTGCGTCAGCTGTATTCCCTTGCTCGTCACTCTGCGACCTGCGGCCGGGCTATCAACTACTAAAATCTGTCTCGGCCTTGTTGTTTCTAAATTCTGGTTTCGGTTATTGTAGCTATCGGGTGGGTTGTATAGTCCTTGGCGGTGCTGGCGAGTTTTTCTTGTTTTTCCCGTATATTTTGTTTCACCAGCACCCCAAGTGTTTTGGGGGATCATGGAGTGTGGAGCCTCTTAATAATTGTCAGCCTATTAATATTTTGTCAGGCCTTTTGTAATGGTGTTACGCTGTGGAATGGGGTTTGTCTCTTAATCTTTTGTTAACCTCTTAATATGACTTTGTCTCTTGGAGTTGTGTCTTGACTGTTGGAATTGTGTCTGTGGTTTACTTTGCAATGTGCGTAATTATGGTTTTATATGAGGTGATCCTGAGTTGTAAGTATTGTGAATGACGTTATTTAAGTTTGTAGAATATATGTGGAACCTGCCACAGTGGAACTGAGTTTGTTATCATACATACACTGTAAAGCAACAGGGTGCGCCATAACCGGTTACGATTCACGGGAGTTATGTTCTTATATGGGTAGCAGAACACCGTGTAGAGTGTTGTGACTGCCTACTGGCGCAGTTCCAAATCTTTGTGTAACACTAACTAACGATTCAATGACTATATAACGGCATAGATTTTCTTTATGACATTTTATTTACAGTAACAATTATTTGTATTGTTTACGTCGACTATTACGTAAACGTACGAAAACAGATCCTTAGCATACACCTATAAGGTCAACAACCTATAAGCAGTGATGCTGGGGGTTTAGAAAGGAAGCTTAAACGTACACGTACTAAATTCAGTAAGAAGTTACACGCGTATTTCACGGATATAAAAATGTAAGTCAATGCTTGAAACATAATAACGTAACTTAATTCATTTAGTACATTTTTAATTCGATACCAAACTTGATCTACCTTTTATTACGTTTACAGCTATATGCTACATTATATATTGTATTTACAGGCCAGCTATGCCACTGGTATCCACCACAGGCCTACACATCACTGAGGAGATTCTTTTCTTCGATCTACAGGGCGCATGGGCTAAAATATTTATGAAAAGATTTAAATCTTTTCGTTTTAAATAGTTTTAGGCATTTTATTATTATTTTTCATTGCCAATAGTATTTTATTAACGGAGGTTGTATGCATAGATGTTAAGGAGAGGCCTCTACACGTAACAGTTCCTTTTATGCAACTGTAAATCAACTACCTGATGATGACCAGAAGACAGACCGAAACATGTCGTAGTGAATAAAATGGAATAAAGGCTATCGTTGAAGCTGCGTTATTCGGAACATATAATTCATCTGGTTTAATAAAACACAACGGGATAACGACACTTAATTAAAAAGACATTTGGAATATGAACTGTTGTTACGATGGGGAGGAGTCTTGGAGTGCATGTTAAGTCTCGTGTTTTTCGGGAACGTGTTGACGGGTTTGATATTTATGGACAATAACATTTCGAATGCCAAGGAATATGTAAACTTGTGCCATGGCATATTTATATTTCTGCTCCCTGCTAATTTAAGTGACGAGTGAACCGATTTATGTAAGCCTAATCAGAATGCAAATAGCCAAATGCGCCTCAGTATTGTGTTGTACGTATATTTCCTGCTTTGTTTAACGTGTCGTCATTTTGTCCTAACCGTGGAGTCATATGAGATCGATGTTGAAATGGATGTTGAACTCTTGAAATCAAGAGTTTTCTGGTAACGGATCAACGAACACAGTGGACACAATAGGATGGCAGAAATTATTTTTCAACATAAAACCCTCCTCTGATTTGGACTCAAGTCTCCTGGGACTTTAGGCCAGATCGGCTGGTATATAGTTACGAACATTTCGGAGAAATGTATGCCTCCATCTTCAGGGTACCCTCCTAGGGCAGCTAGACCCTCAGATGCAGACATTACGTTCCTCCAAATGCCTGGTAAACTTCACCAGCCTATAGGACATAACGCCCAGAAGACTTAGATCTTCATTAATGCCGCTGTGAAAACCACAGATATTGCACAGCCTGTGATTAATTGTTCATGTTCTTCCGCCTTTCGTCTCTTTTTTTTTCCTATTCTAAATAAGTTATGAAACAGTCCTTTAAGTGTTTTTAGAACACTGGGCCCATTACGAGACTTTAGCCTCCTTGTGGAGGTATAGATCCTGTCGTTCGTAATCTTTCGTTCTTTATTGAATTGAATAAACTTATGACAAATTGAATTACTTAAAAGAAGATTAAAGTAAAACTATCGTTGCACACGCCATGAAACTATGCGGGTGAGTGGAGTTTTACTTCACCTCATTCTTAACCTCGGCGTTAGGAGGAGGTGTGTGGTCATCCTACTGACAAGGGCACGTTAAACCGGGGAAATTACCGCAGGTACGCATTAAACAGCAAAGTGCTTTTGCCGCGGTCTAAATGCTTTGGAGAAGAGAGAGATGTCTCTTTCCAGCCGGCTATAGAACTACGATTGCTCGGTTCATCAACATGTAGGCTCACCACTATGCTGACTGAGCTTCCCGGCCGGTAGTTTTAGTAAAGATATGAATACGGTCAAGAATCCGGTTTCATTCAAAAGGAGTCGAATTTATTCAATTCATATTTACCATTTACCTAGGTAGCTCAACGGTAAAGTGACTAGCCTACAGTCTGGACGACTGAGCAATCATTATCAGTTTTACGGCAGGGACAAGAGACTTTTTTATGTTCTAAAAAGATTAGAATAGTCTAGGGTGCACCCATCCTCCCATTCGTTAGGTAACGGAAGCGGCCGTGTTCGTGGTTTAAACGGCTGGCCGCATGAATGTGATATGCCGAAGTGAAGAGCGCTTTGCTTCCACTCCTCCACGTCTTACTGGCGTGCATAACGACGAGTTTAACATTGCCTTTTCGATGACACTGTAAAACTTATTAACCTTTTAACGTCTAGCAGTAACTTTACACACGACCAGGTTTAACATTAAAAAGTTCTACGTGGTGCCCACATTGCGTTTATGTGTTTTGTACGGATCTCAGAACAAACAGAAACTTTTGCCTTATAAAATATTAGAAGATTGGTTTTTATAACAGGAGTGGAGAGTGTTTACTGCGCAGTACGCACTGAGTCCTTATATAAAACAGATACGTTTCGTCTTTAAAAGGTTAATATTAGTTCTGATTTTTTGCTAGCTTTTGGTTCTTTTAATAGGAGAAGCTTAGTGAATAATACATAAATGCTAGTTCCTAGCTCATGGACAACGTAAAACATGATTGTGAATTTATCCGGCTATTGGACGTTTACTACAAATTATCAAGTCCATTTTTATATCAGCTTCAAGGGATCTGTGGGTGACAACACACACAAACACACATATATTTATACATACATACATACATACATACATACATACATACATACATACATACATACATAAGAGCACAAATTTACGCATAGATACATGCATACATACATGTACACACATGCATATTTATGTACGGGTACAGTAATATGTAGGCCTACATTATACTGCATACATACTTCAGTCTGTAACAGTTTTCCAGTGTTATACCGGTTACTACTTCTCAGTCCGTCTTCATCATATATGCTGGTTTAATGCGTTTTCAGGTGTTATATTCTTCTGCTTGATCACTTTTCACCTCCCTTTCCCACTTCATTGCGTGTCTTTTTCTTCCTTCTGGCGACCAGGTCAATATTCCTTGAGGCCATCTTTTATCTCTCATGCCTAATACACGCCCATAATATTTTAACAAGTTATTTTCCATTCTTTCCAGAATTGTTTGTGTTAATCCCATTTTTCTTCCAGTTACGTGTTTCTTATGTTTAATCTTTTGGATGTTCTTGCATGCATTTCTGTACTTAACAGCTTTTTATTTAATCTGCAACCCACTGTCCACAGTTCACAACGGTATATAAAATCCTTTCCACCACTGTGTAAAATATTCGTTTCTTTGTTTTTAATGGAATTATATAAGCATGTATATGCACAAGTGTGCAAATACATAACAAACATGCAAATACACGTGTTTTTACTCAAATATTATCCACCGTTCTTTCCTTATCTATATTTTTCCCTGCTCCGATTGTACTATTTCTAGGGTACATAGGTTAGTAGTTGCATCAGAACGTCGATAAGCACTACTGACATAAACCTGTTCTCCTATAAATCATCATTTATTTATGATAAAAACTGGAAAGTGTTCTCCATTTATGCCGTACTTACGTTAAACTAGTAAACTGTTATTCAGCGTCCGATTGGTCAACGGATGTTTAAAAGGGAGTAAAGGGGACATACTCGTAAACTGTCAGTCACAAAAGCGGGTTAAATCAATAAACTTTAGGTATGTGCGTGGCGATCCAGCGCCAACTTTGCACCTGTAATTTTGTTAAACTATTTCGACGTATTTTCAGTGGTCTTTTAGGGTTTTCAACCCATAATTTGTAATTTATTTTGAGATACGTAAATCGATTCCTTCAGCAGAAGTGTATGCGTCCTTGAACTGTAACAGCACAAAATTGCCAGAAGAGTATGCTTTGGCATTGAGAGTTTCCACGCACCGTGTGTTAACTTCTAATCCTTTTGCTCGGCTTAGAATTACATTTTGGTAGTTAAAAGCACAGCTTGTTGCAGACAGACCCATTCGTCTTGTAAAAAGCACTCTTACTTATTGGGAACTCCATCAGCGAACTTGAAAACTTCCACTTTCTTCTACCGTCTCCTATCTTTTCCAGCTTCTTGGGTAGAACCCAAAATTACACCACGCTTTCATCTACATATATCCTTTAGTCATGCTGCCTCTTTGGACAAACACTGTGTTTTAGGAACAGGACACACAAATAAATATTAATACTTACGTAGGGGTTGACAGGAAACTCTGATTGGCAAAACAGTATTCCTGTAACAGAGTTCTATTAATTTTCTCCGATACGTTCCTTACTGTGGGGTAATAATTATATACATTAGACTGCTTTAAATGTGAATGATTTTCTTGAGTTTAGTTTGATGTTGTTTAACACTAGTGCACGTGATAAATTCCCTACAGTCTGTTGTCGTAACATACCCAAACATTACACTCATACCAAGATTCACTTCCCGCATTTCGTACCAGTATTCTTGCATGTTATACAACAGAAAGAGCGGGGTTTTCTCTATCGCACATTATTGCTTCAAAAACAGTTGGCTTATATCAGCAGGGCAAAGGGTAGTGTTCAATTCCAGGCCAATTCATGTGGGATTTGTGGTAGACTAATTGGCAATGGCGTAGGCTTTCCTCCAAGTACGTCGACTTTCCCTTGTTAGTATCATTCTACTAATGCTCCGTAATTCTCCATTTCTCTACCGTCGACGCTTTATAACCTTAGCAATTAACAGCGCCAGTCTGTACCAAAATTAAGAGAAGTTAAAATTTGTGAATCTCTGCTATTTTCTTTCCGATATACGTCAGTCGCTTTCATTGTTTATTCCTAATTAACACAGTGGAGCAGACAGATGCAGAAGCTGGAAGCTCCTCGGCTAGACGAGAAATTCTTCCCATTTTAAGGAAAACAATTTTTCTGGCTACTATGTTGACAAGATCATACTACTAGCCTGTATCCAGAAGCAAATGAAAACAGTCCATTCTTTACAATCCTATTATGTTAAGATCCATTTGAATATAACAATTCAATATACCCCTCTGTATTTCAAGTTTTCTGTTTTATTTGGGTTTTTCAATAAAGTATTTTGTGCATTTCTCTTGTACCCATGCGGCCCACATGTTCCTGAAATTTCATAATACTTGATTTCATCGTCCTAATAGGATTGGTTGATGTGTAAAAATTGTGAATATTTTCAAGAAATTTTGTCAGCCTACCTTTACTTTCTGTTACGTCCATACACCTATATTCTCCCGAGGACTGTCTGTTTACAAATCATAGACGAGTTCACAATATTTATTCTAGCAACTGCAAGACAATAAAAAGACAACTGCTTGTTCGTATATTACACTTGTCCTACATGTTCTGGCCTACAGTGACCATCTTCACGGAGGTGGTTAACATAGGAAAGAGTAGTTATGACTAATTATATTACAGATGTGCAGATATAAAGCCAAAATAAATGTGTTAAATAAATTCCCTGATAAAATATTTATAACTTGAGTAGATTAGACGAATTCATATGCATTGTGATACTTGTGGTTGATCAAATGCAAACACACATCTGAGTCAAAAGCATCCATTTTGTTACTGAGGGTTTGTTCCTGGGCAGACGCGACTCTTTATATTGCAATGGATAACTGAGTACACGTTTACTGCTCGAAACATGGGTCATTTTAAACATGGACAATTTGTTTAGTGAGTTTAAGCGGAGTTCTCTCCAACGGAATCTGTAAGCGTGTAGTATGAGCATTTGCCGTCGTGTACCAAGGTGGAAGCTGCATCTTACTTCCGTCTAGTCGGTCCGAAACTTACGTCTTAGCCACTCCCTCCCTGTCTGCCCCATATTCCCGTTCAGTTAGACATTTTTTCGATGGGATAAATGCGATTATTATCCAGACTTATCGACTTCCCAATAAAACTCAACACTGTCCCTTTTCAAGTACATTCTTCGCCTCTGTTTTTTGTAACTGGTACAAATAGTTTGTTTAAAATAAAGGCGTCCAACTTCTTCGGGTAAAGGATCACAACTGTTTGGTGGGCTGCTTCGCTGGCCGCGCTTTTAAAAATCACAGTAAGTGGCACACCTAATCACCTATACTTTGCTGTGTACATTTTATAGTATATTCAACATTTGCATATCGCCCTTGTTTTGCAAAAAGGAGATAATTGCCACTTTGAGCTAATTTGAGTTATGTGTAGCGAATCATTCAAATAATGATCTTTTATGATATGCGAAATAACCAAGAATAACCAAGATCGATCGGGATATCCTGCCTCTCAACGCATTTGTAATAAGTAAAAGAGAGCCACCTTCTCGCTTCACCTGTAAAATTGATGTTTTGTGGGTTGTCCCCTTTTTACAAAATAGGGGCGATATTTGGCCGCGAACTGCTTAACACTGCCCGTTGGGTCGCTGGTTCGACATATTTGTAGAGCATCTGACAGATGTTTCGGAAATTCTCGTGACCTTAATGCAGTGTGACCTATATCAGAAATTTTCCAGCTGATTACCTTGAAAGCAGAACAGGCAAAATCCAGTAATGATCCACTTGCTATTTTTATCGTGATAACCCGCCCGAAGAAATTTCACTCCACAGTAAATGGAAATCGTGGCCGTAATTAAAGATGTTTATGCCGTTATATACCAAAGAATGCCCTTTCCCGTATTATGTTGGGACATTTGTAAGGCAGCCTGAAACTTCTATTTCCTTTCGTCGCTATTCCGTGTATTCTCTCAGCATTTTTCTTCATTGTCCGCTTAGATTTAATTCTTTTCTTCGCTCTCTGACAATACAGAACTCGCGCGTTCAAGTATTCCTTCTTACTTTTAATTACTTTACTGCAAATCTTACCATCTCTCATCTTATACTCCACCTCCCCTTACTTCCTTCTCCAACTGTCAACGTACCTTCTGTTTCATTACAGTTCTAAGTGCCAAGCAATTCACAAAATAGTTAAAAAGAAGAAGTCAGGCGTGGATTTTATACAGAAAGAGTAAAGATTTTGAACAATCCTTTGTTCTGTAATTGATGAAAAAAAATGTGTGTACAAAGCCCAGAATTTATCCGGACATTGTGACAAGGAAGTGATCTTATTTAACGCTCTATTGAAATTGATCACATATTTGGGTTTGAAAGTGATTCCGTTGGATGAACCACCTTCATTTAAATGTCAGAAAAGCTTAATTATTTTCAGTTGCATCAACGGTTTGCAGTGAATTAGCGGTACTGACGTGCGTCATATTCTGCTCTTCTGGGCGCATATAAGGTGCAGAATGTACGTAGTGAAGGGTAGACCTTTTCACGAGCAGAATCAAAATAGTCCATAGGTATGGCTTAGTACAGAGAATGCATAATGCCTCTGCTATCGTAATGGTACTACTATTTCATATGTATAGGGTGGCCACAATGTCTTGTTACCCCTGCAGAAATATAACCCACATCTAACTTCGTTATCTGCTCCAGTTTACGTGAATGCAACCTTGAGTGATACAAGCCATTACGCCACTGAGAATTTACATTATTTCGAGGAACTGTAACATAATCGCCCACATAGTCCGTGTCGTGCCTCAGGCGGTTAGCCGTTGACGTCCCGCCGCGGAGGCCCGGGTTCGATCCCAGGTCAGTCCATATGGGATTTGTGGTGGACAAAGTGGCACTGGAACATGTTTTTCCTCGAGTACTTCAGTTCTTCCCAGTGATTTTCATTCCACCGCTGTTCCACTACGTGGAAAAGGACAGAAAATAATAATAATCATCATCATCTTCATCATAGGGTTGCACAAGAAGCCTTAAGGCTGCGGTGCTTCCGTAGCGTCTGCTGCGGAACCTTTCTGCACTAAGAAAAATGCTCCACATGTCATGATACGGGCTTGGATTTATATTGAACGGCTGTTCGGACCGCATTTCTTCGATGGTCCAGTTCATCACCTCACTTATCTGGACATGCTCCAAACCCGGTTCATGCCGCAACTGGAAAACCTTGGTATTAAGGACGATTTTTAAATTTCCATCCCGTTTTTGTGTTTATATAATACTGTTTCCAATCTCCACAGAAAATCACAGCTACTTTTTCTTCAGTATTTATACTACATTACTACATGTTTCGGCCTACAGGCGGCCATTGCCAGGTAAAACGGCTATAAAAGAAAAGTGCTAAGGCAGAGACCTTTACCTTAGCACTTTTCTTTTGTATCTATGTTTTACCTGATGATGGCCGCCTGTAGGCCGAAACATGTAGTAATATAGTGTAAATACTGAGGAAAAAGTAGTTGTGAATTTCTGCGTAGATTGGAAACAGTGTTAAAGACGATGCCTCTTTCCAGCAGGACGTGGTACCGGCATATTACGCACTCGCTGTCAGGGCTGTGGAGTCGGTACACAAAACTCAGACTCTAACTCTGACTCCTCGATTTTAAAACTTCCGACTCCGACTCCTCTATTTTTAAAATACCGACTCCGACTCCTTCATAAAAGCTCAATATGTATTAATAATGGTAAACCTACAAGACATTTCATCGCCACCACGTGAATCATCAGGCTAGTTTTTATACTTATAACCTATATTTAAGTAAAAGTCTAATGATTACTGTAGCTATCAGGGCTCTGGAGTTGGAGTATCTAGTTAAGATTTTAGACTGAGGTCGGAGTCGGTACATTTTTACCGACTCCGGCTCCACCTAAAAATTCCTTCCGACTCCGACCCCGACCCCGACTCCGACTCCGACTCCACTTAAAATTCCTTCCGACTCCGACTCCATAGCCCTGCTCGCTGTTAGGGGATGCCTTAGAGAAGCTTCCGGGAACGTTGGCTTGTCCGTGGCTGACTAGTGCTGTCCGCACCGCTAGACTGGCCACACCGAAGCCCAGACGTGCTATCGTGTGATAATTCACTCTAGGGCTTCCTAAAGGAGACTGTGCACCGCAGTGCTATCAAACCCCTGAAGACCCTAAACAATCAGATAGACTTGCTTTTGAACGTGTCATACCAATAATGCTCCGGAAAATGTCCCACAAAACATGGTCCAGAATTATTTCGTCCTGAGAATGATAAAGCGCAAACAGATCCACGGAACATTTGAGGGTGGTGTTGTATGTTGTGAAATGTGTAATAAGGTAAGATATTACACTACTGCAGTTGTGCGGGAAATAAGTTGTAGCGCCAATGTAAACATTTTCGGAAAGGGTAAAAATACGTTGTTATTCTGTATGTACGTCATTGAGAAGGATGGATTACGCAGATGGAGTAATTAACTAACCAGTTTCCTCCCTCCGGGTCAGATATTCATGAAGCTAATGAGAAAATTCAACCTTTCTTCGGCACAGGAAATTTGATTACCACTTACACAAAACCCCTTTCCTGGTCCCTATTCTGGACCACATTAACAAGTCCACATCATCACAATGTAAGGCTGTCTTTCTTCAAGATGCGTATAGTATTGTCCTCCGAACTATGTCTAGATCTCCGTAGTGAATTAGCGGTACTGACGTGCGCCATATTCTGCTTTTCTGGGCGCATATAAGGTGCAGAATGTACATAGTTAAGGGTAGACCTTTTCACGAGCATTACTTTTCCCGAATAATTTTAGTTGGTCTAAGCATTTTAGCCGTCACATAAAAAGAAATTTGTCCCCGTGCCTAATCAAGTGCAGAGCTGTAAAAACATAGAAGGAGCAGGACCTATTGCTCAAGGCATTCTTAACTCCGTTGCTAGACAGAGAAGACTACTCAGCTCCACGCTCCAGCAACTTCATTTCTGGGTACAGAGCTGGTTGGCATGCAGATTCATTGCAGGCACAACGGAGAAGAAAAACCTTCTGCTCCTACCGTTAATGGAACCTCAAAACTCTGGTCAAACAGCACGTAGTCAGGTCAGTATACGAGCAGACAGCTATCCAGTCTTCTTGCATTATCAGACTTAAATGAAGATATAAGACACAAATATGATAGGTCGCGTTTTGCGGTTAGGTCTCTTTTCGTTATGTCTTGCTTCTAAAGGTGTGTGTGCACTTCTAATCTCGCCCGTGCGTACTACATGTCTCATGCACCTCTTCCTCCTGCTTTTCATTACATAGCAATATTTGATGAAGATTACAAGTCTTGAATTTACTCAGTATTATTCCTTCAGCCTTGCTTCCCCCATCCCCGACTTTGGAATTGACATCTGGAAAGACGAAAACGTTTATGCCGAACTCAAAGAGTCATTCTATTATTGGCTAATTTTCAGGTAACCACTCAGAATAATCTCAAAGAAAATTTAAGAATTACAAATATTTAGACGTTCATAATTTTTAAACCACGTCACATGTCATAAGTGCTATATTATTCTTAATCTGTAGTGTAATGGAACTGTACGGCTCTCGTGATGGAATACCAATTAACAAGAAGATTCCTGCCCTTCATGTGTACATACAGGATGGCTGACGGACATTTGTTCATTGCGAGTTATTGAAATTCGCATGTTTAGCGTTCTATTGTGAGGTGATTGGCTCGTTCTTGGTTTATTCAGCTACTGTTTCAAAGTGCACTGATTACGGTGTAGAATGTTTAGAAGAACTCTGAATCACAATATGGGAAAGAAACGAACGTTATCTGCGTTAAGATACAATATCATAATCTAACTAAAAGGACCGCGGAAATCCCCAAGAACCATCAGTCAGTATCATAGGCCTTCCGACCGAGATTAAAGTCCAGTACCTCCCGACTACGGAGCAAGAGCCCTTACAGCACGCTGCCAGGTTCAGAAAAACAAGTGACAGAAAATGATTCATTTGGCAGTATACGGTGAGAAGCAAGCCGGCACATACTGCTGCTGTATCAGTTTTGATTTATTCGTTTGTACAAAGAAAGGTGTCGCGCACGCTGTAAGCCGTAACATGCACTGGAATGTCACAACACGCCAACAATTATGATTGTAACGTGAGAACCGCGAGCTCCTAATTGCGTCTACGTAATGACTGAGAAGCCCGCATGAGATGTGTTTACGACAGTTGCATAGCTGTAAGCTGCTTAGACCCTTTGAAGCACCAAGGTGCAGAGGGAGAGATGGAAGAAATAATAACAGAATAGACGGAAAGGGAAGTCGTGTGAGAAGTGAGAGGCACTTAATTTCTGAGGTGGGGGGGGGGGGGGGGGGTAATGTCCCTTCATTACAAGGTTCCCAACCTTGACTCTCTCGTCCTTCTGATATGAGTAGCGTGAAAATTAAGACGTTAGAATAGTGAGAAGTAGTGGCTTGAAATAAGGGCTGCGGAATTTTTATTTACTGGTTAATTCTAAGTTCATACTTTTGTGATAAAAACGTGGTCTTTCAAAGCAAGGGGATTCATTTTGATAGATTTGAATCTGGAGGGCTGAATGGGAAGCATGCAGTAGCAACCTCGAACTTGTAAATCAACCTTGCATTTCTTCAAAGACAAAGGAAAACTAGTAATAATCACAATTCGGTAACCTCTAATTGGTTACGATATTGCCTCTTTGCGGCACGGGAAACAAGTTATTGCCAGAAAAAGCGTTTATTTGCTAGAAGGTTCTCATGTTTCGCCAGCTTTTCATTCTGATAAGGGCAGCATGAGGATAGACCCGAACGTCGAGCACTGGCAGAATGATACCCGGGGAAAACCTGTACCAAAGGTACAAATATTCAAAACCGTCATGTATACTTTAAATTTGTATATAAATCACTTACTTTTGACCACGACATATTTCGGTCGCTCCCGACTGTTACCAGGCAGATCTATATTAGGTGCAATAATAACTGCATATGGTTATTGCATTAATCGTGTGTCCAAGTAATTTAGTTGGTTGTTTAACCTTTTAAAGCCTAGCGGTAACTTTACGTACCACTAGGTTTAACATTAAAAAATTCTGCGTGGTGCCCACATTGCGTTTATGTGTTTTGTACGGATCTCAGAACAAACAGCAACTTTTGCCTTATAAAACATAAAGCGATTGGCTTTTATAATCGAAGTGGAGAGTGTTTACAGCGCGGTACGCACTGAGTCCTTATATAAAACAGATACGCTTCGTCTTTAAAGGGTTAAAATATCCCTTAATTTAATTAGCCTGTTTAGTAACCCTGGGCCTGGGATGACGTAGTCTGTATAGCGACTGGCTACGGGCTGGACGGTCCGTGACTCGAATCCCGGTTGAGACGAGATTTTCCGCACACGTCCAGGCCGGCCCTGGGGCCCACTCATGCTCCTGTACAATAGATACCGGGTCTGTTTCCCTGGGGTAAAGCGGTTAGGGCGTGGCGTTGACCATCCACCTCCATGTAGCGTCAAGGTTAAAGAACGAGTAGGGTTATACCTCTGCTCCCTATCTGGGCCTTCATGGTCTGTTATAGGGTGAAATTTACCTTTACCGTTATTTATTAACCGCTATTTGCTGTCCCTCATGATGAGCGGTCGCAAAGAAACGTGATTTTCATATGATTTTCACAATAAATTTCTATCATTTCTTTATGTAACACAACGAATGTTCTATGAAATGGGGAAGCAGTGTATTTGCTATGAGGCATGAAATAAAACTTTAAATACAATGAAGATAAATTTCATGTTTCAGAGGGTTGGGGGTTAAACATTTGGGTATAATTTGGCGGTGGCGTTACGTTACCCGGCATTATTTATGCAAATTATTCGTATGAAAGTTTAACGAATTACTTCTGAAACCCTTGATGAAAGAGCGGAGTGGAAGCGGGAGTATATCAGCTTCTAATTAGACATAGACGTGACATTTGGTTTGAAGGTACACTTCGTGATAATGAAGTGGTAAAGTAGCAGTTAATGTCCCACCTTATTAATTCTGAAATATAATGGTAGGTCATAATTATATTTAATACCTGCTGTAACGTTTAAGTAGGAAATACGCCTACTAAAGGAATTTATTAATTTAATTTGATTCTCAGAACAGGCAAATATGAAATTCGAAACATTTCAGAGGACTCATTTTGTGCGTTTTCTTCAAATAAGACGCATCGTTATTTATGTTATATTGACACTATTTAATCTCAAACACTATGATGTCATCTTGCGACGGGTGCTCCACGACTCGACCAGTTCTATGTTGAAAACTTCGAAGACAAACCCAACTTTAGGCAGTGTATTTTGTTTACAGAATGCCTGAAATGTACAATTTGAAGTTTATGAAACGTTAAAAATGATAAATGGAATAATGTGACGTAGGCAATTAATGTAAAATTCTCGGAAGAGACGTGCATATATTACAGTTCGACTATTGAAGTGTAGAAAAAGTGCGTAGACTGACTTCAATTCTTCAATCTTCTTTTGCGATCTTGTTTTTTCTGTTACCTATATCGAAAAACACATATGTAGGAATATACGGTGGGATATGTATTGATGGGGTAAAACTAATGTGGAATCTGTAACTTACCTGAGTATGTTGGTAAGATTGTTCAAACCTGTTTAATATTACTTAGATCTTGGTATAATGTAATACGTCACTTTTACATATCTCAGAACACGTCTTAATTGCTTCGTGCTTGGATGGCAACTGGACGAAGTAAAATGAAAAGAGTATGGGGGTGGTACAAATGAAGTCAAGGAGCCTTCTTCTCTTAATATAGCTTCAAAAATTCTGTTCGGAATTATAGCAAGTTTGTTATTTAACTGCTTTCCATTAATTTTAATGCAAGGCATCCCCGTTGGCATACAAATTACAAGAGTATATTTATTCTTATTAATTCTACAGTCAGATCCAACACTTCATTTTTGAAAGTACGTTTTTGGCTACGTTATTCCATGTAAATTTAAAATTTCTCAAATCCATCCATAAGTAAGCACATCTTATCATGTTTCAAAATGTCCATGACATCGTCTATTTTACCAAATGAATGGATATTTTCTAACAAATATTGGGCACGTTCGAGTTATTTTCTTATTCCTAAAGGAAAGTAAGTGCTCTTTGTATTTTTTCCAAAGTTTCAATCTGTTTGGCCAATATGTTCTTATGACACTCAGGGCAGCTTAATTGATAAATTCCACTCATGAGATATTTATTGTCTTTACGGGAAGGTTGTTTTGGCCTAAGGTAATACTGAAGCGAGTTATTAGTTCTGTATGCTGTTCACAGATTGGCAGACTTAAAGATTTTTGTAGTGAGGGTGGTTTCTTTGCAAGAAAAATTGAGAAACCCGTTTCTGTTTAAGTTGGGTATTAGAGGCATGTTCTTTGATGTGTTTTGTTTGTTGAGAAAGTTATTAAAGATGTGTAACGGGAATTAGTTGTTCTGTAACTTTTTTAATGCTAAGCTGTTCGTTTTCCATTTGAGATAGATTTAGTTGGTAAGCCTGTAACCGGTTAGTTAAGTAACTTAAAGCAGTAAATTTGTGTTCAAGTGGTTGACATGAATAACAGGGTATATAGAATTGTAGTATTCGTAAATGTGGGTTTACAATATATTGCAAATTCTAATTTATCTTGTATTCTTCTTACAGAAATATCTAAATGGTTACGTGTATTATTTGTTTCAGATTCTAAAGAGAATTGTAGCTGAGAGTGAATTTGATTGAAATCCAAATTTATGTCAGTTATTAAATGGTTATAAATTATAAAAATATCACCATTTCGAAAATAACCCAAGCTATTTTATTCCTTTGCTAATTTTGTAACTAAATTACGTTCAATGTGTTGGTAAAATACTTCTGAAAGTAAGACCGAAGAAGGGATTTCCATTGCTACGCCTTTATTCTGTTGAAAAAATTTTTGATTTTAGGAAAAGTAATTTTGTATTATTGTACCACACAAAAATAATAATTCGTGCTATATTGTATTATAAATTGAATTTAGATCACGCATGTGACGTATAATAGATCCAAGTTCTTGCTTGGGAGTATAAGTACACGTATTAGTTATATCAAAGGTTTCCAGTCGTACCTTAGGGTCTGTAGCAATCTCTCTTAAAGTTTTGATTAAGTGGGGAGTTGTTTACATTAAATGCATTGGTTAAAGAGACTAACTGATTTAGTATATGCGTGTGTAGTGTTTGGCTAATTTATAAGCAGGCGTATTCTTCCAATTTACTGTGGGTCGGTTTGGGTTAACAGTTTTATGGATTTTTACGAGTAATTTAATATTCGGGGGCTCGGGCTTTAAATTTGCCAGTCTGGATTTTTATTCATTCTGTATTAATGTTTTACACTTACGTATTCCGGTGCTTAGGAGTTTTTGGGAGTTATTTGTGGGATAAATATTTAACACAGTGAAGTGTTGAGAATTTATAAAATCGGTTGTTAGTATCGTTGTCAAATGGATATATTTTAATAATGGAATTCTCTTTAACTGCTTTTATTGTTATGACATTAATATTATTGAGTTTTCCTCTTATTTGTAAAATCGGGTTTTTTTAATTAATGCGGTATGGTATATACGTGATATGATTTCTGTTGATATGCGCGTCAGAAATTAATGTTTCTGGCGGCTTACCATCTGAAGTTATATTGACTGGCTAAGGGAAAGTTGCTTATGGCAATTTCTGACATATGATAGAAGCAGAAGTATAAATAACAAACACTTTCATGAAATACAATTATAACAATAACAGATAATAATAATAATAATAATAATAATATTATTATTATTATTATGTAACATATCTACGATAGTGAACAATAAAAAACCTGTGACACTGAGGTACTAAAGTGTTATGACCACCTGAGAGGACTCCAGGATTCAAAGATTGGAAAGCTCGTCAGTTGTACCTTGTATGTATGTTTCCTGTTTTTTGATTAAAATGCACAGCAACAACAATAAAGAATAGTTACAGGCAACCACTGGGATGGAGGCTACACGTAAAACAAAAGTTCACAAGTAGTAGATAAAAGAAGAGAATGTGTCCACTGATTGCAGATGATGAGGGCGGTTATTATTATTATTATTATGAGGATGATAATTTCATACTGTTTTATTAACGCACTAATTTAACACCACAGTTGTCAGCTATAAAACATACATAAAATGCATACAACATAAACCACTTAGAAACTCGCATATTACTTTGCAAAACAACAAAAGATTCTAGACTGACGGCTGATTAAGCAGCTAAAATGAACAGTGCATGTTTAGAAATGTGCTGCCCAAACAGTACTCCTCCTGACAACAATAATAATAATAATAATAATAATAATAATAATAATAATAATTATTATTATTATACACATACAAATAACAACGTGCAAGAAAAAATCGTAAGACAGCATTTATAGGAGAGCAAAAACAAAGTGTGTTAAGCTGACTTAAGGACAGGAGCATTCACCTCTTCCACGGACGACCGTGCTCTGTAGACAACATCGGCTGTATAAGGAGAAATAAGTAGTAAATCGTTTGAAAACGTGCTTACAGTTAAAACATTTGAGAAGGACAGCGAAGAGTTAGAATTGCACTCAGGAAGAAATATGCAGATCAAATTTGAGCAATACGGGCTACCAGTTACTTCAGAATGTCTTGTCTTCCCGTTTGCTGTAACAATTACGTAAAAAGCAGTTGCAAGAAATCTAAAAAATTTCGTTTTGTTTCATTGTGTATGAAAACTGTTTTCTCACCTTGATAAAGTACAGGGATTGAAAGTTTTTGAGGATGACTAGGATAAGCAACCAATAATAGACCATAGAAATGTCTGTAGTAAGGAAGCACAATCTTTGTTCTTCAATAAATAACGTTAAAATTGCAAAAAGAAACCGATCGAGACTAACGAGGCATACTGTGTGCATTCCAGAATTTCCATGGTAAAAACGGCATTCAACAAGAAGGAGACTCTTTTGACTAGAAAATTGGACGTACATTTGAGGAAGAAACTAGTGAAATTCTGCTTTCGTAATATACGCTGTGTGGTGCTGAAATGTGGAAATTTCAGAAAATAGCTAAAAAATACCTTCAAAACTTTGAAATAAAGTGTTGAAGAAAAATGGAGATCAGTTGGACCAACCGTGTGAAAAATGAATTAGTGCATCAAGTCAAGGAAGAAAGGAACATCGTACGTACAATGAAATGATGGAAGGCATACTGAGTTGGTCACATCTTGCGTAGGAACTGTCTTCTAAAATACGTTATTGAAGGAAAGATATACGGGGTGAGAAGACGAGGAAGGAGCGGAAGAAGACGTGATCAGCTACTGGATGACATTAAGCAAAAGAGAAGATAATGGAGCTTGGAAAAGGAAGCACTGGATCGCAGTCTGCGGGCAAATAGCTTTGGAAGTGTCTGTGAACCTGTAGCAAGACAGACTGCGTAGTGAACGAACTGTATATATGGGAGATAACAGGCTCATACAAAACTTTGATCGGAAGCCTTAAGTGTAAGAGATAAGGTGGCATATCTAGGCGCCAGATAAGAGAATAATATTAACGGGTAACTTATATAAATACGTTGTGAGAAAATAGAATGAATTCATCTGGCTCCGAACAGGGACCAATGGAAGGATTTGTTAATAAAACCTTTGATTTAATAGAGTTCGGTAAGGTGTAATATTGGCTGCATACTTCTTGTTTAACAAATGAGTTACTGTCATAGTGCATAGTGCATATTCGTGACTCACAAGAAGAGAAAACTGCGTTATACCAAACAAACTCAAGAATAGGGATTGCATAAAGAGGACGTGCGCAAATCCACATCAATTTTAATCATCATTCGTCATCATTAAAGTACGCTCTATAATGCGAAGTTCCCTGTATTTCCATTCAGTCTACCCTCCCGCCTCACGCAATACACTTCACGCTTCCCTCGAACCTCACATAATTCTTTGTTGGTTGTAATGATGGGTGCAAATCGATAGCTGTCCTCACATGCTGCAAGTATACACACAAGGAGAATACGTGGTTCTCCCTTGCAGAGTCATAAGTCGGGTTTAAATGAGTAATGGTGGCTTACTACAGACACGTTTTTTGTGGCAATGTTACGGGTATAAATAGACGAAAATATTAACTCTGTGACCTCAGAAATAAATTGTGTAATTATGGTAAATAAATCATTTTTCTCGCTTTTTGTGAGATGTGGGGTTCTTAGAGTGATGACCACGAAGAATGCAGTCTAGTGTGATGTGACGCCTCCTAGTGCGATATGTGTATGCTCTGAAAATTTAAAGTGGGAAGTTTCTCGGAAAATCTGTACTTACCCATCAAAATAACACAGTGATATTTATTCCAGACATTGTGAAAATAAGACGTAGTTTTCAATTCTGCCATCAAGTAAGACCTCCAGCTGCTGGATTGACTTAACATGTAAAGCCGTCCCTGTGCTTAATTAAGCACGGCGTCAGGCAGACCTATGGGCGGAGTGGGAGTATAGTGTAGTGCGTTATTAAACTAAACGCCTTCATGAGGTGAATGATCTGCTTTACCCACAGTAATCACTGGATAGAAAGCTTGTTGGCTCCTAGAGCCGGTTTGGGCGTGAAAGGTAAATGTGTGTCCACGCTGAGTCCATATTGTAGTCAGTACACAGACTAATTTAGAGGTTTTAAAGATACAAAGGCCCGATCCCGGTGGTCATGCAGTCTAAGGCCTGGTTCTGCGGCCGCTCGCGTGCTGAGGTTGCGGTTTCGACACGCATTTGTTGTCGAAAGTGTGGTACGTGGCACAAAATTTGCCCATCCCTGCTCAGTACGTAAGACAGATAACCACTGTGATGTGATACGTCTGGGGCGGCGGGATATTCCGAGTCCCCGTAACAACTCTACATCGGAGGAAACGAAAGGCGGCTTAGACCTGTTGGACCTACAAGCGAAAGAGCATGCCGCTGTACCTCGCGCGTCTACACCGGCAAAAGGGAGTCTCCGGGGTGATAAGGCAGAAAGGCTGGCCAATTGGAGGAAATACGTCCAAAGGAACAACCCACCTCAATGGCTCCGTCTACCCGGGGACTTAGTTACTTGGGTGCGTACTTCGACGAATGGGCATATCTAGGATGGCGGCGCGCAGAAGAGTCGTATCGTGGACTGAAACAATATTTATTCCTCATTTAAGGGCCTGCAGGCGGCGCGACCTCATGCGGAGGTAAGGATACATCAGAAGTGTCAAATGGCTTACGATATGGGGGAACGTCAGTAGTAAGCACCTTACTCTGACGGTGCGGTCACGTTGGGATGCCGTCGCACACGACCTTACCCCCACAAACGAACGCCTACACAAAACACACCTGACGGAGGATGGCCTCTGTCGCCACTGCCACGACACGGACACAACGATCCTTCGCCTGACCAGGGGCGGGAAAGCGCGGCTGATTTGAAATTGGACGCGAGAGCGCATGGATATGTTTCTCCGGGTTGATAAATGGCACATTCTGGAAGAGTGGATTCTGTTCCCGGACTTTAAATTATGGCAGCCGCAGCATAATGCGACAATATGGATACTAGGCCATTTGGTATGGTACATCTTCTCCACCTATACCCCACCGACACTGCAAGACTACTCCAACTTCTTGCGAAGGCGACGATGGAAGACTTACGAATTGAGCAAGGGCCTCAGGGTATATGGCGGATGTATAGCTGTGCTATAGCCAGAACCACGGGCGGTGTGTACATAGATTAAGCCACAGGAAGACAGATTAGATCGTAGTAGTGTGACTTTTATAGGAAGTTTTGCCAGTGGTTGTTCTTTTGTTAAAGTGGTATTGATACCAAAATTTTTCATATGTTTTAGGATAATTTTTATTCTTATTTTAATATTTTAAGTTTTTTTAAGTGGCCAGACTGATGACTAGTGGCTATAAAGTGATCATTTTATGGTCAACATTTATGAGGAACCTGGACTCAAGGAGGACGTATCATATTGGTTTGCTTAGACCACTGCTTTCTTTGCAAAGTCCTGTGTCATATGTGTACTTAGTTAATTAAGGGAAATAGACTGAAAGATATTAAAAAATCCCACTGGGCCATGGATTTTTTCTCTTGTGAGTGTTGCGTGTTGTCAGGTGGAGGTCTATGTGACGGACCAATAACTCCTTCAGGGGTACCTACCAAGCGTAGTGTGTCTGATTGCGATCTAGAAACCTCTACAATGAGGAAGCCTTGGCTCACTAGGGTTATAGAGGCAAGAAAAAAATATAAAGGTGTTACTTAATCCTGTATAAATACGTATGTTTCTCTATAACAGAATGTATAGTCATAGATCTAGCTATTTGCTGGATCATGAAATAAATCAAGGCGAATCATCCAGATTTGTATTTACGTCGATCATTTTCTTAAATTTCAAATAATAAAACTTACTATAGCAGTACATTGTCTCCCTCCAGATTTTAACCTATTAAATAAATTTATATTTACAGACCAGCAATGCACTTGGATTAATGAGATACTTGGGAAAACTGATGGTATAATTTTTACCTTAACTTTCACGTGTTTTTCTTTACTCTGTTGGACAAATAACTGAATATATTGCGATCACTTTATCAGGTATATCCCACTCAAAATGAAATATGTGTGAGCATTAAATAGTTTTACTTTTGACATTGACATGCAAATTGACTCAGCATCGTAGTAAAATAATAAGGAAATCAACAACAAAGTATCGAAGACGGTGAAAATATGCTTGCTTAAGTGTGAGATGTCTGGAAATATCAAGAAATACATTAGATACTACCATAAAATAGTGTTTAAATTTAAAGCCTGACATCAATAATTTTTAAAGTCCTGGACAAATAGCTACATTTATGTTATGACATGAAGTGTGATAGAGTAAAAGCATGCACTGAATAGTGCTAGTGTTTAGAGGGAACTTTTTCTGAAAGGTTGACTCTATAATACTGACTCTGAACATAATTTTACGCTTGTCACATTCCGCTTCCATCTGTAACGCGTACTGACAAAAATTAAGACAGACGAGCAAGTCATCCTTTATGCCCCGTGTTAAGAAGTGTTATGTCCGCACTTTCGTTGTCATTACTAAGTAACATAATGGCTACACTCCACCCTTGTGCGTTCATTTTCTGTTCACAGTAGCGTGTGTCATGTGTGACACAGAGCAGATCATGTTATGATGATGTAATGTTTATTTTACTCGCAGGTTCGTGCGACTACCCTCTAGGGATGGAGTCCGGGGACGTGCCTGATTCAGCCATTACTGCCAGTTCGTCGTATGTGCCAAATGTAGGGCCGCACCAGGGAAGGTAAGCGACCGTTTTGCACAGCCAAAGAATTAAAATTTATGTTTTTTTTCTGAAATGATAAATGTGACTGTATCAGGTGAGCTGCTGCTTGGTTCTCCGTTTTACTTCCGAAATTCTGATATCAAGTAAAGATTCCATCGTAAAAATGTACAGATAAGATGCTCAGTTGTCAAGATAAAGATGCATAAATATGTAATTCACCTGCCAGGCGTGTTCACGACAGCACATGTGTCGTTACGTTTGTACTTGTGTTCGTGAAGTGCCTTTCTGATGTACTAAAATGATAGCAAAGTTTACTTTTTGCAGGACACAGTTGGTATTCGGTGTAAAATAGGGTATGGTGGTAGCCTATTACTTCGAGACCAAGGGAAAAATTAGGGAAGGGTCTTAAAAAATTCACATCTTTGGGCGTACTGAAAAATCATTTTGTAATTTCCACAACGACAAAGTCGGCAAACGCTTTATATAGATATTGTCTGTAATGAAAACGCCGCTGGCGCATGCAGAACATCCACATGAATCACGTCGCGGATATTATATTTTTGCTATCTCGGACGTTACCACCTAAATATAAAGTAACTTTATACATTTTTCGTGTGCATGCCAGTAGTAGCAAATTCCATAAAAACGCAGTGTGAGGGCAGCACGTACCAATTTCCATTCAAGCAGTTCTTTATAAAATTACTGTGTACATATATGTCTTTTATCTAGCACTTCTTAATGCAGTAAAAGAGGATTATGGAACTTAGCTTGCTTACTTAGGGGTGCTCATGAATGTTTTCTGCCATCATAACGAATATGCTTGTGTTTATATGTCAGATTACATTGTCAGACACTTTGTCTATGTCAGGTATGATGATTATTTTGATGAGGATGAGCATAATCACTGCGTTCACACGATAACAACACGGAACCACATACGTGTTTGCTTCAGTCATTTGGCATATAAATATGTGGACGTTATTAGAGCGTTACAGTTACTGGATATGCTTTCCTATTATAATGAGATAAAGTAATGTGAAACAAGTATTAATGTATAGATTTATAAGAAATGCGACATTATACGGCGTCGTAAACTGGAAGATCACAAACAGTAGTAGCAAGTTTACACTTAGAATATTTCACCAAGTGACTAATAACTCCATCGAGCAGAGTTATAATACAAAAGCAAATAGTAAATTAGCTATTTAACGATTGTCTGACATTTCTGGAAACTGAAAGTCCACCATTTCAATGAGAAAAATGTTATAATATTTTGCTTTAAATATGTAAATGATCTTATTTGAAATATAGTTGTGTCTGTCTTCGTGTAAGCGATTAAAAGTTCCTTAACCATTATGCATACTTTTTGGTTATTACAAGGAAGTTTGAAGTTTCGTCTCTCATACATGCGTGGAATATATGCAGTCTCGTAATGAAGATTAATTGGATCATCTATTTCCAGTTTTAATTGGAGGCTCATTAGCCTGTAAAGTGCCTAGCTTGCACTATCAGTCTATACGTAACCCTCAACAGATAGTGTGTACAAACTGCTGTGGTAGCCACACGTTCCGCGGCGAGGAACTCACTAATTAGGTAGAATCAGTGGTAGGTACTGAACTGTTCCTGTGTGAATGAAACAAGGAGTTTTCCTCCTTGCCAAATAACAGATCGGACTTCGGGTTTTCTTCTGTTTTCAAGGGCGAAGGGAAAGGTCCAATGCCAAATTAAATTCGTAATCCAATCTGTTGTAGGAGTTTCCGTTACGTGCATCAATAACTGCTTGCTATCTAGGACAAAGCCAACAATATTTTGCAGAACAGCAGTTATTGATACTTATTATACTTATTGATACTTGTATGTATGTATGTATGTATGTATGTATGTATGTATGTATGCATGTATGTATGTATGTATGTATGTATGTATGTATGTATGTAGGTATGTATGTATGTATGTATGTATGTGTGTGTATGTATGTATGTGTGTGTGTATGTATTTATGTATGTATGTATGTATGTATGTATGTATGTGTGTGTGTGTGTGTGTGTGTATGTATGTATGTATGTATGTATGTATGTATGTATGTATGTATGTATGTACTTATTTTAAAAATGATAAATAATCCGTCTACAATACAGGGGGATCGCGGTGGCGCAGCTGGTTGAGGCACTGTGCTACAAGCCGGTAAGTCGCGGGTTCGATTCTCGATGATGTCATTGGAATTTGTCACTGACATAATCCTTCCGGCCGCACTATGGCCCTGAGGTCGACTAAGCCTCTAACAGAAACGAGTAACACGAATATTTCATGGGGGGTAAAGGTGGCCGATGTGCAGGGCTGACAACCCTACCACCATCTGCTAATTGTCTTGAAATCTGGGAGCCTGTCCAGGCCTGTAATGGGATAGCTTTACCTTTATCTACAATACAGGTCATGGGTTCAGAATCGCCTTGAAATAAACATTCACATGAATATTTCGTAAAACATGAGTTTTCCACTCTGATCACTGATGCTACGTAATAAAGAGGGGTGTACGCAGCACAACGAAGAAGAATATTTGAAACATATCTTACTTGTGAGATATGTACGATGTTGTCACAGTGTTGGCAATAACGATTACTGTCTCCATAGATATGAAGCAACGTAATGTCACAGATGTTTTCCAAAATTTTTGGGGAGTACATTGTTTACAGGTACAGGACAGAAGATGGAGACATTGTGTTGTGCAGAAACGTGGTATATATCTGCCTGAATACATAGCGTCAACTCCGAGAAGAAGGCAGTATTTTGAGAGTGCATTAATTTTTGTCTTTGTACGTATAAAGATGTGCCACATTCGTAAGCTCGTTTAGCCTGGCATAAACCTTATTAAAAGTTTAAATTTTAATAATAATAATAAAAATAATAATAATAGTAACAAATTGAAGACCACTGAGGGAGAAACGAAGACTGAGGGTGTTCGATAGTAGGGTGCTGAGGAGGATATTTGGGCCTAAGAGGGACGAGGCGACAGGGGAGTGGAGAAGTCTACATAACGAGGAACTTAATGACCTGTACTCATCACCAAATATTATTCGGGTAATCAAATCGAGAAGAATGATATGGGCGGGGCATGTAGCACGTATGGGGAAAAGAGAGGTGCATACAGGATTTTGGTGGGGAGACCTGAGTGAAGGCGACTGCTTGGGAGACCCAGGCGTAGATGGGA
>BLKM01000841.1:5010204-5043971 GCA_013340265.1 Coptotermes formosanus
AGTGGAGAAGTCTACATAACGAGGAACTTAATGACCTGTACTCATCACCAAATATTATTCGGGTAATCAAATCGAGAAGAATGATATGGGCGGGGCATGTAGCACGTATGGGGAAAAGAGAGGTGCATACAGGATTTTGGTGGGGAGACCTGAGGGAAGGCGACTGCTTGGGAGACCCAGGCGTAGATGGGAGGATAATATTAAAGTGGATCTTCAAGAAGTGGGATGGGGCATGGACTGGATTGAGCTGGCTGAGGATAGGGAGAGTTGGTGGGCTCTTGTGAATGCGGTAATGAACCTCCGGGTTCCATAAAATGCGGGAAATTTCTTGAATAGCTGAGGAACTGTTAGCTTCTCAAGAAGGCCTCTGTTCCATGGAGTTAAGTTAAATTGAAGACAGCGCTGTGCGCACCGTCAATAATAAGCGCGGAATAGCTGCGACACTGTATACCCTAGAAACATGGTTTTTTGCAGGTATGTAAGTGTGAATACCCTGCATAAAGGAGATGACGATGATGATGATGATAATAATCAATCAATCAATCAATCGGTATTTATTAACGTGCAAGCTTAACAGCAAAAATTCCTATTATAACCAGCACGAAAAGAAACATAAATAGAAAAACAGCACAGATAAACAAACGATAAACAAACAAACAGGCAATAAAAAGAATTCAATAGATATGTAAAATCACTGGGGCAAAATAATAATAATAATAATAATAATAATAATAATAATATACGTGTTACATCAGTATAAATGAGTTGGACATTAAAATTCTAGGTCAGAATCCGTTATATACCCACTGGGAGTGAAAAATGTTAAAAATTGGAGGTTATGTATGTGTATGTCACTAACATCTTTCAAGCTGAACTTAGGTCATCCCGGTGTGTTACTTCAATTACAGTAATAATAAACACAGTCTGACACACCACATTATATATCTATTTTGCATACTGTCCCATTTTACTATAAGGTTGTGCCAAAATACTCCATGTTTCGGCTCGGCCGAACCATCCTCAGGTACATGTATCAATGTTAAAAACACAAATCCTTGATCAAATAATATGAAAAATAGTATAAAAATAGTATAAAAGCATTAGTGAAAACTTAGATAATCCACTGTTTTTTAGACTGTAACACCATTCAGGGAAAAAAACCTGGAGTAACATAACCCTAAGTTAATACAGTGATTGATCCAACATCCATTCACTTGCCGGGGTTTTTTCGTAGAATAATCGAATCCGTTTCAGAAGATAGTTCTCATCTAGTCTTGACGGTGAGTCCCATTTGTCTTGAAATAGGTAAGGTAGGATCCAGTTTTGCTATGACGGCAGCCCAAAACTGTGAAGTAACTCAGTAACATTCTTCGAGATTTCTGTTGACAGTGTAGGTGTTTTAATTTTAGTTTTTAAGTAAATTGGGCGACTTCGTAGAGATGTTTTTGGATCAGCCTATAATGAAGGAAAAACTTTCTTATGAATACCTAGTTATTGTGTTTTTTAGGCACGAATGTGAAGTTTTAGTAACTTTTATTACTTACAGGGTTTATTTCCTTAAAGATTTCTGAGAACTGCAAACCAGATGTTATAACTGCGTGTCGCGACCAGCTTGGCTGTCCGTTGCACTGTTCGAAGGGTACCTGAAAACTGGCACGTAGTACTAGGTTCAGGAGCCGGCACTCCTCACGCCTTGCTGGTGACGTCATTCAATATGACAACATCAAACAGGGTGTTGCTGACACCCGTGAATTTTTCGTTAATTTGGTTGTCATTATTTGTTTCCATGTAGAAGTGGAATTTTTCCAATGTGTTTACTTAATTAAAATTGAAACTCCTACATTATCAACAGAAATCTCGAAGAGTGTTACTGAGTTACTTCACAGCTCTGGGCTGCCCTCATAGCAAAACTGGATCCTACCTTACCTATTTAAAAGAAAATGGGACTCACCGTCAAGACTAAATGAGAACTATCTTCTGAAATGGATTCGATTATTCTACGAAAAAACCCCGGCATATGAGGGGATGTTGGATCAGTCACTGTATTAACTTAGGGTTATGTTACTCCAGTTCTTTTCTCAGAATGGGTTTACAGTCTAAAAAACAGTAGATTAGTGAAGTTTTCACGAATGCTTTTATGCTATTTTTATATTATTTCATTAGGGATTTGTGTTTTTAACATCTATACATGTACCAGATCATGGCTCGGCCGAGCCGAAACGTGTAGTACTCGTATATTGGCAAAATCTTACAGTAAAATGGTATAGTGTGCAAAATAAATATATACTGTGGTGTGTCAGACTGTGTTTATTATTACTGTAACATCTTTAAGTCTTGTCAAAACCAAGGGCGAAGTTATACAATATAGACATTTTTAAATTACATCAAATTACATTAACTTTGATCTACTTTGAGAGACCAACACTTCAAGAGTGACGAGAATTCTGATAGGACACAACGATAATATGTAAGGATGTCGTGCAGAGTGCCATGAAGATAGAATGTGCGGAATTCAAACACAATACTTTTCCAACTAATGCACTGGTCCTAATGTCTGTGCATTAACACAGTTATAATATTTTCACATCTTAGTCCAACATGTTTCGATCGTACAGGATCAGCATCAGGGACTCACTCAAGTTAAAAACTGAAAGTTGCAGAGACAGCTTTTTCAGTACATGTTGTGGAAACAGAAATAATTTGTTAACACGAAGTTTTTCTTGTGTGTGGATCTCTTTGTGTATACTATGTGTTGGGCATTGGATGTGGTCGGCAGAAGGTGGAAGTAGCTTCCAGTGTCTAACACATAGTATAAACACAGAGATCCACACAAAAAACTTCATATTAACAAATTATTTCCTGTTCTAAAACATATACTGAGAAAGCTGTGTGTGTCACTTTTAGTTTTTAACTTCAGTGAGTCCGTGATGATGATCCTGTAGGATCGAAACATGTTGGACTAAGATGTGAAAATGTTATAAGCGTTTTAATGTGCAGACATTAAGAAGAGTGCATTAGTTGAAAAGTATTTTGTCTGAATAGTGGTCATGCACGGGATGAACAATGTAAAGTACGGACTTCTGTCAAAAGAGGCACAATTTTTGCTCGTCATTTTATTACACATTTTTAAGTAAGCTTATTCTTTTATACAAAGTTAAGTACCTGAAATATTAATTCACTCTTTAGAGATACTTTGATCTGGATGCTGTCCGAAACCGATTTATTTACCACCACAAAGGAAACCGACACCATTACATTTTCATCACACTGAAACACCGCGAATACGAACATTTTTACAGTGTATGTACGATAATCAGTTCGGTACAAAGGGATCGAAAAAATATGATTTTATCACAATTGCATCGGGTGTTATATTTCACTACTCATAAACAATAACGATAGCATGGCTTTATTCATAAACAGAAAGCCACGACCGTTACATATTCCATTGAGTGTTTGTACCACGTATTGTTAGATACGTGGGCCTACCGCACATTTTCAAATATGCCATCTGCATACTATTATGTTAATTAAAAAGAAGGGCTGTGGTGCTGTGTCATAGATAATTTGTGAATATTTACAGCTACATCTATGCTTTGTCCAATCGAAATGTAAATGGTGACAGCTAGAACCAAAATGTGAAAGCAAACTACAGTATATGATGGACGTAAAGTAGCGTAAATAGTTGTGGGTACTGCCTGCGGTGATCTGTCATACGTTTCCACATTGAGAGTAAATCTCTTTATATTTGTCCATTGCCAAACCTTGTTCTAAATTAAATGTTATAAAATTATTCCTTTTATCGTAAAATGTTAGTTTCAAATGGGATACTTCCAGAAAATTGTGGTCAAATTGGTTACGCGTAATAAGGTACGGTCCCTTTGCAAGGCATGTAGACGTATGGGGCGGTTAGAAGTATGTCTTCATTCAACTTAACTGAGCACTAAATGGAGGTGAGTGGTCAGTTTCACTCCCCGGCCCCTTTGCTCCCAAGTAAAGGCCCTCAGTCATTCCTAATTAGAAGATGGGTGGGCTCCGTAATCTGTCTGGGAATTGAACCACAATTTTTGGATCATCCGTCCCGTAGCCTGTCACTCTACCGACTGACCTATTCAGATAACCTTCATTAGCACCCCATCCGTAAGTTCCTTTGTGTTCTGTTGTCTGCAGTTTTAAAGAGAGGGATCGTGGGCTTTTCACGAAATTTTCTGATCGCATTAAAAATTGTAATGATAAACGTAAATTTGTCCCCGTGCAAGCCGTAAAGACATATGCATGAGCAGACTTATAGCTCCACTTGTTCTTTACCTTGGTACTAAGCGGAAGTGAATGACCAGCTTCACGCCCCGGCCACTGTACCTCCGGTGAAAGTACCGGCGGTACGCTTTAAATAAGAGGCTATGTGGACCCAAGAGCTGGTCTGGGCACTTTGGAATGAAAATAATGCCTTTCATTTGCCGGGAATCGTAGTAAGAATCCTTTGCCGCCGTCCAGTAGCCTCGTCAATATACCGACTGCGCTATCCTCCCTCACTCATAAATTATACTCTTTACATTTATAGTTTTTCTTCCGCAGAAAAATTTGTGGTAATTTGCAATCTGCGTGCCATAGTCTATAGTCACAGCTCAGTTTAGGTGGTTAGATTGCATCGTTCTTCTTGTGGAAAAGAAAAGCCTGGAATGTGGATTGCCCACCCTTTTGATGAAGGTCATACGGCAGATAGGATGACAATGTCAGAGTGACAGATTAGAGGTCAAGCAGTCCTGACCAATTGTATCACATGCCTTGTATTCGCTTTTTGGGAGTGAAGGAACCCATATTGCAACTTGCCGTGCGTGCTACTGTTGCAAAGTACGGAAACATTAAGATTACAGACGTAGGCCTATGCTAGTAAATCCGCAGCAAGATATGGCAAACGTAAGCACACAATTAAGCTGACCTTAAGAACTGACACTATAGAGGAGCGTCCTTCTTGAGAACGTAGTAATTTCTCAGCTACTCAAAAAACTTCCACCTTCTGTAAAAATGTTTAGTTCATCGCCGTGTTCACATGAAATATCACCAGTTCCTATTCGGGGTTGGGTGATTCTATACCACACTCTCCCCTCACATTTCTATAAGTTCCATATTATTATTATCCTCCATTGTGCGCATACGTTGTACGAAATGTATCTTCCGTTTCCGGATTTCTTCCCGAAACGTTTGCGTTTATTTCTTGTCAGTCCAATACGTACCACATATCCCACTCATTTCATGATCCATGATTTAGTTATTCAAGTTGGATTGAACCCAGAAGTGGGAATACTGTGCTAAACGTTAGCAAATATATAACAGACTATACGTTGTCATAATTGTGAAGACCAATATGACTCTTATAGTAGCGAAAAACAAAATTTACATTCTTCAGGTTGAGTTGGTAAGCAGGCCTGCATGTCCGCATGATCCCAGCTTTCTTAGTTCTGTAACTAGCTGAATAGCTTCCTGTTGCTTCAGACGCGCTGTGTACTTAGTTCAGCATCCCTTTTTCCAGGCAGATAAATCAGGAAAGCAAGCAACGCAGTGTGGGCTATTAACAGAAGCAGCAAGGGGTGCTCTCAGTTTTGTATGTTTATGGACCTGGATCAACCTGATCTCCATGATAACCCAGGATTCAGCAACTTCAGTACGAACTAACTCCACGGCGTAATGTTCTTTTGAGAAGTTGATAGTTCCTTAGCCAGTCAATAACTTCCCACATTTTATGGAACCCGAAAATTCATCACCACCTTCACAAGAGCCCTCCACTTTTTCCTATACTGAGTTAGACTAATCTAGTCCAGGCCCTCCAATCCTATTTCCTTAAGACCCATTCTAATGTTATCCACCCATCTTCGCCTAGGTTCCAAGTGGCCTCTTTTCTTCAGTTTTTCCCACAAAACACCGTATGCATTTCTGTTCTTCCCCTGTACCTGCCACATGCTGCTCCCAACTCATTCTCTCCGAAAATGTTTGGTAATATACCTAAATATAATACTCTTCTTGCTGTATCACGTCAGTTTGTCATAATTTTACTTGGAAGAATAATGTGCGTATTTATGTAATTTTCCGCTGCACTGTCCACTTGATATCAGCTGAAAAGTATCTGTACTAAGCTGCATAGGGCGTCAGGCGATAACTTAATCTTTTCGAATCGGAGAGGCAACACCGAATGTTTTGTTCGGAGGATTTCTTTGTGGCTTTGTTACTCGCTTCTATCAAATTCCGGGATGCTATCGTAAATTATTCCACAACCGCTTCTTACTCATACTTTCCAGTGCACTATTCGCTGTCCAGTTATTCGACGCCGTATATTGTGAGTCATTAACAGAGTAGTGAACAAGATTTATTTGAATTACATGTCTTAGGAAGAATATGTAACTACTGCAGATAGTACGTCAAGGTACAATAAAGGGAGTCATTGCTTGTACATGGCAAACTAATAGTAGTCCTGACAGTCGAATTGAATGTCATGTAGAAGGTCACACAATAATTTGACTTTTAGTTTGTTATAGATATTACGATGTCTATAACAATCTAAAAGTCCAAATACAATGTGACCTTCTTCAGCTTCATTTTATTAGGCTTTACTGGGGAAATCGTGCGAACACTGTAACGATAATCCGAATAACTACTGTACAATATGAGCCATTTAATCATATATGAGAGAATACTAACTTCTTGAGGAGGACATTGTTCCATGGACTTTAATAATTTCCATGGCCGTGTTATTGCTCAGGTAACTTCTTGTCGGAGAGGCTCCAGTTTCTTTAAAATATCTGTCCACGTAAGATTTGTGGCTAGTCAAGGCGTACTGGAACATTTTCTCGCTGTGTACGTCATTTATCGCCTTCTTTTACGAAAAGGCGGTTTTTGTTGATGGTTTACAATCAAATTCATATTAGTAATCTTAGCAGTTATTCAGGTGGTCATATTCTGATATTACAGCGGTTCATGCATTTTACTACATTTTCCTTAAGCAGATATGTTTCTCTCGTACAGCCAGTCAATAAGCACGTAGGGAATGAGTATTTCTAAGCCATCTGTATTGTAACACATAGCTACGCAGTACTATTCCTCACCATAAACTCTCCCTCATGTTGCTGAAAGGATGCTGTGCAATTTATATATTACAAGTCTTTTGACAATTATTGGTATTCTGTATGGGTCAGAATTGAATCTGTTTCGAAAAAGCAATCCAGGAACTGGCCTCAGAATAGGTATTCAATTATAGGCTCTTTTGTATCCATATGTATTGTGTAATCCCAGTTGTTACATAGTTTCTGAAACAAGAAACTAATGTTTAAATGCGTAGCATTCATGAACTTGGGTTCAACAATTCCCATACTGCATCTGTACAATAATCATTGCTGTTTGGAGGAGCAGGGATGTAGTTTTAAGCTCTTGGCCTGGGGTCGCAGAGGCACGGTAACTCGATATAAACATTGTAATCCACTGCAACAAGTACTTCTGCGGTCCAGCGAACAAAACCTCACGTGGACTTGCAGTGGCAACGGGGTAGCAACTTGCGTTTATAAGCATCAGCGGCGTGCACACCTGTCACACGGTGGCTTATCTTCTTCACAGAAGACCAGTTGAAAGTAGAATCGCTGGGAGGTCTAACAGATAACTAACAGCTGCAATAGAGACTTGTTGAGGAACAAATATTTGCTCAGCAAATTTAAGAACTCTGTGGTTTTTATGGAAACCAAACCTACCTTTCCGTGTTAAGAAGATCCCAACACTGGTCCCTATCCTCAGCCAAATGATTCAAATCCGCAACCTTATTACATAATTTATAATATATTCCTTGTATATAAAATAAGTGGCGTCTCTTTTTACCTGCTGAGTGCCTGATGGAATGCTACTGTGAAATTTACTCCGTACTGTTGCCTTGTAATGGTAGTCATCGCTGTTAAACATATGTACAAATATTGCTGTAAAGCTTTATGTTGCGATTTGAATTCTGTTCCCAATCTGATTAGATCAACGTGAGTAACCTTAGTATTTTTAATTTTAGTGTTATGACTTCGTTAATGTTTTAGCCACTATATAGGCCTATGGTGATATTGAAAAGGAAGGTAACTGTATCACGGTCGAAGAATAGAGACTTCTTTACGTCACTGCACATTTCTGCGGTGGCTATTGGCAACATGGCTATTCAAAAGTCACGGGTCGAATGCATCAAGTTCTATTTTGTTGATTACGTTCTCCATTTAAAGACTGGCAGCGCTGGACCATTACTACGCTCCACACTGACCCGAAAGAACTATGAAGTGATAACAATAGAGTAGTGAAATATGTACAGCTTTTACAGAAGCTAAACGTAGTTTTACGTTCCCCAAACAACTAATTAGAAACTAACTCTTTAGTACAAGCAACACAGCAATAGACTGTACACAAGTCAGTTCTGCTAGAAGTTGGACAGTGTTCAGAAATCAAGTAATTCTGAGTTTAAACAAGCAGCTTTTAGTAGTACAACTGCAGCACTCCACTGCAAAGTCTCATGTTACTTCCCGGTGCGTGCTGTTGGGCGTTAATGGCGGTGTGAAACTGAATTTATTAATCTGTTAGCGCTACGTGTTCGGCCCCAACACAGGAAAAGGTTACGAAAAGGACGCATATAGAGATTCATTGTTGTTCCTTCCCTCATACTTATGTTCCCTAGGGAAAGGTAAGGGAAGCGGTGAGGTGGACTGCCATCTCACTCCAGGGAAACACACACAGGCAACGAGACGCATTGTTGCTACGTGTTAAGTACGCGTGGCGAAAGTTATTAAAGGGAGGGCATTTTGCCGGTGGGTTTGAAGCAAACAGGGAATATACGAGGGACAGTCAATAAATAACGGCAATATCCGAATTACTTCCGACGGAGGTTGTTTTGGTCGATGCGGCTGGCTGCAGTGTTAGCCTCACTTTTGGTACACCTGCTGGTAGGGTCAACATCAGCACATCACTCGCATTAAGCGAGAAAGGCTGTTTCCAGCATGGTAGCTCAATTGTTGCAGTGCACCAGAGAAGAACAGCGCGCTGTTGTCAGACTTTTGTGGTCAGAAGGGGTGAAGACGGCAGAGATTCATCGTAGAATACTCCTTCAGTATGGCGACAGTTGTCTCATCCAAAGAAAAGTGTAAGAGTGGGAGGACTTATTCAGAAATGGAAGAACAAGCGTAGTGGATGAATAGCGTCCTGGCAGGCCACGGAATCGGAAGGGTCTGTACTTGAACACTACCAGGCGAAAGGTGAAACAGTGAATAGTAAAGGCTACTGTGCTCTTTTAACTGACGAACTGAAGCCGGCCATCCGCACGAAGCGAAGAGGATGATTGTTGCAAACCATAATTTTGCAGCACGACAATTCCCGTTCGCATATGGCTAACAAGACACTTGAGACCATCCACGATTTGAAATTTGAACTCCCGCAACATCCTCCTTAGAGTCTGGACCTCAGGCTTAGTGATGTTCACATGTTCGGAACTTTAAAAGATGCGATTGGAGGGGTTTATGTTTCGAATGACAAGGAAATGAAAAATATGGTGCATTCATTGATGCCCACGCAACCCAAAATATGTTTTATTTTCCAGCGGAATTACAAGGTTGGTTGAATATTAGACAAAGTGCATTGAAAAGGGGCGAAACTATGGAGAAAAATGACATCCTGCGTACTTTTATGTACCTTTCTTTACATTTGAGTTTTAGCACGTTGCCTTTATCTATTGACTGACCATAATTACGTAGCACCCAGTGCGTTGTGGGAATGGGTAAAAATGATCTTCTAGGACTGCCTGAAGGTAAGGCCTGCAGACTTCCCCGAAAAGTCTATATCTATATACTACTCTACATGTCATAATATCCTTCCAGGGAGAAAATATAGGTCATCGTGACCACCTTATTCTTAGTGTAATTTAGGATTTATCAGTGACCCAGACCGCATAATTGATGATCCGATGACTGGTGCACGATGAGTTTGGAAGGACGTAATATAGAGTGTTTTATTTCCTACTTGACCGATAAGCTCCAAGACCGATGCTCTAGTGAGCTTTTGCTAAACTTTCTAAAGCTTATCATCGCTGCGATCGTTTGTCTAGTTCCCGCCATCGACTGTTAAACATCCCCTACACATGGCCTACGAAGGAACGCTGGCAGAGCGTCAGGCCGAACTTGGGGCTGGCACTTATCGGTCAAGCAGGAACAAAACACCCTATAGCCTGGCGTTGGTCTGGAAACGCTGAAGAAAGGTCCTAAACTAGGACATCCGGTGTGAAGCCTAGTTTCGAGCCGGGTACATCCTAATACAATTACAGAATAATACCGCTAAACTAACCGGCCCTGTAAGTAAGAATGATAAATTCGAGTAGAGAGCTGATACGGAACTATGCCGGGACGAGTGTGAAGATAAAGCATATCCATAAGAAGTGTAATCATCGTTGGCCGTGATTATGCCTGTACTGACGAAGGTCGATTTATTACGGTCACGGGTGCAGGAATCGCAGAGTTAGTGGTAGTTACAAATAAGAACGAAAAGTGGTAAAGGAAGCTTTCCTGGAAATTATACTTGAGTAGCTGGTATTGCAACAAATTTAGCGTGTTATTATACATGTAGATCAAAGAATTATATTTGGCATAAATGCGAATTATTTATTACGCAATTAATTATTACAGTTAAAAAGCGTACTACGTGCACAGAAATTATCTCATCGCATTTTATGCCCAACGACTTCCGTTGAAGTTTTAACGAGCTGTATACCAGCTACATATAAAATCAAAAACAGAGAACATTGGTAAAGCAGAAGACTTCCGACCTCTCTTCCTGTAACGGATAGTGCGTTGGCTTAATATGAAAAAGTAGCTTAACGTTAATTCTGTGATGAAAAGGAAATATGATTTTACCCGTACATAGTAGTGCTGAGAGATTGGAAAACGTGTTAGTTTCCGTATTTTAAAGCATTGTTCCTAAAATGATATCACCTGTGTTACGAATAGGTGTACGAAAAGGATATCACGATATCGTAATTTATATTTTTCATATAGGCCTCTCTATAGGTGTTATCGCTGGAACTCATAAACTGTTGTGCCAGAGATGAGGATGTGGTCAGAGGTAATCAGTTCGTTTCCAGCTCTTCCAATATTTCAAGCCTAGGATAAAAATCAGAAAGTGGTGTCATTCAGGTTAGGAAATGGCATAGAACACACACCGTTTCTCTTTTTGCAACAACCAAAGAAAACCCATAAATACGTGCTGTCTGGGAAACACCGTGCTCTTGAACGTTAAAATAAAGTGTTGTATAGGTGCCCAGGCCTGTATTTTGTACCTTATCTTGCATAATTTAAGTACTAACACATCACTCAAAATGAAGATATTCCTTGACATAAAGAGAATTTCGCAAATTTGCATGATCTTTGTACTTCCATTATAGTGAAGGAGACATTTATTTATTTTTTTGTGTAAAACATAAGGAGGAATTCGGAGCAGAACTGAGAACCTAATGTCCGTGACAGACATATCTAGTTCTGAAAATTTATTAGTATTATCTTTGTGTTGCATTTCATAGACAGTGTATCATTTAAGTGAGGACTGCACAGCTGTAGATTATGTTGTGTTACATTGTTACCGTGTACACAAGTTTAATTAAATACTATAAAGAGGTACTCTTCATGCATTTACATAAGATATGTTATATGTAAATCAACATGTTCCGGCATATTAGCCATTGTAAATGATAACACTAATATCACTGAAAAATTCTCAGTATCATTAAAGAAACCATTAACAAAGATACTATGTAAATGAAACGAAAGAATTTAAATATATAGCTGCCTGATATAATTACAAAGAATAAAATAATTAGAATATATCTTTAAGTAAAATATATGCTCTTTACTTTTGGCGCAAGAGGTGTTCCAATTGCTTTGTTCTTTGTACTAGTATTAGGATATTTTATATTTAAATTTTGTAATTTTCTGCAAATATTATCTTTGTTAGCTGTGAATGTAATGGTTCTGAGAATTTTAAAATGATGTGGGTGGTATCCCTGATATTGAATAATGAGCCAAAACATGCTGGATTGTAATTAAGTAACTTATGTGAAGCATAAAGTGTGCCTGCTCGGTTGTGTTAGTATTTTAGTTAGATGTGGTTTCAAATTCTTGGATATAACTAAACAATTCTCACTTTTACCATGCTTATAATTTTTGACTTAAAGGAAACTTTATTGATAATTGGTAGTCTTTTGTATTACAACTTTGTGCCAAATTTCACTTCTTCGACTGTTATGGTTGATTAGTTGTCGCCACAAAAACTAAACTTAAAAATATTGCATGGCCACGATCTTGTTATTTTACGCTCTACAAAAATATTACCTCAGTGAAATTTGCGTATTCTCTTAAGATATATTCACATACATCATTTCAGAGTCTAAAAGAAGATTATAGTAATATCGCTCCCGCCTCATAAGTTCAGTGTCTGCAATATTATAATCATTGAGTGTAGACACTTTTGTAAGTTACGATATTCGGACGTTCTCTCCAGTGGCGTAATATTCGCATAAAGATTATTAAAAATCGGTCAACTGGTTCAAAAGTTATAAAGGGGAACACACACACGCGCGCACGCACACATTTCGATGATCTCATACGAGAACTTTTTCTGCTAAAATAATCTGGCTAAAATAAATCTGATTTATAAACGGCTTTAGTGGGTGTTGTTAAAGTTAATTTGACTGCATACTAAAATGAAATAAACGCATCGGAAGCAAACTAATGAAATAAATGAGCAAATAAACTATTTCAATCTCATTATTATCAATTACGCACCCTGTGTCATCAGCTCCAGTATTATGTAAGTCGGGGATTATCTGTGAGCTTGCTTCAATTTTTTTTCCCCACGTAAATCTTCTCAGACTTATACCCATTATATATTCAAATCTTCTATTAATTCGAAGTATTAATACATTACTATAATGGCTAATTAACGTTGCATCTGTCTTATGTAAACATTTCACACTTCGAATTAATTTAATGAGTCGCTGGAATTTATATTTTTGCAGAATTTGCAGCACGCTGATGCAGTTTCCTTTGACAGTGTTTATTTTTATGACTAGATGGTGTGCGGAATTTTTCGGACATAATACTGAAGCCCGTTCTCATCTGTTTAATTAGGTTATGCAAGACAATCCAATATTTCAGCGTGCTTTGACACAGAAGAAATATAAATTTCCGCTAGCACGGGTCATTGAACAAACAACTGAATGGAAAATGTGTGATATAAATTTGTTACAAGGCATCGAGACTTATGAAAACGAACACAACAAAACTGTGCCTGAAATGTCACTGCATATCTAACGTAAAAATGCCACAGACCCATTATCGTCAGTATGCTGTAAAGCACTCTGCGTAAATGTCGCATGTGAATCAAGCAAGTGTGAAGGGGTTATGATGTATCTCCCGCATGCCGTTGGGAGGAAGTGAATTTTTACAGGTCCTCTGACTGTGACAGAGTCTTTCGGTTGGGCCAGTGCTGAGCTTCCATCAACAATATAATACAAATTGGAACTCTGTTAGAGGGAAGACACTTTTGGACATGCTGGGCGAAGTAGATTTTCAAGAAGGGCTATGACACAAGTTAGTGTTATAATAATGGAAAGTAAAACATATGGAAGAAGGTCCATGAATATCTACAAATGCCTGGGGGAAAGACAATAACAATGGGGTAAAAATGTATTTTTTCGTGGGGTTTAAATATACAGTCAACCTCGGTTATAACGGATCCCAAGGGGAGTCCAAAATGTCCGTTATAGCCGAAGCCCATTATATCCGAGGTTCGGTTAAACTACTTTTTAACATAACGTTTAAATTTATACCACTTAAGTTACGCTTGTTTTCAGTTTTGTTGCATATGGACATGAACAGCTACATTTTGCACACACAAAAACACACATTACTACATTCGTGAACCCTTGATGTAACAGATGGAAGCACCACACACCAAGATGTCTGAATGCTCCCCTCCTTTACGCACCTACTGTATTGTACAACATACTCAAAATTTTAACCCCTCCCAGTGTCGCAACAGCCCCTCGTGGGCCAGGGCTCCTTCATTACCGTGGCTTCACGATCACACTGAGACACACCACACTCTTGTAGGACTACTCTCGACGGGTGATCGGCCCGACGCAAAGACCCCTATGTGACAACACACAGCACTCACAAAAGACAGACATCCATGCCCGGGGTAGGATTCGAACTCACAATCCCAGCAAGCGAACGGCGGTAGACCCACGCCTTACATTACGCGGCTACTAGGATCGGCCAAAATGTTTGAATACTGTACGTATTCACGTGGGGCAGTTGGTTGAGGCACTGCGCTACCAACCGGTAGGCCTAGGGTTCGATTCCCGATGGTGCCATTGGAATTTTTCATTGACATAATCCTTCCGGCCGCACTGTGGCCCTGGGGTCTACTCAGCCTCTAACAGAAACAGTACCAGGAATACTTCTTGGGGAGTAAAGGTGGCCGGTGCGTAAGGCTGACAAGCTTGCCACCTTCATGTGCCGATTGTTTTCAAATCTGGGAACCTCTACCTCCTGGAACCCTCTGGGCCTGTCCAGTTCTGTAATGGGATAGATGTACCTTTTTACATATTCGCACCTGCTTGGTTGGCCAATACTGACACATATCACTTCTTTGTCGAAAAAAAATTCTGTGTACCTACGGTAAGTAAAAGTCTTACAAAATCGCTACCTAAATGTTACAAGTAAATGCGCCGAAGTCAAGCCGTAATTGATTTATGACAGGGCACTCTGCCCCAGGTGCCATAAAGATGCTCGCGTGTGACAATTACAGTACTTTCTCCCTGCTGCATGAAACAGCTAGAGACTGCCGTGCCTTATCCATTATAACCGCTAATGGTTTGACCTTGTCCTTAGCACAGCCAAACAAACTGCAAAATTTGCGAGTCTCCACGGCGTCTCCAGGTACAAAATGCTATCAAATTACATTTGCAGTCGTCATGTTGCTCTGACGAGCGAGCACCCTGCCCTCGAACTCGCTCTGACCTTTGTGCAATTGCCATTATTTTGCCAAAAACTGTATAGCCGAAGAAATCAACTGTTGGGGAATGTCGGAGAAATCCGATGTGACCGAAGATCCGATATATAAGAGACCGATGTAACCGAGGTAGTTATAATGTTAAAGCATAGGGAAACGGCCGGGGAATGGGAAAACGATCCATTATAACCGACGCCGGTATAACCGAGGTTGACTGTATTCTTTACTTTCTTAAACCGAAAGTAGTTCTAATTAACGATTGCCTTTAAATGTAATATCGTTCATTACAAAATTTGGATTTTCAGTATTCACCAGGTTTTGTTAAGTTCCGGTTGAAGGCAACTGGAAACACATACACGTAATTCTTACTGCGTGTATTGCTACTTACTACAACAGACCTATTCAGGAATTCATATGGAAGGTCGTTGAAAATAATCATAAATACGAGGGTACTTCAAAAAGTTTCCGCACTTTATTTTTTAAAAAATCTTTATTTATGTTACAGACATGAGAACAACGTTACTTTTCAATATAATCTCCCTTTTTCTCGATACATTTAGCCCAGCGATCTGTAAGCTTCTTAATGCCGTTGGAAAAGAAAGTTTGTGGTTGACTGCGAAGCCAGTCATGCACCGCCTCTTTCACCTCATCATCAGCTGCAAATCGACGACCTCTTAGAGCGTTCTTGAGGGGTCCAAACAGATGGAAATCTGAAGGGGCCAGGTCTGGGCTGTAGGCAGGGTGCTCGAGAACTTCCCAATTCAGTTGCCGAATGGTGTTGATGGTGAGGTGTGCCGTATGAGGGCGTGCATTGTCGTGTAACAGCAGAGCACCGTGTGTCAACGTTCCTCTCCGTTTTGAGCGGATAGCCGGCCTCAGTTCCTTTCTTAACATGTTGCAGTAGTTGACACTTGTTACTGTGACACCTTTCTCCATATAATGTTCAAGGATAGGCCCTTGGGAGTCCCAAAACACCGTCAACAAAAGCTTTCCAACAGAGGGCTGAGACTTGAATTTTTTGGAAGAAGGAGATGACGTGTGCTTCCATTGCATGCTCTGCCGTTTGGTTTCTAGTTCATAATGATGAACCCAGGTTTCATCCCCAGTGATGATGCGATTCAAGAAGTTATCGCCTTCACGACTGTACCGCCCCAAAAGACTGGAGCAGATGTGCTGGCGGTTGCACTTATGCTCTTCTGTCAGATGTCTGGGCACCCACCTTGCAGCAACTTTGTGGAAACCAAGAATGTCATGCACTAAAGAATAGGCCGTACCTTGACTGATGCCCAGTTGTAACGCGATTTCTTCTATTGTCACTCTTCTGTCAGTGAGAATAATGGCTCTGGCTTCTTCCAGCTTCTCATCAGTTGTCGATGTTGATGGCTGTCCCGAGCGTTCGGCATCCATTACACTTGTCCGACCATTTTTAAACATTTCTATCCACTCATATACGCTTCTTCGTGGCAATGCGTTGTCCCCATACTGAGTGCATAAACGTGCGTGAATTTCGGCACCTTTAACACCTTCTGCCCACAGAAATCTTATGACACTTCTCTGCTCTTCTTTGGTGCAAACTGAAAGACGCGCTGACATGTATACCGCTCAATAGCTACTCACACACTGAGGATAAGGACCAGCCATAGTCAAGGTCAGACAATCAGGATATGGTGTACAATGCTGCCAGCTCTCAGCAGTCTAACACTTACCAATATCCTACAGACAAAAAAGTGCGGAAACTTTTTGAAGTACCTACGTACTTGGAAATTTAATGCTTAGAAAGTTGAAAGAAATATGCATAATGAATTCGCCAGCTTTTCAATAAAAGACGCCGAAGCTATCAAAGTTAATTACTGTGAAAATTTATTGGCATGAATTCTCAAATTTCGTAACTGCATCTGGAAGTGAATTGTATTTTTTTGCTTAGTATTTACAATCTAGTAATTCATTCCAAATACAATTTGCAGAATCCAATGTAATATACTGCGTGAAAAAGAGAATTTTCGTACAGTTGCATAAAATCAAACACCAACAAATGCACTATATATATGAAGAAACACTTTCACATTATATTATATCTTATTACCCGACATAGCACACAGCACTCTATAACAGGCAGTCATCCATATCAACTACCCACACACAACAGAGCTACATCGGTATACACACACCTGTAATAACATATCAGACCAATGTTCACACCATTGAAATTTGCCCTCGTCAACATGCTGACGTATTGTTGTACAACTGAATGATAACGATCAAGATCGTAAAGACGGTTGCACTTCGCAGCGCATCGCATAATATATTATTAACTACTCTGATAATTTGATAACAGTGTATAGTGTGCTAACTCGTGTTGGACGTACTAGTTTTTAGATTTTTAAGGTTTTAAGCTTTTTAGACGACGTAAAATCTACGAAATACATGCTACGTTTACCTGTGCTGTTACCACACAACCCTAACGAAATAACTAATTGGGTAGTGGACACATGATTTTTTGAAGTTTGTTCAAAGTCGACAGTGCAACATATGATTCCTGTGAATACCATGGTAGAAAATACCCCTGATGATGATGTATAAACATCGAAACCTGTCGGGTAATGAGATATAATATGAAAGTGTTTCTTCGTATATATAGTGCATTTGTTGGTGTTTGATTTTATGCAATAATAAAAAATGCACGTTGAAAACATAAAATTTCATACAGTTTTCCATTTTTGACAAATGCGTGATTTGATCTTCACGAGGAGCCGCTTTGTGCTTACTCCCAAAACAAATTCAATCGAAATCCAAACATTTACTTCAGAAATGCACTGTGGAGGCACGGTGATCTAGTATTATGCATTTTGTGCTCATAAAAGTAAAAGCTACTGCAAATTCTGAGCGACAAGAAGGCAATATGTTGACTGCTTTTATAAACAAAAAAAGTATGATCTAATTTTTCCAATATTTTCGTTTCGTTTATTGCACAAAATGAGATTTTTTAAATCTTTAGTAATGAACCACAAGAATATTCTGTATATCCAAAATCTGAAAGTAAATGTGTAACGTTCTTAACCGTGACAAAAATAAAAGTACTTCTCTTCCTTGATACTTGCTGCTCTTTTAAACAGCAGCTTATTCTTCGAACATTCCCAGGCTTCGCACATTTGTCTTTCTCTTAAGATTAGCTTTGAAGATGAAGATGAATGTGGAGCGCTGATAAAGTAGTCGGAGAAAACCTGTCTCAGTGCTACTTTGTCTACCATAAATCTCTCATGAATTGGCCTGGAATCGAATCTGGGTCTGCTCGGTGAGAGGCCGGAAGCTGTCTGATTCATGACTCGGCTACCACAATCTTCATGTAAATAATATGTAAAAATAGCACTTACCTCACATTAAACACTCTCCTTTACAGTGACAAATTGCTCCATGTTGCATAGGGAAATAATCAGAGTTTGCTGTCATATTCGTATGAAACACACCAATACAATGTTTGGACACAATTCAGCCTCTCTTTAATGTTGAAGCAGGTGGCAAATGTAGCAACCAACGTGCTTTAAGACTGACACATTTGTTCGCAGAATAATTACAGGCATATAGTTCGTAATACTCGTGTATTATTCACAGGCTTTATTATGATTATGTATAGCATGAACAGAGTTCCTACGGTGTCAGAATGTTACGTAACCTATAGTATGTTGTGTTATTTATAGTCACTTTCTGATGACAAATTGCATGTTTGTCGTTGGCAGGGATGACAGTAATGATGAACGATTAATGACAGATTATCGCAGTAATGGCAATTTTGATGGACAGATTTGTTTCAGAGGTAGGCACGTTTTATTAGTCAAGTAAAATGTACGTACAGCGGACGAACTTTCTTTGGAGTGACATTTTGTTTTATCCATCAAAGCTGGGAGGGGGTTCCTGCTTAACTTATTTATTTTACGTTTATTAAGCGACACTTATTCAACAACTTACATTATAGAACGTCAATTTTGTGTAGAATTTCTTGTCAAATACGTGATGCAATCAGTTTTTTGTTTTTTCAGAAGTAATCTCTCGGAATTTGCGCGGGGAGACTAAAAGTAACGGAAAAACTTACAATGATGGACGGATGGGCTGAGGTTTGAATGCAGGACTTTGCGAATATATTCTAACATGAAGATTAGAATTTTCTGGGGTATGACTCCGCGTGATTTGATAGATAGGCACCAAATTTTCGAAGAAAAACCAGCCGTCTTTCTTTCCCGCATTCGTCTTCTAAATTGGTGATGAAGGTAGCACATTCCTTCTAAATTCTGGTGCCTACCTACAAATCTACAAATGGCAGATCCGAGCGCACAGTAATACTTTCACCATCGCTGTGATAACCACATACTTGTATATCACGCCCTAACCTTGTCGGTGTAGTGACTAAGCTACGAGCTGGGCGACTGAGGATTCGTGGTTGATTCCCGACAGGGACAAGAGATTAATCTTTGTCCAAAATATCCCGACTGGCTGTGAGGCCCACATAGGCTCCCGTTCAAAGGGCACTGGGGAATCTTTCCACGGTATAAAGCAGTCGGGGAGAGGAAGCTGACCACTCAGATCCATCTAGTGTCAGAATGATGGCGCCAAGTTCTATCCTTCAGTTTCACCCTTGCCTGTACGGCACGTTCTAAACACTGTGATGTCTTTATTTCTGTTTGGACTACACAGAATCTGAGTGCTTTTTTGCTATTTTGCTTTGATGTACACGTGTAACATACCACAGATAGGAATGTAGTCTGTGATGGCAAGTACGTAACTTCCTATACAGCTGATCACACTGATTGTAATCAAAAAGTGTTTCTCTTCATGCATTTTCATGCAGTATTCACATATGAGGGACTATTTGAAACACGTGCCGTAGACCTGTCAAAACCAAATGTTGCCACAACTAACTTGTCCTTCATATAAAAATGCACGTCAATAATATATTCACTGGCTATTTTTACTTGTTATTTGAAAAATATGTCATTAATGTGATAACTTTCTTTGGCGTCATTCGATTAAAACTCTGTGTTTGTACACACTTCATATCCCGCTTTGTCTTTATCCTTCATTCGATCACCTTATCAGCATGTGGTGAAGAGGACAAATTAGTGGAGCTCATTCTTCCCTTGAATGCTCTTAGGAGATGACTTTTGTGTCAATCCAAGGATAATATACATATAGGACTTTACGGCAAGAGTGTGTATAGATAAAACAAGAACAGTTAAGACAATTAATGTAAACACTTCTATGACGAAAGATTCAGAAGTGTATCTTGCGTTGAAATACCCAGCAAAAGTAATAGTGATTATTATTATAATTGTGATTATTATTAAAACCATCGCTGTTAACCTTTTAAAGCCTAGCGGTAACTTTACCTACCACCCGGTTTAACATTCAGAAATTCTGCATGGTGCTGACATTGCGTTTGTTTGTTTTGTACGGATCTCAGAACAAACAGAAACTTTTGCTTTATAGAACATTAAGAAACTGGTTTTTATAAACGAGGTGGACAGTGTTTACAGCGCGGTACGGACTGAGTCCTTATATAAAATAGACGGGATTCGTCTTTAAAGGGTTAATAATTCGGGCACCATAATCCGGGATAATGAGAAAGGCACGTGTCTGTTAACAGGCATTGCTATTTCAGGAGACAGAAATGTGATCAAGAAATAAGCCGGAAAGTTTTTAAAATGGAAATACCTCACAATAGGAATGTAAAAATGAAAGAAATACTGAATAATAGGTGCAAATGAACCATCTGAAAATCATTCAGAAAATACCCGAGCAATATACCTGTACAGCACAACATCAAGGGACTAAAATAAAGCAGCCTTACTGGGCCCTGCATGCATACTCCGGATTTAATATGAAGTACAAAGCCTTTGTCGTGGGAAATAACGTTACATATGTACGTACTTTATAATGTAAACACAGATTATCTGCAACATTGCATACCCTAGCAACACGTTTTGTTGCAGGTATAGGTAAAGTAGTAAATATCCTGTATAAAGGTGATAACAAGTGTAATAATAGTAATAATAATAGTAGTAGTAATAATAATGATAATAATAATAATAGTAATAGAGCGATGGCAATACTGTAGTTAGTTACAAGGATAAATTTGCTTGGGTTGTTAATTAAACAATTTCTAAGGTTGTGTGGCATTGCTAATATACACTTATTAATGAGTATGGCGTAGCCTATTGGTAGAATGATACTGATAAGCTAAAACCGAAGTACTCGGATAAAACCCTGTCCCATTGCCACTTACTCGCCACAAGTACCCCACGAACTAGCTTGGGACCTAACCTGGGCCTCCGCATTGAGGTACTGAAGAAGGTGGCTACTGAGCTACAGGCACTGACCGCTTGATTCTTGGCATCCAGTGTCCCGTTGGCCAATTGACAGGGGGTTGACTGCTGGCAACAGGCATGTGTATTCCTTTATTAGCAAAGGTCTTGCTAACAGTTATAGCCAATATTATGATTCAGGAACAACACATATCGGATTCGGTCAAAAACATGCACTCCGTGAGTGCAGTCTGATTCGTTATGACAAACGCCCAATTAAAAGCATAAGGTTTCTTTCGGTTACACCTTTTCACTTTAAAATTTCCCAACATTTATGGCGACGAAAAACGTAACTTTAAGTACCCGTTCAGTATTAACAGAAGAAAATAAATAAATTTATGCTCTATACCAAATATATAAATATAGCGCTTGCTGATACGACGTATTTCATTAATAAACTAAATGACAGGGAGGTATTAAATATAGCCTGGCTTAATTTAACTGCATATAACGACTCATGAAATGATATGCATTATGTATGCCACGTTATTTTTTATGACTCGATATTAATGAAACTGCCGTACTAATCCAGTCATAAATTGCCTGCAACTGGATGTGTAACGATTTTTAAATCACAGAAATAACGACACGCTTCCATTCCATTTCCAGTCACTTTATCCCTTCCTCGCTTTGTTCCATTATTCGCTGTCGAAGTTACCAAGTGATAAAAATCGTAAAAGAATTCCTTCATATTATTTTAAGTTCTCAGCCCAAATGTTGTTGGTAGAAGTTTTTATTATACATGCTACCAGTGGATCAATGGAGAGGACGTGGAAGTTGCGTGCGGGGGAGAATCTAAAAACCATTGAAAGATATTTTACATTTTTTTTAATAATAAGGGTTGGGCGAATGACGTCATTTAATGCGGGCTTGTGTATTAGCTCTTTCTTACAGTCAGTTGAAGTTTGTTCTCAGGTAGTTTGGTGGTGCTGTATTTTAGAGACTGTGAGATTGTGAAAATTGTACTGTGGTTGAGACAACTTTACCTGCAGGTATTATTTATTTATTTGTTTATTTATTTATTTCTCACAAATATCATCTCTGCCTTAGTGTGACTCATACATTCAGAACCAAACGTCTGATTAGCACACAAAATTTTATTAGAACACAGGCATCGGCATACCTTTAAGTATTACCCTGTATATTTATTTATACATATATGTTGAAGGGAGAGGTAAAGATCGCCCCGTAACATTTTACTGGAGGCGCAGGAGTTGAGTAGGTATGTACTCATAGCTCTATCCATGCTAACCTGGGCACTATGTGAGTGGGTGGTCAACTGCACACCCCAGACGATTTACCTACGGAAAAGAGCCTCGGTATTCTTTGTGCAGGACGCTTGGTGGGCTCCAGGGCCTGTCTGGAAGAGTATGGAGAAAAAATCTCTTGCCTGCACCGGAGTTCGAATCCCGAACCGTCAATGCATGAGCGAGTCCCTTTACCGACTAGGCTAGCCAGTCCATACATGTGGAGGAGGAGCTCAGTCGAAACAGTTACTTAGCTGGGGGCCAGACAGCAGGAGCATCAAGTTCGATTATTGCGTGGCTGTGGTTTATCTCTTCGCAGCGTGCAGACCAGTTAGTGGGTAAACGGGCGCTGCCCCCGAGAGTACGACGTCTGGGGCGTGACGATGTCCTCTCACTTCCATCTAGTGCCGAGGTTGAGAATGAATACGTTCACCCTGGGGTCCGAACAGAATACGTCTTTGGAGTTGGATGTATTTTCCTTAACAGGTGAAAAGGAGAGGGGCACCTAATATTTGTGCCCTTTACAAAGAACTAATGTGCGTACCCAGTGATTTATATTATCTTGTTCAAGCTAAGTACATATTTCACGACTTTGTCATCCGAGTAAGGAAACAGATTCAATTTCTGGAAGTCATCTGTTTGGGAAACAGAATCAATAGACGTTTTCGGAAACCGAATAATGTTATGTGTAGTAGACATCCTATAGGACTGTCTTCAGCTTTCAGAAGGCTTGCGTATTTGTATTTAAATGTAAGACTGTGGACCAGTGAGCGCGCATTTTTCCATTCACGCTTTCAACAAATTTTGCGCGCAAGTACAATGGCGAGATAGATTATACGGTTTGCAGAAATAAGCCGTCGTTCACACGTACTGAACTGCCACATATCAAACCTTAATACTTACCGGAGACCAAAAAAATTTCCAGTCGGCGAAATTGGTGTAACGTGGTAACAAATTCCATTAAGTGTAATTAAATTAGATACGTTTCACGATAGCTACCAGGGTAGGCAGTCATCTCTTTAACTCACTATGTTTTTATGATAATATGTAAAGCTACACTGTGCTTGACTGATCATTAGTCCATGGAAGATAATGCGATAATGTAGGTATAGCTCCACACGTTCTCAAATTTGGTCGTGCCCTGAGTGGAGTAGTCAGCTTTACGCTCTTGTCTCTTTACTGCCACTTAAATTTCCGCCTGATATTCGCAGGACAGGGGCCTGATTAGGCCCCAAGCTGGGTCTGGATGCTTCGGAAATTGTTTCCTTACCCTCCCTGTAATCCAACCCCCGATTCCTCCATCTTCCAGCCCTTAGCCTAGACACCAGATCGACTAGTTGCCTTTTATCCAGCTGCTTAGAATGAGACAAACTGTCCTCTCGGTTGTCCTGTCCTGTGTTTGCGAACCAACATTCACTCACACATGACGTCCATGAGACCAGCGCAAAGGTTAGAGTTGACAGCTACAGCCCTGTGTGGAGAAGAGTCGACTCTTATATTCATCTTTCTCTGTTCTTTTTCAACTCTTCCTCTATTTCAGTAACCAGGTCTCCGAGTTGGTAGGTTGAATGCGGAATCTTAGCAGTGATAGATCAGTCTACCGAGATCAGGCTGAAGAAGGTAAAGGTAGCGTTTATAAGTGATGTGCTTAGAATTTTTAAGTGTCGAACTTAGAAACTAGCGACACATCTGATCCCTTTTAAACAGATCCAGAGTGATAAATTTTAGTGTAGAATTAGTGCGTTCGGAAAGAAGAAACGTCTTCGGAAAAATATGCTGCGCTTATTTTTATGTGACGAGGGAGACCAACGAAGTTTTTAACTAAGATATTCTTAAGTGCGTGCAAGATAAAAGCAGATACGTTCCTATAGTTACAATTTTACTTATGTCGGAAGGATACACTATAGTTCCTTTTTTTTTTGGACCCTTACTTTACGCCCTTATACATTTAGAATATTCGCCCCTTACTTAAGATATAATTATAAACCCCAGTTACATAAAAGCTTCCAGTAAATTTGCACTTTGAAATGACTTTGTGCTGAATTATGTTCTACCAAGCACCAAAGATATGTGAATTAAGTGTCTTCATATTTTATAACGGTCTTACATACTTGAAGGTTATTACTTAAATTCTAGGCCGTTTATTGAAACCAAAAATTAATGAACTAGTGGGGATTCAAAAAATCTGTACAGTTCAACTTGCTCTGGGCAACTTGAAATCAGTCTCCATCTTCACATCTTTTGTGATACGTGAACATTACGCCTCTACCTAAACCTAGCTTACTCGTGTGTCTTGAGGTCCTAAAATCGAAAATATTGCTTGCGTTTCGTATTTGCTTAAGTCCGGCGCTTCTCATTCGCCATACGTTCAACATGCCAAAAACACTTCGTGAAGAAAATAGGAAGCCTATCATTTTCTGACACTTCGAAGTCAGTTGTAATGCATTACATACTGATCTGCCTTTTAGAAGCTGGTTAGTAATAACCACAAGCCTGCAGTTAATTTACATTTACTCGATACATTTAAACATTTAAAGCGCAGTGGTTACTATATGTGCGGCTTGATTTAACGTTTAAAAACTCTGAAATTTACTGCACAGTGTGTTTTTGTTATTTATTATTATTTTCAGGATGAAGAGCAGTGTTTCCTCTAATCGATTTGCTTTTATGGTGGAGATAGACTTGGCTTCGTGTGAGGTCGTAGCTGAATTTGTAGACAATTGTTAAATTAATTTCATGCTTTAAATGTTTAGTGTACACACGACATGCACAGTTATGCGTATCGTACACGTAGAAGACGAGCCCCACGGAACAAAGTCGTTCTTGAGATGCTAAAATTCGTTGACCTACTGGGTAATTCCGGCCTTTAAATGTCGTATTATCCAGGCCCGTTATCTTGTTCACATTGCGCCAGTTGTCCCTGACCTGAGCGAAACAAATCCCGTTAAAAGTCCCACTCTTCTTCTATACTACGTGTGCTGACGTTGTCATAGTTCGTACATGTCTCAGTGCATTCATTGAAATTCTCAGATATCATTTTGTAACCTTGTAAAACACTGCTTTGATTTTCTTCACCTGTTTGGAACTATGTGCGCATTAATCTTAGAATACTCTTCAGACTCCACATATAAATTTTGCCGCTTTCGGTTACGAAGCTAAGGAGAAGAGACGAGGTCTAAGATATGCGCTCTTTTGGGATCGTACGCAGCGTCGAATGGTAGTTTCGTACTGACGTTCCGGCACAGCCTATCGGTCCCGTCTTCAAAAGTTAAGCAGAACTGTGCGAAAGAACCCAAAAGAACGGAGATCTCATTTATACGGCGGCGTAAGCCTGAAATCACGCAAAGAACGACTGGATTAGAGTGTTAGTGGCTGCAGTACAATACATCAACTGTCAAAACCAGCATCAATGTAGATCCAACCAATTACCCCTGAAGTGCCAGCTTTAATTCATCAGTTACCAAGCCTCCGTTTTACGAGGTTGGTAAGAGCACATCTTATTTTGTGGCAAATAAATGTGTTGGAATTTTACGAAAAGTTAGAACACGGCGAGTAAATCCGTCCAAATACTTATTGGCTCTACTTCACATGACGCATTAGTAATACATATTCCAAACCGTCAGGTGTAGAAACTTTTGTAAGGGTCAAAATTTCAACACCGGTACCAGAAATACATACATAAAATTGTATTTTCGTTACATGGTGACCTATACGTTTAGAAAACATCTCGGTTTTTTTACCTTTCACAAATACTTTTGCTTTTCTCCTTTTATAAATTCTGAGACTGTTACTTCTGTAGGAGACCCAGGCGTAGATGGGAGGATAATATTAAGATGGATATTCGGGAAGTGGGATGTGGGGGCATGAACTGGATTGAGCTAGCTCAGGATAGGGACAGGTGGCGGGCTCTTGTGAATGCGGTAATGAACCTTCGGGTTCCATAAAATGCAGGGAATTTCTTGACTAGCTGAGAAACTGTTAGCTTCTCAAGAAGGCCTCTGCTCCATGGAGTTAGTTAGTTACTTCTGTAGACACTTAGCGTGACTATTTGTGCTGGTAAATTTCAAAAGCCAAATATTTGCCTCCACAGGGTCACATACACATACCTAGAACTTATTCCAACATGTGGTACTAATAACAATAATATAACACGCAGGGTATTAAAATACTCTCATGGGGTATTTCTGTCAATAGTATGAAGTAGATCAAACAAGGTTCTGTTAATTTGTAACTATAAACGACATATACTTTTCAGGTACTCGAAGGAAACTATCAAGAGATTAGGACTATTTGCCTCTGTACCTTTCCATAAACAGTCATTCATTCAGAGGTCTGTTCCTGTAATCACAAATATTAATTCACCTTCACTGAAAGCAGGTGACTAAACACCGTGTTACAGATTAGCTTTCTAGTACGGTATATGATAAATGGTGTACGTAAGACGAACGGTGATGCATTACTATACTTACATAAGTTAAGTTGTATTGAAGTTGGCGAAGAGACAGCTACGGGTGCATGCAATCAGCTAATATGTCTCAGGTAGAGAGAGGGGAGTTGATAATGTGCAGCAATTCCAGGCATGTTTACAACCGTGGAACATTGCTGAAACTCAGGTGCCCAAATGAACTAAGTGATAGATGACTTTGGCAATTAACCGTGTCTATTAATTTGTAGTGACTGATGATGATATACACTGTGGATGTAGTAAGCTGTATGTACACAACATGATATTGTTGCTGCTATGACAGTAGTTGGCACAGATGTGTACATAACACTTGTGAATTGCTGTATATCCATTGAACCTAGTGGATGCTGGAGGACGCAGGAAGTAGATATGCGCACTGGACTACGTAGAACGGCTGAGGTATGATGTATCAACGTTATGTTGAAAATCTACAGGAAACTGTTTCAGTTACAACTAATTTTGGCACCATTCTGAAAACTTCAGATCTCTTATTGTACGTACCAAGAGTTATTACCACAGTATACTTCGTATCGACGTGTCTTATTCACCAAATATTATTATGAACACATTCTTCTATGGTGTGACGTCGTGTAACATAGTGGATAGTAACTAACATTTCGAGAAACTTGCGACCTCCATCCTCCAAAAGGTTGGCAACCACGTACCGGACTACACGGCATCAAAACCACTAGGGACGCAGTTTCAATAATCACTGTCGTTGGAACCTCATGCCTCGAAAATATTATTTGGAACATTTGGAGCCGGGACAGCTCAGTCGGTATACTGATCTAGGCTACGGGCTGGAGGGTCGAGTGGTGTTTCGGAGCCGGGACAGCTCAGTCGGTATACTGATCTAGGCTACGGGCTGGAGGGTCGAGTGGTGTTTCGGAGCCGGGACAGCTCAGTCGGTATACTGATTAGGCTACGGGCTGGAGGGTCGAGTGGTGTTTCGGAGCCGGAACAGCTCAGTCGGTATACTGATTAGGCTACGGGCTGGAGGGTCGAGGAACGGTGTTTCGATTACCGGCAGAGGCAAGAGACTGTCTGACCTCCGGAGCTTCAGTTCTGCCTCTGAGGCCAACTGTGCGTTCTATTTAATACGTATCGGGGGCTGCTTCCCCGCGTTAAATTTACCGGAACGTGAAGCTAACCATTCTCCTCCAGTTCGCTGAAAATGAGCGGAACTAGGTCTCTACTCCCACAGCATGTCTTAATGTTGTGCGCTGGGACTGCTTTACTAAACGCAAGCGTATGAGATGTGTATATTTATGTGTACGTGCATACTCAAGACTCAGGAAGGTCTACTCGTCTACCGCCGCCTTTGATGGTAAAGTCAGCTCCGGCTGTGCTCGAGCTTGCTTCCTCCTCTTTCCGGTATATACGGGAGAATGGGTTAAATGCAGGATAGGTTACTGATTGGTACTCAGGGTGCAGATGGAGCTATACTTAGGGAATCATTGGAGGAGGGTTTCAGATGATCACCAGCGTTCTGCTCCTAGTTGTTCCTGTTCGGAGAGAAGTGTGTATGGCATATGCGATGTATCTTATCCAGTAAAGAAACTGTTTTTTTTTTCAGAAATATTAAAACGAACCTAATGATAATCTCTGAACTCTACGATTGATCGTGTGTTGATTGCCGGTAATTATTCTCGGCACAGCGTTTGCGAAAGTTAGATTTATTATGTCAACATCCAGAATTTATTTTTATCGACAGATTGTCCTCTCCTCCGCACTCAAAGATTGGAATGTAAAGGGTTTCGATCGGCAACCACAAACAGCTACTTCGTAAGTTGTACCACAGAGAGAACTGAGAATTGCACCTTATACGACGTAAAATATGTGCGGTGGTATAGATATAAATTGCTAAACACACGTGTACGTTGTACATGCACACTACACTTTATTTCTGTCTGGGCGTACCATTTCTGCAGCTGACCGCTTGTTTGGTACCAGACTGTATCGTGTCTCAAGTGAACTGCTTGGCTTGCGGTTATTATTTGTATTGTCAAGTGTTCTGTTACGTGTCATGAGATTGTGGTGCCGGGGAGGCAGGCATCCCGGCTGGCCAGGTGCGCCAGTCAGCAGCGTTCGCCACATATGTATAAAAGTGATGTCGCCTGTGTTTAAGATGCATAAGTGTGCACAGCACAGCGTGTACACTTTTGTACCCGAAAGGTCTCGGGCCACGCCCAACCTGAATATTTAAATCATTTTGCAGTTCTTTCGCAGGCAACTGTTCTGGTTAAGAAGTTGTTTATTCTTCGCAGTTAAGTCGTAGAACCTCGATTTCGGGCAAGAAGGGTGATTGAAATCCAACTGCTTCTCGCTGGCCTCGTCTGACCCAATTTTGCCATAGTGAGTCTGGCTTATATTTTTTCTTAACTTTCTCTGTCATCAACAAGACTTGAGCTTATATCTGTTTTTTTCTGGTCATTTCGCTTTCCTCTCACGAGCGCATAGTTGCCTCGATCTTCCCAACACGCTTCTCATTTCGGAGCCCGAAAACATACGTGTATATTTTCGATTTATACCGAACAATGAAGAGAGGGGCAGAATAATCAAATATCCGCCCGCACTTTCATCTTACTTTCTATAAATTTCATTAGTTGTTGAAATCCGAAACCTATGTTCTGGCGTTTTGGAGTGATTCTTTCGGGAACTGAACCCGATAAAGCTAAATCACAAATATATACATAATTTTAGCCTGGAAACCTGGAAAGAAGACGCCATGTAATCAGTCTAGAATTATATGAAAGTGTGTGACATTAAAACGTGAAAAGGCTAAGATACGAGAGCCTAGAATGATTTAAGCTCAGAGTGGAGTACAGCAGCAGACACTTCGGATAGGGTATCATAACTTCGGGCTACATAAAAAGCAGGACGATTCTTCATCAGTTGTGTTACTATTGGCTTCAAGAGAAGGACTTTCTACCTTTGTCTTAATTGGTTTGTTTGTCACGTGAGTGCTGTGCAACAGGCTACACTATCCCGACAGTAATGAAACTGTTGTTATATACATGAAGAGCGCAGTTGCCAAGTCAGTCACGGTAGTCTGTTTATAGCACTGCCTTTAACAGCCTTAGAGACGCATCAGGTTGGATAGTATCTACGACCGTGGTTGCTGCCTTTCTGAATATTGAATTAGGTTCTGACTTCCTATACATGAGCTGCTAAAGCACAGCGTCTTTGTTTAGGACAGTGCAGAACAATTACTTTCCATTAAGATTTACTATTAGCGACTGTAATTCCCATGTTCTTCAGCCCGCAGTGTACATAGTGTTTGTACGTACACATAATGCATCATCAAAATGATTTTCTTCTTTCAAGTCTGTTTTCTGAAATAAGAAATTCTTAAAAATGTATGCAACAAGATACTACATATTTTCACATCTTTTGTAGACTGATGACTATAATTCATTTGCTGCATTATTTTTAGTCCTAGGATAAACTAATTAAGGAGAATATTGCAGGAGAAAGTAGCGAGGGTGGAAGAAGTAAAAGATGCTACGTAAGTTTTTTACGAAAACCAGAAAGGAAGAGAGATTTCTTATATTATCTAGGAATGTATATAAGGATAACATAAAACTGATTTTAAAAAACTGGGATGAGGGCGGGGGGGGGGGGGGAGTGTAGACGGGATTCGTCTTGTGAACATGGTAATTAATCTTGGTCTTTTGAAAAAGGCGGAGGATTTAGTTAGTGGCTGAGCCAATATTAGTTCGGTGGACGGGTCCTGCTGCGTGAACTGAAATAGACAAGACTGACAGACAGACGGACAGGGATATATATATGTATATATGGATGGATGGATGGATGGATGGGTGGACAGGTAATTCGGTAGGTAGGTAGACGGATGGGAGGATGAAAGAACGGATGGACGGGTAGATCCTTGGATGAGATACAGCGGTCATTCTTTAAGAGCGTGAATGCTTACCAGGAAATTTCTATGCTGTTTCAGGACAGGGACCAGTTGCGGGCTTATGTGAACACGGTAGTATGCCTTCAGATTGTTTACAATGCTGGGCATTTCCTGAAAAGCCGAGAAACTGTTAACTTTTTGAGGACTGCTGTCTATGGAGTTAATTAGTTAACTGGATAACAGACAATATTTTATCGGAAATAAGGTGTAGCTTTCATATGGAGATCATTAAATATGCCCATTTCATGGAACTGACTTCCATTCTAATTGAACCAATTCTATCAAATTCGTTATACCACAGCCACTAATTACGATGCTTTTTTATCTATTATGCACATTTCCAAGCAGTAAAAATAGGCCTATATCTCCATTACGTTTTGTAACAAAATTAGCAGTAACCCACAAAATGTCGAAGGCCTCTTATGTGAAAATGTGCGAAGGTTTGAAAAAATTCCATTACATGATGATGTTATTTATGTAACAAAATTTTCAGTGTAGTGAAATTTTAATCTAGTCTTTGAAATTCGTGTTTCATATTCGTCACATAAAAATTGCTTTGGTGTGATAAAACGTTCTATTTCCACTTGCCACAAAATCACCGTTTGCTTTAGTCTCCTTAAGCGAGGCGTGGTAATACATATCGGAAAGAAAATGCCCAGCTTTGAGTAAGGTAATTCTTTTGTACAACGAAAAATATCATCATTGTTATCGTGTAATAGTTTCCGGAGCTGTCGATTTTGCAGCAACGAATAGGCGTAAGTAATTGGTAGAAGTTTCGTGGCAAAATAATGGTCAAATGTCACATCCTCTGTGAAATAATTTTATAAGACAACGATTGATATTATGGCAACAGTCCCTCACTGTGGGGCTACAGAAATGTAATGCTGTGCAAACCTGTTTGCCTGTATGTGTTGTACAGTGGTAACAAAGTTGTAGAGGGTAAAATTGAGGAAAGATGCTGTTTGAGCCGCTATTAGATACTCTCATTGTGTAACTGTGTAACTCTGCAGGTTGCGAGTGGACAAAACCGGCGGTGCTTGGTGCCCAAAGCAGCAGGTGGAGCGAGGAGTGCGAGAGTACCTTGAGGTTGACCTGGGAGACGTTTATGTGTTGACTGGCGTGGAGACGCAGGGACGGTATGACCGCGGACGAGGTCAAGAATATGCTGAGGAGTACATGATAGAATACTGGCGGCCTGGACTGGGGGAGTGGAAACAGTACAGTCGGTGGGACGGAAAACAGGTGAGTGCCAAGTATATGTTATGGCAGAATAATACTAAAATGTAACTGAGGGAAATAGCGTACGAGAATGTGGACTGGGTGATGGAAGCAGTACAGTTGCTCGGACGGTAAATAGGTGAGTTCCACAGTATTATTATCGAAGGATGTCATTAAAGTGGATCGGAGGAAAATAGGATATGAAAATGTGGAAGGATAATATTAAAATTGGTGTGAGGAAGTAGGACATGAGAATGTGGACTGAAAGATGGAAGTGTTAGTGTCTCGCTGACGGTAAACAATACTACTGGACTCGAAAATGGATAAAATGTAGCGATATATCGTTCTGATTTGGTGTCTTCTTTGTTTACTTTGTGTCTGACACTCTACACAAAGACCTTCTTTTTTCAGTGAGAACTTTCGTCACCACTAACGTATAATCGGCTGACGTACGTATATAGAGTGGCACAAAAGTCACTAAATGTAAACCAAATGCTCTGTAAATTTCTTTATTATTTACTGGATTTACAAAAATTGTTCGGAATGAGCTGCCCCATATTCAGGGCACAAATCACAATGCTGTGTTACCGGTCTACAAATAGACTCACATCAGTAAGCCTTCATGACTCGCAAAGTATATGGTTTAATTTCGGTAAACTGACTTGTGGATAATCCAGCATTATAAGCAGACTTACATTACATTACGTATATTTGGTTTATTTCCTTGTCAGTGTCACAGATGTAGTAGCAGATACTTAAAAAATGAAATATGAGACTTGTTTCTCTACTAAACGATGTTAGCGTATATGAAGATTGTGGGATCCTGTTGTGTGAGGCCGTATAGTTTGGTAGGTTGTGGAAGAGTACGGGAGTCAACCTCAGGGTAGAAGAAACACCTGAGGTGGAGGCAGCGGTTTTCTCCGACACTTAGCGCATAAGCTTTTATGCAGCATCACACCCGATAACACGGCAGTACCGAAACGTAAGCTGTACTAGGTGCAGGCTGCGCGTTATTTGTAAACTGGACTCGCGTTCGGAATCTTCACACCAATTGCAGTTTAAACAGTTGTGTTATCTAAGAAAGCTGAAGTCACTGCGGACAGCGTCTTTGTCGTGAACATTGGCTTGACACATGATGTGCCAATGTTGCCGTGTTCAGTGTAATATCTTGCGCTAGAGACATGTTAAATACGCACAAAATTTTTATCGCAGAACCGAAGGAAAAAGAGGCTTGGGTAACATGGACGAGGGCATAATGTTAAAAGGGGTCTTACAAAAATGGTATGAGGAAGCTACAATCCGGTGAGTATAATCATAAAATTTAATGTGTTCCATGTCCGTGCACTGTATCATACAAAAACACTAATCACCAACAAATGCACAAAGAGAGTTTTATCATCAATCGTAACACACTCCTACATGTTTCGACCCTTCTGGGTCATCTTCAGGGAGAACTTTTCGTTACGAAAAGTTCTCCCTGAAGATGACCCAACAGAGTCGAAACA
>BLKM01000841.1:5046839-5196081 GCA_013340265.1 Coptotermes formosanus
ATCGTAACACACTCCTACATGTTTCGACCCTTCTGGGTCATCTTCAGGGAGAACTTTTCGTAACGAAAAGTTCTCCCTGAAGATGACCCAACAGGGTCGAAACATGTAGGAGTGTGTTACGATTGATGATAAAACTCTCTTTGTGCATTTGTTGGTGATTAGTGTTTTTGGGTAATAATAAAACTTGGGGTTCATTAAGATGCGGGCAATTAATTGACAAGCTGAGTGACTATTCGCTTCTGAAGGACCCTTTCCAGGGGTTAGTGCGTTTCTTAGTTATGTTATCTTATTCCACTACAAGATCTTTTAATAGTAGTTAAAAGCCGAAATAAAGTGATGGTAAATGTTGTATGTTTTATACTCTCACCATTTGATCTAATTTTGCATGAATTTTGATGAATATAATGAATATAAAATGAGGCGACTACAGAATTCTCTATTCTTCTACTATTCTTCGCACAGCAATTCCCTCTTAAATTCATGTTCATGCTAAATGTGTCTGGGGAGGTGTCCCTCTAGTGTGCGTTTTGTAGTTATTGAGGCCGGAACTTGGAGGGATGATGGAGGTCGGGATAATGGTACATATAGGAGTAAGTGTTCTGTGGTTGACAAGAGAAAGTGGCGGTGGCGGCTAATGGTGAGTTGATGGGAGAAACCAACATGAGACCGCAAAATATTCTAGGCGCATTGACCGTCAGGAATACAGGCATCTACAATTTTAGGGAAGGGGCCGTGCACATTCATTGTGTGCTTTCCCACACACCCACACGCGTGCTGAGTGCCTGCCATTAACAACTTTAAACTCACACTGACAAAATCAACATCCACCACTCACCACTCTCCCTGTACCTGAACTGTAAGGACATCCCCCTACATAATTTACCTTCCATTTCGTACATGACCAACTGATTAATTAGTGACTAACGTTGCTTCGTCAAAAAGACGCATTCATAAGAAAAAATCCCCCTTACATGCCACAGCACTGGGTGATGGGATGATGGTGAATTTAGAATTTGTGTAAGGAAGCGAACGCAATGTGATGTTTGATACTGTCCTGCATTTGCGCTGGTGACCTGTGAAAAATCACTGAAGGCCTTACGATAGTCGGTGTTTTTTCCGATAAGCCGGAACGTACTGCATCGGTGTCGCTGTCTTATGTGCCGGGATACTAAAGGAACTGAAATTTCTTCCGTCCATTTATTCTCTTTCTCCTCCCTCTACTCCTATAGTTTGATAAGCTTTTTCGACTTCTGTACAACATTTGTGACATCTAGTCCTCTACCTTCCTTCTGGTGACAGCTGATTGAGATCAGGAGATATGACGTCCTCACTGCAGCGGATATTGTTGATAAGCTACATCCTTGTGGAATGCAACGTCCATTCGTTTTGTAAAGAGCTACCAACATTTCAGTCTTTAGGAGGAAGAAGAACTGAAGATGGAAGCAGCACATTTCTTCGCAGCAGTTGTGCTTATCTACAATTATATTGCATCACATCCACGAAGACTACAACCTTAACTGATAATAGATTCTTATATTTGTTTGTACTTGCAGTCCGGACTTTCTTGCTGTTTTTTTCTCTGAAAATGTAATTTGTCTCGCGCAGCGGAAGAAAATAGTTTTTCTTTCTCTGATTTTATAATTCCTTATTCTGTCCATGTGAGTTCATCACACGACGTTGATGAAGAACGTGGACGGATCATGTACTTTTTCCGTACTCCCATGCTAAAATTCAATTTACATTTCCTTTTGTTAGATCAGCAATTGCCAGTATTGTGTAGAATGTGATAGGTTTTACGTTTTTTGGTTAAGCTGTTAAAATAGGAGTAGCCTTAGTTGCCAGCAAATACAGCAGTTTATTAGTTGCTGGTCATAGTTCTCAACTAATAAATTTGTTGCTTTTGTAGGCAGTAAAGACCATTTAGTTAAAAATGCAACTGTATGGCACGTGACATCGAAGTTTTAAAATAGACTTAATATGCTACCGGACCATACGGTGTCATGTCTTGTCACCGCAGTGATAACCTTGCATCTCGCTGACTGGTATTTTTCCATTTCTGTGTATCGTACTTTTTGTTCAAACGACGAGAAACTTAAAATGTGGAATTGGACTTCCATGATATTATTTTCGGATAGGACTTTCCATGGAATGCCATGAACTTGCTCAAGTCTTTAATGGGAAGTCATAATTATGCATGTCACATGTTCTAAATGTAAATAACTCCATATTTCGTTCAGAGAGAATAGTTTTGTTAGTTTCATTTTGTTATCAGAATAAAGATTGAAATGAGCAGGATGAAACTATTACCACCATCGTAGTTTACTATTTTCAGTGCAACATAAAGTGTGCATTTCGTGAAGTCCTGCATCGGCCTTGCATTACGTGACCAGTACGGAAACAGTATCACACATCCGGCCCAATGATTTCTGAACTGATGTTCCTCATTACGTAAGAGACTTTAATAAATTGGAACATTTTTATACACTAAACAATATTGATTTCCTGTTACATTATCTTACGATAAATTGTTACAAGACCTGTGCTAGCAATATTGTATATCTATTGCAAGTTTCTCATACATAGGGCATTTGTTAGTTCACTTCTAAGCGTAAAATATTCTTATGACCTTACATACACTTCCCGGAATGACATGGTATATTGCAGATAGAATTTCCTCCAGTAACTAACTGCATGGGGCACAATCTAAATCCAGAAACTAAGATTTCCTCAGGTAATCAAATTATCCCTATTTTCTAAAATTTCTTGCCATGTTTACGAAAGCCCATCACTGATCCGTATCCAAATCCGGCTGAATACACTCAACAAACTCCCATTTATTTTTTTAAGGTATATTTTAATATTATCATTCATCTACGCCTAGGTCTGCTAAGTGGTCACTTTGCTTACTTTCAGATATTCCTTCAGGCTACTTATGTCTACCCCTCAAATCCACGATCACATAATCGTGTATTCTAATCTCATGAGAAGCATATGCTCAGAACACGGTATCTGTACGCTACATATTTTTATTTTCTTCAAATTTACGCCTCTTGCGAATTTAATTTTTCAGTTTGAAAGTTAAAAATAAATAGACTTACAAATGTGTGTGTCAGTATACTGAAGGCATTACTAGTTTCAGCCAATTCGGTAACATTTTTAAATGTCAGCTATCATTTATATTCTATGGCAATTTATTCCACACGTACGCACCGTAATAATGCAGCAGGTCGATGTCAAAACAAACAAACTCTAATGCGTTGTGATATGTTTGACGCTCGTGGTATTGTGGTATCTGTATAGGACGTTTTCACAGAGCACAACATTTTGTCTCTTTATATTGCGTTTTATTGTACACTGGGTGAGATATAGTTCATGATTTAACCAACGATGCATCAGTTAAATAAACCATAGACATTCAATCATTAGTACAATTTAATTAACTTGGAGAGTATATATATATATACGTATTTGTTTATATATATATATATATATACACATACACAGATGTTTGTGTAGTGTGAGGCCTGTTCCAATGAAACTCGTTCCGGGAAGCCGTTCTAAAAACAGTCACTTTTGGCGTTGAGGGAGGCATCCCATTGACACGCCAAACAATGGACTGCCTCCGCCAAGAAATCCTTGGGCTGCTACTAGAACCACTGCAACCTCGCGACTTTGTGTACTGAAATATTACCACCACCACCTTGTTTCTTATATTTAATTGTCCATTTATTATATACAGGAATTTTCTCGTTTAATTCAGTGATTTAAAGTTGGCCCAAGTCGGTAAATAACAGTTTCTTACATTTACAGCCACGCTACAAAAATAACCACTGTGCATACATTTTATTTGGTTTATCTAATGACACCGCATCACGTTCGCCCCGTGCAGATAGAAAGTTAAGGACATGCTTTTACTTCTTAAAAGTGGGAAGGGCAAGACTGGAGATAAGGCTCTTAAAAGGAAAGCTGTGCAGTATAATTGAGAAGACAGCATACAAGAAATCAATTACTGTAATATCAAGGAATTGAGAAAATTAGAAAAGTTTTTATATAAGAGAAAATGGGAGTGGGAACACCAACGAAGGAAATGACACAAGGGGCCGAGGACGTGGGTAGAGAAGTGTTGTCGTAGGAGCCGATAGATTAGCTGCTGTAGTTTAAATGATACTGATCTTGAAGGACCGACGCGTATGCGTCAATTATATTGTATAACGTAGTGTTAGCAGTTGTTGCCCTTTGTAACACGTAATTGAGACTAAACAATAAACGTATTTATAATTTATCAAATTAGCTATGGAATTTACTTCGAATTGGCATTGACGATGTAACTGTAAAAAATTAAATTGAAGTTTAATTATAAGGGAGAAGTCACCTGTTTTTAACGTAAAGCACTAATACTTGCAAAGGGGACTTCAAGAAGTTTCTGCAACGTCTGATTTTGAACGTTTGGTACCACTTTTAAGAAACAGTTAAATTTACTTATGTATACAAATCATTTGTATATAATACTCGTATATGTAGTTGCTACAACGTCAATTAAATTAAGAAAGGTGTAATTAAATACTTGGGGTCCAGTCACCAGTGTGTAGAAGTTATATACTCACGTATTTCTGCTTGTCATTTGTGAGCAATTTGAAGTACAAAACATCGCCACATGAAAATATATTAATATTACTATCCTAGTGGGACATCTGAGAGACAACTGGAACCAGTTCCTTTGCAAACGTATGAATGAGTTTAATAAAATTCACAGTGGCTCTCTTAATGAGGCAAAGCCCAATAAAGTGACAGGCTTCTTTGAGTTGAACATTTTACATTACCTGAAAGTACTGATATCTTATAAAACATATGATAGAGCTCGTATGTTCAGGAAAAATACAAATTTTCGGTGTTGAAATCAGGTTATGCACCTAACACAAGTGTGAAACTAAATAATTAATTCTGAAATGAATTCAATGAGTTAATTACGTTTTATCTTCTTACATATGCATGCCGCTGATAGATTCAAAGGTGCATATGCTTTCTGGAGAAGTTAATATTAGCTCAGATTTTCAAGAATTCCCTCGCCCTGTAGGGAACCTTATGTTATCAGTCTTTCGGAAAGGAATATGCTTCTGTCTTCAAGACCAAACATTCCAACAAGCCGGAAGACCTGACTCGTCATTATCACTATAACTAAGACTTCAGATGAAGATTTTTCGTGCTAGGGTTACTGTTCTCTATCAGTGATAGGGAATGTAATCCCTTCAAGAACGTAGGATTCTAATTGTAAAAACAGTCGTAAAAGTGGAAAGCACTTGCAGCATAGAATAAATTCACAAGAACTTTTGGGTCTGGTTTAGCCTCCCCTTCTTATTTTGTAGAAACGAAGTCGGCTTGTGGTATTTTGATATATGTCTGACAGTTCCCTGGTTACCTTTGAATTATTGGACAAATTTTAATGAAGGTTGGGTAGAATTCATGCTAAGACGCCGTTCCGGTTTTTTAACTTATCCAATTTGTTACTAAGAATAATACCAAAATGACCAATTTGCCTGCTTCGGAGGTGGGAGCAACACAAGCAACGTTAGCCTTTAATGGTGAGTGATCTAGGAGTAGAAGAGATGTGAATACTATTTCTGTTGTAGAATGTAAAACAGGGACGTGGTATTCGTCCAAAATCTTAAATTACTTTTCGTTCTCTAGGTAATAACCAGTAACGCAATGAAGATGGATTATAGACAGTTTACTCGCTAATATTCTGTACACAGTGTTGTATACACGTCGATGATTTTAAACAGAGCAACGATGTGAATATTTGAGGTTATAAGGGGCATAGGTAAAGCAGCTGGGATCTGTATACCTAGTAGTAGAAATTATAAAAATGGAACACAATCTCATGTAATATAACTTCATGAAGCCGAGATTTATGGCTGCCCTGCAGATGAAATTACCTGATGTTTGTGGAACCTGACAGTTGAGTGGATAGGACTGACAAAATAATATTAGCTCTTTAATTTTTTGTATACTTTTCTTGCGAGTGTGATCACTTGAATAAATAAGACGTATGCTCCCGTCAGAGCTCTTTTTAAATTTTTCCTCTTATTTATCTTCAAATTTGTGGAATACAAACGGGTCGTAAATATCACTCACTCTTGATCTCTCTTGAACCATGCTGCAACCACACCTGTCTCTCGGTGCGGAGGTATCTTATAGGATGTTCGGTATTCGAATTTAGGGCCGGCCAATTTCATTTCCGTAATTGCAGGTGAGCTAATGCAGCTATTTCTCGTTCCCTTCCTCTTCAGTCCACCGTAAATCATATGTTTAATGAAGCTTCTTTTTTTCATTATTTTAACGGCAGATAAACGTAAAATCTTAAACAGACTTTCAGTCTCATGATTTGTCAGTAATCTTAATCTTAATCTTAATTTAAAAGATTTGTTTAAAGGGTTTAGTACCACACTTTTATGGTTTTGCTTACATATTATCCAATTTATCGAGGAAAAGTATTAAAATTTGAACGTGTAAGATGTCTGTATGTGCTTCTTCACGTCAAATTTAGAACAGTTTCTGCTTAGTTGACGCCTTTATACAAAGCTAATCCTACTTCAGGGACAACGAATTAATGACAGGAAAACGTTTGAAGCAACTTTGATAAATAGAGTAACCTGGGCAAAGATGTCCCACGTATAATGCAATAAAAATAATAAATATGAAATAAACAAAATCGTAATAAAATAAAATAAAATAAAATAAAATAAAATAAAATATGATCTGTATCACTATGAGGATTCCTTCTTACTTCTTTGTAGATTTCTTACGTTTCTTAAGATTCTTAGAACGTCCACAATCGATGCAGGTTTTGGAGAAAATTGTGCAGTTTTCAAATAGCCACTTTTCCCAGAATGAGCATTTTATCCAGTCGCATTCCTCTTTTGTTCCATAGTAATACTCCTTACATTATTTACAGCAGTCAGTGTCATCATTTTTGTCAGAATTGCTCGCGTTTAGGTTGTGAACCATTTTCTTGAAATTATTCTTCCTATGTTTGGCTTTTAGTTTCTTCTTCCGGATGAATGACGAGCTGCTGGGAGTTCTCCATGTAGAATTCTCCGTACCGTTCATTGCCCTGCTTTTGATAATTTTGGTTGACGTTTTTCCCTGAGAAACCCGGCTGGGTGCTGAGGAGTGGACGGATGCAGCAGTGAAGGCCTGCAATTTTGATGTGTTCTTTAACACGTCATCAGGACACATAAAATATAGTGTAGTAGGAACGAGACAATTTTGTAGTGTTTCATTAACATACCAATGAAAATACAATACACAGTTTGATATATGAACATAGCTCACCAAGCGAGTTAAAATATCAATGGGGCATCTTTACCCGTCTTTCCGTGGGGCGACTCTACCCAAACGTGGAGCAAAGATGCCCCGGCTGATCACATGGCTATGGCGTGGCTTGCGAAAGTTTGTAACGGCATAAAACAGTAGAGAAAAGCCCACTCTTCCTTCACGCAAACTTGCTGAAATTACTATATGCATAAACAAACATATTTATTAAAGAATAGCTGCCTGAAATGTAGAGGTTTAAAAATCACGATACTTACTCTACAAAACAATGTCAGGGCGTTGAGAACAACACATCAACTGTCAGTTGCACACACCCAGACTCACCACTGGAAGGCCTTCTAGCTGTATAGTATGTGAAGCTTCCTAGGTCTAAGGTTTTGAAGTAACCGATGGTGGGGCATCTTTGGCCACTGCGGCATATCTACCCATTTTACAACAATTGTTTTCTTCCCAGTGTTGATCACTACAAAACAGAGTTAGCTCACACTTCACACTGTGTAACGGAAGAGCATCAGCTAAGGGTTTTAGAGACAAGGGTTCTGAAGAAGATATTTGAGTCTAAGTGGGAGAATGTAACAGAAGATTGGAAGAAAAACTGCGTAATTACGGGCTCCATGGCGCGCGATCCTCATCAAATATAATTAGGAAGATAATAGTGAGGATAGTGAGATTGTCTGGCCATGTGGCACGTATGGGGAAAACAGAAAGGCATACGAGGTTTTGGTGGGGAACGTGAAAGAAAAAGGACTTCTCTGATGACCAAGAAGTATGTGGGAGTTTCATGTTGAAATGAATTCGGAAGGAGTACGATGGAAGGACGCAGACTGGATTCGTCTGTTTCAGGACAGTAATTATTGGAGAGCTCTTGCGAACGCGATAATGAGCCTTGGGGTCACATAAAACTCAGGGAACTTCTTGACTAGGTGGGGAACTATTAGCTTCTCAAGAAGGACTCGGCAACTTGTAGTTAATTTGCTACTGTCGACCGGCATAACGTCATATTTTCTTGCATCACTGCCTCATAATGCACGCTTCCCCATTTTGTATTTTTCAGACATGGTTTGTTTCCCAGTAGAATCACAAACCTCCCCACTTAACCGTTTCCCTCCGTGATACTTTTATATAAATGAATGGCTGAAGGAGCTCTTTAATTAATTTCCTGAATATCTCCTGGGTTAAAGTTTCAACACATGTAGCACTAAGAGGTCTTGAGACGGAGTTTAAGAAACGCGGGTTCAGGGTAGCATTTCGAGGGGGAGAAAACTGTCTTTTAATTAAGACAAGGAGGGCCTATATTCATAAGGGAGAGCATGTGACTGAGATCACTGAAGTGTCTCCGGGGATGAAGGGTAGGTTAAAACGAGGGTGGCCTGAACTTGGTGTGTTTCACATTTGGAAGAATTCGAGTTCCTTTTTAGTCTTTTAAAGCACAGTATATCATCTTAATTAACAAAGGTAAGGACAGTGTCGTCAGTCACAACAATTTTCTTATAATAATTTGAACTTTATTAATCTAAATGTGTCGGCTCACCTATAAAAGAGCCATCATCAGGCAGTAAGACACAAAAGGAAAATTATACATTCAAACACCTTATCTAGTTTTAGTATTAATAAATCATTTTCCACCTCGCGTCACATTACCTTCTTCACACTTCCAAACTCTTTACATTACCGCCAAAATGCCGTTACCAGAAAGAAAAGCAAGCAATGGTTGATGACCTTCATAGCCGTAAAATTTTTTTTTCTGCTTTTTCAAAATAAATGTAGCGTCTGTGTTTACTCGCCCACCACATCCGCTTTATTTTTTCGTAATGCTTCTAAGAGTTAAAGATTCTGCGTATGACGTGTTGTGAGATGGCTATGCTAGATATTATATTTTGCGAGAAATATCGCGTGCTTACGAAGTCTTTTAAAAGGGCGAACACTGGCACTCACGTCTACTAAGAATGTCGTGTGCGCCTTGAATCAGTACTTAGCATTCAAGAGTCCGTGCCTGTTCGAACGTATGGCTAGGAACCCTGTTATCTTAACCTGGATGGGGCATGACTTGAGTTTTGTAGTACCTGGTTAGTTTCTGTGCCGGGGCACGATCTAAGTTGAAAGTGAGATTTGAGTTTTTCACAGTTCTGACTGTGAAAATTGCCATCGGTTGGCAAATGATGATAATAAAACGTCTGTACTGTTCTTTCGGACTGCACGGATTCACATGTCATAAAACAGAAATCTGCTTGCGAAGTCTTTGTGGATCGTATACTTGGGGAACGCTTGAATACGGTGTTCCCTCGGTGATACAGCACAGTATTTCCCATTGAAAGTATTATTACAGTATAATAATAATAATAATAATATTATTATTATTATATACTGTTCGGTGCAGTATTTCCACTTTAAGGAGTTTTACTCCAGCACTGAGTGCTGATTTTTTATGTCACATAGACCACGGGTTTTCCTCCCAGTGATCCGGATTCCTGGGTAATCCAGACCACCTCGCCCCCCGTATGGTCCGGATGACGGAGGGGTCACTCTACTACCTTAAAATCGGCAACGACTTATATCGCTCTTAATTTTTTTAATTGCTAAGGTAAAGGGAGTGTGTAGTACTCCTGGGAGAGATGATAAATGACGGAAAAAGTCGAACTTGAAGAGGACAAATGTTTGGGAGTTCTAAAAGTAGACAGGAGCAAAACACCACGATAAAATTTAAAGAAATGCTTTGGAGGGTGTCGAGTCTATTCAGCTGAATCAGGACAGAAACTATCAACGATCTCTTGTGGACAGGATAATGAAATTTACGATCCCATGAACGGTGGGGTATTTTTTGACCACTTACGCTATTATCGGTTTCTTACGAACAAATGTTTTTGGAACGCTTTGGTTGGTCAGCTGAAAGTTAAGTGATTAATCTACATTTTCGAAACCAAATAATGTTATCAGATAGGACGCCAACTTCTAAACAGCCTAAAACATATCCTCAAGCTGACAGGTTTCTCTTTGCCGCTTTTTTATTTGTTTTTATTCCATTTGCATGTCCAGAGGCAGGAGCAGAAATTTTGAACCAATTTTGACGAAATGAAATCTGATATTTTTAAAGATATTCGGAGTTCAAAGTCATATATTTACAACATGTCTGTCACAGCTGTTGTTTACTAAATAACTAAATGATCATTAAACGCTTTTGGAAGTTACTTAATAAGCATTATTTCAAAAGCAATGTCTTATTATTCAGTGAAATAAATGCCATTTTGCAGTAAGTTTTTTCGAGGTTATGCTTTCTGAAAGAACAAATGTAGTATCAATAAAATATTTCTCGAATTGCTGAACTGCTTGGTACTAACTGCAAACAAAATTCAGTGTCAGAGCAGTTTAAGTAGGTCTAGGAGGAACTAGTGGAGGGGGGGGGACACTACTCTCCCTGCACTTTAGTAGAGGAAGGACAGTGTGAGCACAATAGAGGAATTCGTCAGCCAGGTATATCTGCACCAAGAAAGTTACACTTGTGGCAGATCGTAACACTGCTGACACGATCAATATGTAATTGCCCCTAGGTTTTCAATTTGCTACCATTTTCGAAGAAAATACTGACAAATCGAGTACCTGAAACATTGCTTGATAACTTAGTGGCAGATTTACAATGGATTGGAATTGATATGTCGGCGATGTATCCTATTTCTTGTATTAATCTTATAAACGGAGAGATTTGTAAACTATCATGCTCCAGTGTTATATTGATACCATCAGCATTTTCTCCGACCTCCCTGCATACTTCACAGCCTAGAGCATTTTTAAATTATGAAGGAAAGTCACGGCCAGATTTTATTATAAACGTCCGTGGGTCTTCATGTAGAGTGTCTTTTATTATGTTACCATTTTAAACAAATAGAAATGTAATTTAGAGCTTTTGCGGTGACTGAATTCAATAAAGTATTCTCGGGCTAGTAACCGCGTGTTGTGGTTGAACGGCGACTAAACCAACGTTTCGAGGACCATCTCCGTCGTAGACCCCGTAATATTTGATGTTTTGTTAGTTTTATGGTCGTTGATTTGTTTTGTGGTTAGTGTTGCTTCATTTGAAGGCGAAAATAGATAGTTGCCGAAATGTTGTTGTTGTAGTGGTGTTGTGTGTTTGTGACAGTGGAAACAGTCGTAAAAATTATAGCTGAAAAAGGACTTCACTTTTCCACAGTATGTGACTTTACATTCCACAGCAGAGCAACCTTGATAATTCTTTTAATTCGTGTGATATCATTAATATTCCTTGCAAAGTTTCTAAATAGCCCACGTGTTCAAGCTGATAAAAATACTTTCATCAGAACTTCATATTATCTGAAACAAATTAATGTCTTGTGTACTAAGTATTACCGCATATTTTAGAGATTTTAATTTATATTTTTCACAGTTTCAAAACTTTAATTCTATTACAAAATTTGAGATTCTCACAGCAGTTTTGCTGAAGATTCCAGTGTTCTGGCATCTTAACATTTTGACGATAGTGGTAAAGAGTTACCAAAGCTTTCAAAGTATTATAGGCCTACCAACCTTTGTTAACTAGTCGTTGTTACCAGTCTACAGGACGTACCTTCCTCGAAGACCGAAATCTTTGGAGTCCTTGTGTGACTATTCTCTCTCTCATGCTTTTCAGTGTTAAACTTGCGTCTAATGACGTTGGGGATCCTATAAGCAAATAACATACTCTGTGAAGCTGGAGTGACTTCGCCCCATCTGTCTCGGTTATGTACCATTTAATAATTTTTCCGTCTTTTATTATTATTATTATTATTATTATTATTACATTGTATCCTTTATGCAGGGTATTCACACTTATATACCTGAAACAAGCCATGTTTCTAGGGTATACAGTGTCGCAGCTATTCTTCGCTTACTGTTAATGGTGCATAAAACACTGTCTTCAGTATTAAACTATTTTGTACATTAGCACTTTCCGAAGTATGTGCGCTGTGCCCAATATAGCTGTTTTCTGTAGTTCCTTGCTATAATGCTTTCCTGGTATGCTGCTCAAGTATTTTCTAAATGATTTTGAAATGGTTCCAGTTGCTCCTATTATTACTGGCGTCACCTTTGTTTTTACATTCCACATGCGCTGTATTTCTATTATAAGGTCTTTACATTTTAGAATCTTGTTGGCTTCTTTCTTTATCACATTTCTGTCTCCCGGGATTGCTACGTCAATTAGCATACATGTTCCTTTTTCATTATCCCGGATTATGATATCTGGTTTATTGTTGGGGATGGTTCTGTCGGTTTGCACTTGTTGATTCCATAATATGGTTACCTTGCCCACGTGACTTGTTTCTACTGATTTTGGTACACGTTCATACCAGAGTTCACTGTCTAATTTTACCCCTAGTTCCTTACATATATTGAAGTGTAGTTGAGCACACACTCTATCATGTCGTTTGATGTATTGTTCTTTTGCCAATATTGGGCACGCTGACAGGATGTGGTCTACTGTATCCTCAAATTGGTGACATAATATGCATTTGCTGTCTCTTTCTGTCTGCACTATTTTTGTTGCATCGTATTTTGTTTGCAGTGCTTGGTCCTGTGCTGCCACTAGTTCACTTTCTGTTTCTGCCTTCAGGTCTCCCTTTGACAGCCAGAGGAACGTGTCTTCCTCGCTAATGAGATGTTTATCTATGCTTCTAATGTACTGGCCATGCATTACTTTGTTTTCCCATTTATCCTTTAAGGACTCTGCCAATTTTTCCTTTGTGTTTTGTATTCCATCTTGTTTCATGTCATTGTTCTCGTCTGATTGACTGAATTCATCTATGATCTTCGCTGCTGCTGTAAGTGTTGAATTCATAGTTGGTTGATTCCTGTCGTGGCTTCTAATAATATTTAAAACTGGTCTTCTTTATACTTTTTGTTAAGATATTCTGCAATATTAAGATACAGTTTTGGTATAATTAACTGGAGATTAGAAGATATTAAAAAAATTGATGGGAAAACCAGAAAGATACTAACAATGTACAAAATATATCATCCTAAAGCTGATATAGGTAGCCTGTCTCTAAAGAGGAAAGAAGGAGAAAGAGGCCTGTCACAAATTGAAGCAGCATATAAAAGAGATAATTAATGCTGGGACGACGAATGCTCCAATTGCTGTATTTTTGTTTTTGGCATTTAATTCAGATTTCTCTATCATTCTTTTTCTGCTGGTGTATTCCTTCTTCAATCTTTCTTCCATTTGCTGATGCTGTATGCCGTCACTTTCCTCAGTCCCAAAGTACATGTATGTCTTTCCCTGCTCAAGCTCTTGTATTTCTCTGTTGATGTCCACCACTAAATTTTACGAGTGGACTAGTATCCCTTTCTTAAATTTAATCTTCGCACACTTGTCAAGCCCAAATTTTATATGGATATCATCTCTGAAGATTGTAACTCTTTGTATGTTTTTGGAGTTCTCCTTCTGATTTGCCTAGCAACTTCAAATCTTCCATGTAAAGTAGGTGGGATATTTCTGTCTTTCTTGTGTGTTCTTCATATCACGTGTTCAGCCTGTTCAATTGTTCTGTGAATTATTATTATTATTATTATTATTATTATTATTATAAAACTGTTTCGAAAATTTCTCTAGCTGTTGGTAACTACCATTATCGGTAATCGATACAACGTCAATCATATGGGTGAAATATGCCCAGAAATAAATCAGGGGTAAAAGTTCCTTCTGTCTTACGAGACAAAATATGAGCACACATCCGTATTTTCCATTAAGAACACCTAAGTGTCTTTTATTGTCTTCCAGAAAAAAAGCATAATAAATTGTTTTGATCATTGAGGAAGCAGAGGGACCTGAGGAATCGTAATGGGTCGCAGGATCAGTGGTGAAACTCCTGAAAGTTCCGAATGACATTTAATGAAAATCCAATAGCTTTTAAAGTCGCAGTAGCACAGCTGCGAAAGAGATACACCAAGGTACTGTAGGTACATTACTACGCTCGCCTTGCTTTGTTGTGTTCTTGCTTCGCATTTATCACGCTGCTGGAAACTAGATGGAGCTAAAGTAGCGGCCTCTATGTAATATAAAGTGACATCGGCTAGACTAGGAAGGCTGGATGTCCTCGTTTTCTTATGACGGTGATAAATGTAATTTAAATTCGTCCGTTTGCTTAATTAAAAGACACATCGTGAAGATTGTGGGTGAGTGGAGTAATAGGTCCATGCTTTCTTACCCTGGACAGGTGAGTAATGAGCTTCACATTTCTGCATATTTAGATTCAAGAGAGAGAGAGAGAGAGAGAGAGAGAGAGAGAGGTGTTTATTGACGGCGCTGTCAGTTGTGAAGATTATACAGTGTCGATGGGAGATGAATGATGACGGCGGAAAATCAAATTACTCGGCTAAAAAGCTGCTCCAATGTCCGTTTTTCCGCAAAAAATCGCACATGACTGGTCAAGGATGAGGCCGGTGCCTTTTAGGTGAAAGATGACTTTGAGCAAATAGCAAGTCTGAATTCTTCGTAGAACACGTACATCTCTTGTCTCCGCAGGGTGTCGTGCGGTCGTCCATTTTGTAGCTTAGTCACTGTACCTGCTGATCTATCCTGACTCCGTTGTTCCATGGTGGTTGTAATAATAGTGGTGGTATTGGCGGTGGTATTAGTATTAGTATTAGGAGTATTAGTAGTGGTATTGGTGGTGGTGGTGGTAGTAGTAGTAGTAGTAGTAGTAGTAGTAGTAGTAGTACGAACTATGTACTTGTTGCTAATAGACTATAATTGACAGTAGCCTATATGAGACGGTACGAGCATAGGATTATTCCCGTATACAGGACTCTCCGAAGCAGTCATGTTTTCTGTGTTGCTTCAAAACTGTAATTACGAATTCGCAGAGTCATCATTGGCGGAATATGAACACAGAACTTTTGTACTTTTAACGCATAATTTTCCATGAGAATGCTGGGGAATGACGTGACGTAACAATATAGCTTATGTGAAGACACTGACAGTTCCTTAATACCGACTGGTGAAGGCCGTCGCTTTTATGTGTGAGAATGATAGATGAGTTCGGAGCAACTGTGGAATACATAAGTAAGGTAAAACGGATGTACTGTCGCGAGACTTTACCGCATATCGTCGATATTTCCGCCACATACGAAAATGGTTCGTTTATTTCAGAGTAGACGAGGTAGTTTTGAGCACCACTACGTTCAAATGTTGCTGTAAAGTGAGATGTGCAGCGGGGACACAGATAATTTTGTCTTTAATCATTGAATTGTAATAATTATATCGCTTTGTGGGTACTATTTTTTGTTTGATAAGCAGTTACTCTGTGTTAGGCCGTACCATGGCTCAGGCGGTTAACCGCCGGCCTCCCACCGCGGAGGCCCGGGTTCGATCCCGGGTCAGTCCATGTGGGATTTGTGGTGGACAAAGTGGCACTGGGACAGGTTTTTCCCCGAGTACTTCGGTTTTCCCCTGTCAGTTTCATTCCACCGATGGCGTCATGCAGTGTGTTAAATGCGTAACAACATTTCGGATAAATTTGGTGCTTACATCTTTAGTGTAATCACCTTGAAGAGGGAGGCAGCTGGTCTTTCAGAAACACTACGGCCTATCTAGCAAAGTACAGTGTCTGCGGCGCGCCGGTGGGAGAAGCCTTTGGGACGGTAGGACTATAGAATACAGAGGTGATTGGTTTAAAATATTAGGTGGGTTAATGATCACGCATTGAATTGCAGCCGAAGCTTCACGTCAAAACTTAAAATCCTGTGATTGAAAATATTACGGCTAGGATATTTATACCGATTCAGTTAATTGAGACCCTTGTAATTCGAAGACACAATAGATAGTACCTCTTCCTTTGTCGGGGGCTGGATCAATTCACCCGTTGCAAGGGAACTGCACTGTTCGATCAGTCTCTGCCGAAGGGTTCGTGAAGATAGGAGAGTCCATCTTACACAGACTGCATCAGAGCGTTATAGATTTTGTCATCTTGTTGGCGGTACTACTATGGCGAAGCAAAGCAACCACTCGCCCATACACACGCAACCCTCCTTATCTTAGGAAAAGTTTGTGGTCCTGGAGACAGTAATGGTGGTTGGGGAAATTTACATTGATATCAGGAAGAATGTTACTTAGAGCTGAAGAGAGGGGGATAAGGATGGGCTGTTCTGGTAATTACATGGTGTCACACCGCGATGTTTTGCGTATAATTCACGTCTTTGTAGAACAAACAAATTTTGCGTAGTTTCCGTAATCTAGATTTGGAACATGTGGTTGTCTCAATGAAAAGGAAACTTCATTACGCAAGTAATAGTAAGTGAAGCTGCAGGACAATCAAAGGAATATCACGTGGATTTATCGGACCAAATTACTGTAAATAATATGTTTCTTTGGGTTATTGTTCGTTTTTTAAATTTATTTTGTTCAATGACGTCATTTACTCAGACTCTATAGCGTCGAATGGTTGCATGAAAGTGAGTAATAAATTCGATACAGTGTGGAAGTAGCCGTGACCTCTTTTCAGGCACATTTCACATATTTGAAGAGTCTGAGGAAAACCACGAAAAATTAGACGTTATATGGTGTCCCGGTCGAAATTGGAACCGAATACATCACGAATAAAGGTCACATCCCGTTGTGCGTGCATATACCACTATTTCCAATCTATACAAACAAACACAACAAAACACCCTGTTTCTTAATTTTATTACAGTCTTACGACATGTTTCGGTGGTACGAGGCGACCATCATCAGATAAATTAATACACGCTTCTGATCCTTATTGTTAGAACATCAACAGAAGTTACGCACATAGCATATTATTTCCGTATAGAAAATAATAGAATACTGTATATTTTGTGATATTAAAACTTTTACACACTTTGAATATGTTACAATTTACGGAACTCTGAAATAATATCCATTTTAATGTGAAAGGAAGGGGTGGGGGGTGGGGCGCCGTCTTAACACTTATTTTCCTTTATAATTGTGTATTTTTACCTGATGACGGTCGCCTTGTACGACGACACATGTCGTAAGGCAGCAATAAAATTAAAAACAGTGTGTTTTTCGTGTTTTATGGATTTGAAATAGTGGTATGTAGGCTTATTTTGACCTATTTTATAGCTGTAAGTTGTATTGAAAATTTGGTGTAATCTCCCTGAAGATGGCGAGATGATAACGCCGAAGCATGTAGGAGCTATGTAAACGATAGTACGAATAAATTAAAGAATAGTGCAGTTTTTGGTGGTACATAAGTTTCCTACTTTGTCCCAGTGCACGGAGTAAGAAATATAAACAATAGTCGCCGATTGCTGTTTCCACCGGAATCAGACTGCGTTCTCTGTGAAGCACGAAGTAAGTCTTTATTTATAATGCATATTTATTTTAATCTGTAGAGCATTAATAGAATGAACACACTATTTGCTGATGTTATTTTTTTGTTATCGTAACCTGTTCTCTTAATAGACAATAAAGAATCCAATGTTTCTGTTATACCCCTAAATATTTGCTTCCACATTTCCCTATCGAATGAGGCACAATTAGAACTAAATCTGTTAGGTGGGAACCCAGTACAAAGGGCTGCAGATTTATGTCTTGTTAGTACTCAGAGACACGCTAACAACACGGCTTCAAGTTAGTGTGTACTTTAAAAAAACCTAATCTTCCACGTTGAAAAGACAACAACACGATATCTTTCCAGCGCGACAAAGATGATGTCTAAGGAATCCCAGGCCTGTAGTAATCGTGTCTTTCTTTGCCTGTTTCTAGTCCGATGTGAATGCAGCTTCCACAACGTACAGAACATAATCACAAGGTTCTCGTAGTTTCATTGCGATGAAGTTTTGCTGTCGCGTTTACAAATTGAAATGCATTTCACTTTTCTTCTTGCTTCTGTTTCCGTCAGGTAGTCTAGTGTCTGTAAGTGTGGATCAAAATTCACTCTAGACACCTACGACAGAGGTTGTACCATCCTTTTTTCATGATTTCTTCGAGATGTGTAGGCTTTGAAACATTAAGGCGGCTGCAGATTACTGACAAAAGAATGCGTGTGTGTTGTGCAGCACAACTCTTGGAGTCCTTGCGAATGTGCGCCATGCTTAACACGGAATGTACGGTAAAGTTGCCTTCGTTGGACTTGCTAAGGATTGTCGGAAATTACGCAGAAAGTTATTGCGAAAAAATAAGAAATATTATTTCCTGTACCTTATGCTTTTCCGTATGGCTCAGCCAAGTTTCGAACATTTGACTCTTCGGTAACTCCGAAAAAAATGTTTGATTTAGTTCGGCTGTAGGTCTGATCATAGGATGGACCACACAGTTTCCATCAATGGACCGTAAGCATAGTAAGGAAAATATGCGTTTATACATGCAGTAATGTATTATATTTATATTCTTCACTGACATAAACGCTGTCTAAATTGAAGGGGGGGGGGGGTCCTGGCGGTGCCCCACGTTTGAAGTCTTCACATGCTCTTGCCGTTTTGTGTATCACCATAGGTGATGCACAGGAACCAGCAGCGCTAACACATCAGACACTTCATGTTGCAATGCTTCCTGCCTTCGCATCTCAAATTGACCAAATCGGCGATGTTTTATTTCTTCATATCACTTTTCCATTTTTTAAAATGTTTTCAAGGCAGTTGCATCTATGTTATACACATAAATTCTAATAGCATGGACTTTATCTTCAACAATTCTTTCAAGCAAATTGAAGAGTTCGTTTACTCTGTCTTTACTGAAACCCGCTTTCATTTACCATGTGGCTGCCTCTGACTTAGTTGTGGGTGTCGTCTCGTGAACTCCCAGTACCATTTCCTTGCAGCGCTGTCTGTCTTTATTGGGTCTGTGAGGAAAATGATTTAGTTCAGCTACTACAAATACCAGACTTCGTAAAGCATCCATAGTTATTCGAAGTACATACTGCTCCAACTATAAAAAAAACGGTTGACCAATTTCCCGTCAAAAATAACTTGAATGTTTTCCACTGCCAAATAATTTTTCTGATCTAAGTGTCTCTTCAAGTATCTTTTCGAAGAGGATATGCACGTGATGCAGCATTTAGACAAATATCGCATTTTCGAAGAGGTTCAAGAGCTATCCCTATATCTTCAGGCTCACACGTTGCGCATTTAACAACTTCTGGCGTCTTCCCACAGAAGCTGAAAATTTGTTGCTCAGTCTCCTTGCATGACTACAAGATTTTCGCGTTAAACTCCGTGCTAGCTGAACATAATTATAGAATAAGGGTCGATACACATTATACGGCACGACACGACACGACACGACAAAGTATTCTTTCATGGTCTCCACATGCTCGAATTCACATCAGTCCGTCACCGATAGCTAACGACAAAGACAGTGTCGCTGGGATTGAGAGAATACAATATTTTGCCTGTCTGTTCACTGACGATAGATGTGAATGCATGCTGTTTTTTGTCGTGTCGTGTCGTTGTCGTGTTTGCCATATAACGTGAGTCGACCCTAAGCCGTAAATACGGACGTAGAACATCAACACTTAAACAAAAGCTGGAAGAGTTTGTACGGTATCGGCAATCTGTAACAGGCTGCACGATACCATGAGTATTCCACCGGTCCATTCGCGGAACCCTGTGGTGTTTCATCGGTAGCAAATCCGCCATTTTTGTTTTTCGATGCTCTGAATTTCCATGAAAACTAGAAACTATGAAAACGCTTACAGTAAATTTTACAGTTCAGAGCACACTTTTGCCACGTATATGAAAAACGGCAGTTCTTACTTTCTGTGATGATAAATAACTGTTGAGGCATAATTTCAAAATAAGAACAGAAAGGTGAAAAACTTCGTAACCAATTTTTAAGTGGCCTTTTCACGTAGCAAACTGAAAAATCTGAACAAGATGACACGTCACCAGTTGCAGCTCCCGCAACCCTGAGGGCGCATGTGCTATCAACAGTATTTGAAATATCGCGGTTGTCCGTCCATTACTACGGTTCAACGATGGCAACCTTACTATAATCACTAGTCACAGATTTGTGTTTCGACTTGTGTTGCAGCTGCGTGGCACTCACAGTGTTTGCTAGTGATACATGCGCATAAGCTGCACTTGTAACAAATATTACTAGGCCATTAACAACCTACATGGGCAAGTCTCTGTAATCTGTTACGTCTCAGAACTGGCCTACCACTGAGATCTGCGTTCTTCTGGGGTATAACGCAGCGTCGAGTGGTAATCCTTTACCAGGCAAAGGTAAAGCCTGATATCATGGCCAACCACTAATTCATCAGCTTGCCCATAGATTGTATGTATTATACCTAGTACTTCTGTGTAGAATGTGATTGCCCATTTAGTGACTTCTTGGAGCATATCTTCCTTGAGAAGCTGGTACCGAATTTTGTGTGACAAGAAGGTGAATCCTTTTGGTATGAAGTAAAGTAGCTTTTAAAAGAGTATAGTTTGGGTAACTTCTATACCTCCGAGAAATGAATGGCTGCGTGTGATGAAGCGACAGAAACGTGAAACCAAACTCTGAACACCCTCTAATTCAGAGGCCAAGCATGCGTGAAGCTATACCTCCAGACCCCTTATGCCTTAATGCTTAATGAAACACTTGTAAATATTAATACTAATAAATTACGTTTACAATATATCTGTGTACGTATCTATAGAAATGTCCATTTGTTTAGAACTGTAAACTTGTCTCTGTAGTTTTCTAACACCAAATATAAGTGTCGGTAGGTAAATTAGCGTTAATGTCCGTAAAAATATTCCGAGGGTAAACTAAGCCTGTTAATTTGTCTCTTTAATGGTCCAACGCCAAATGTTGTCGGTCCGTAATAACAAGTTTTATCGAAGTTTTTCAAGTACTTTTAACCTTGTTGCATACGAACACGCGTGACTGTCTTATAAGTCCATCTTCGAATTTCTCTTCTAAACGCGGTTAAGAAAGTCAATTACGATAGCCGGTGTCCAAAATATGTATCGCTCAAATACGAAGCAGCGATCCTTACACCTGGAGGTCTATGTTTGAAATCTTCAGTGTCAGCGTTCATTGAGTTATTCTGCATTAATTATTACTAAACAGATTTTGGGACTACGTAATACAGTAGAATAAAAATAACCATTCAACTCTAATTTTCTCAGATTGTCGTGTGGAGGCAGTACGCCATAGCAATAAAAGGTCTGTGACATGACGCATGATCCATATCCAGCAAGTGCAGTTTGAGGCTGGGATGTTTCTCTGAGAATTGCAACCAGTGACGTAGCTTGGTCTTTTGGCGCCCGGGACGAAAAATATAATGACTGCTTCCTACAGGAATTATTAACTTTAAAAGATCAGTTTTATTGAACTATCTTTTATTTGCCTCAATAATTTAAAATTTGTTGAGCGTAGAAATTTTTTTTTATTTAAAATATTCATTTTGCCTCCTATTTTGTATCTAATAGGACTCTTCCTTCCCCACCACCCTAACTAAGCCCCCTGATTGCGAAGTCTCATTTTTCATGAAGATGCGCCCTGCTGCGGTTGGTAGCTTGGAGGGATTTGTAAGATATTCACTATCCTACCTTATAACCCCATTATAAATACAACCGAATTTTTCGTTGCGTGCAGGAAACAACAGACTCTGTGACGATTATGAAGATTTTTATGCTACTGCAGTTGAAAATATTGCGGCGATCACCGGGCTTATAAATTACCTTGTAATGATTATGGGGGCAGATGAGTTGTGTGTATATTGCAGTAGATGTTTCTGTTGTGGTGCACGAGTAAACAGGGCGATGACGTGTATTCCTTTCTCCCACTTTTACGTTCAAGCTCGATAACCTGCTGCCAAAGTGATGTGAATGTGTTGCGAAACTTGTAGAGAAATCTGATGTTTCAATTTTCTTCAGTATAATCATTGTGTAATAAATGGAACATCAGGTATCTCCAACTGAACTGTCAGGAGGAAGTTTCGTGTCCGACTTTAATATTGCTGGCTTTGAGCAAAATGCAGCCGCACGTACTATCACGTAACAGAACAACTGGGCGCTGTCTTTGTGGTTGAAATGTCATCAGTTGAAATAATTCGTAACTAAGCTGAATAAAAATTTTAAATTAGATAGAGGCTCCTCAAATCTTGTTTTCCTAGGTTATTTCTCGGAATGAATGGGGTGTTTAAGACTCAAAGCTAATGGTAGAAGTGGATATAGGCTTCTAGTTTGAATATTGCGGGATTAGACGGGAGGGTAATATTAACCTGGGCCGAAAGCAAATAAGGTATGAGTGTGTGGGCCGGATTTATCTGGCTTGGGGAAAGTGTGACGTGGCCAGTTTTTGTGAATAAGGTAATGATTCTTATGGTTTAAATCTTTAAATCCGAGTGGTCACTGTATTTACAACGAGGTTTAACCATCTGAAATTCTACGTTCTGCCTACGTAGTGCATTTCTGTGTCGCGTATGGATCTCAGACAAACATCGATGGTTTCCCTACATAGCATTTGAAAGTGAATAGTTTTGTAACCCAGATGCATTGCCTTTATTGCGCGGCACAAATTTACGCCTTTAAACTGATTCTGGTTAATCTTGGTTTTTGTAGGGTTGACAATCAAGTAAAAGAATATAAGTTTATGAAGGAGGGATCTGCTTATTTACGTACATATTTTCCTGCTACTTCTGGCATGATTCATACTGATTTGAAACACTACGGAGACATTCCAGATTGCCTCCACCGTCATTACAAATATGCTTACAGTAAAACTCAACAAAAATCTCGTAATAAATACTTCTTACGTGTAAATATTCAGTTCTTACATCGTGCGTCTCAATTACAAAGACCAGCCGGCTAATGGTTTTACAGATAAATCATCATTTCTTATCATGAGAATCATACGAAACCTTCAACATATTCTGTGAGCCATAATGCACTGTTTCTCGTGTTCAAACTGTCGGTACGTATAGTAATGAATTAATCTTAAGATTCACATTTTAATGTAGTCAAATTGCTGAAGGTGTCCGATTTTGCAAAAGAGTAGTACTCAGAAAAATAATTGCGCTGAGATTTTAGGTTTTTTGCGGCAATGACTGTGAAGCATTCACTTTTTTGAGATGTGAATTCTTGCAGTGTGGTGTAAATTTCCCGAGCTATTGAAGGAAAATGCTCCCTACAGTTTTGGGGTTCACTGAAGATGGCGGCAGTAATTTTCTCCATAACGTGTGCCAAATTTGAGCAATCTACAAGGCAACGGTTGTGATAAAATAGTAAAATTCATAACTGTTACACTTTTCGGTGTACCTGCAAAATCGATGTTTTTCGAGTGTTTACGAAATATGTTCTGATTGCAAAATAGCTCTCCCCTGTTCTGATGTAGGGCGCAAACTGGAAGAATATGGTGTATTTCAAGACATTGTATGACATCTTCTGTACACTCAAATTCTCTTTTATTTTACACTGCTATAAGCATCATTATCATTATAAAACCACGTTAATCCTATCCTAGGCAGACGTTTCTGTAACTTGAAATCTCACATTCATTTTTGCTCAGGTTAAAAACATTGTAATATAATATACGCACTGTAATTCTACCGTAAGCAATAAAGGTAAAGCAGTCCCATTACAGGCCTGGACATGCCCTGAGGGTTGCAGGAGGTTGAGGCTCCCAGATTTCAAGACAATCGGCACACGAAGGTGGTAAGGTTGTCAGCCGTACGCACCGTTCGCCTTTACGCCAAGGAAATATTTCTTGTACTCATTTCTGTTAGAGGCTGAGTCGACCCCAGAGCCATAATGCGACCGGAAGGATTATGTCGACGAAAAATTCCAGTGACACCATCAGGAATCGAAGCCGCGACCTTTCTGCTCGTAGAGCAGTGCCTCAACGAACTGCGCCATGACATGTCCCCACCGTAAGCAATAAACCTATCTAATTCGTATCGTCCTTCATAACACCGAAAGTTTGCATCCCAGCATAAACTACAACTACTAAGGAGTTCTAAACTTTGTACGGTAGAACCACAAGTGCGGCACAACAGTATCAATATATCGTAGGGGTCCATTCATTCATGACCTAACTACTATTAATTGTCCCACATGTGCAAGAACCGAAGTACCAGTCCAAGTTAAATTAACCGTTGAATTTACAGCTGGATCAACGTTTTGACAGGAACCCACAGCTCAACTCCGAGTCGCTGTGACTGGGATTGGGTCGAAAGGATTTAAGGCAGAGGCAGTTCAGAATATTTCGCCTTTCCGTTCGTATCTAAAAACGTATTCCTTAAAATGTAGGAAGTTTTACATTTAACAGTTTTCTGCGTGGATATGAAACTTATCTCGCACCCTCAGAAGTCAACACAGATTGGATATGTCCGACAAAACGCTGCTGAGAGCAATACGTGGATCTAAGTGGGAGGAAGTAGCCCTAACATGTGGCGGGATAAATTTGCATAGTAAGTAAATTTGTAAGTTTTACTCTTCACTGACTATTATTAGTGTGAGAAGATCGAGAACTTTGACGGGGATGGGACTTATAGTACGTATTGAAGAATAATGAATCAATACAAGCCGCGTATTTCGAAGACATCCATATAGATAAAAGAATAACATTAAATGACTTTGAATGTGTGGACGAGATTGAACTGTCTCAATATATGATAATCGACAGGCGGGATCATGTGCAGACATGTACACCAGTGGTGTCGAGCTAAAATAACACATGGGCCTGAAGGATAATTTTGACATTTAAGGCGGGCCGCTCCTAATTTTAAGCAAGAAACAGGAGAAGAATTTATATTAAAAGTAAACACACAGTCAAGAAAACCTCATGCTTTTAATTAACAGCAGAGTGAATAGATCTTGTAATTATTAAATTTAAAACTTTTGCGTTGCCATCTCTGTTTGTGTCTTAAGGCTCGTGAGGAAAATCCTTTAAATTAAAATACTTTTTGAACCTGAGACGGGCTGCATTCTACAACCGGAATAGGATTAGTGAAAGGGCCTGTGTCTGACACACCTGGTGTAAACTGTAAAAGATATGCAATTGCTTTGGCTAAGCGACAGCATTTTTCTCAGAAAAGTTTTTGGTTATATGAGAGAGTTGCCTGGTTTGGCATTTTTTACCTTTATTGTTCAATTTTATCGAGTTCCGTCGGTCGGATGGGCGTTGTGAATTACATGCGGGGAAATTAATATTAAATATATGAATCTTACAGTCTTGTAATATGAAACAAAATTGAGGCAACAGAATAACCGTGCTTTTCTAAGTTTTAGCATGGAATTATTTCTTTTCGGTTTGTCTTTATCCCTGTCAGCATGTCAAAATATAGTGTAGAAAGGTAGGTTATTTAGTGAATAAGGAATTGGAATGCGTTTTGGAATAAATTATTATGGAATGTTATGAGGTAATACCGCGACATATACCTGGAAGTACTGAGGAACATCCCGAAAACGTCAGTCAGAACAGCCTGTCTCCGGACCAACAATTCACCCTGGGAACCCCGAACACCATGACATACTGTCTGTTGTCGAATGTTCAAAGGTAATATGCGTTCAGCTGGAACCACAAACAATATTGCAGTAACTAAATTCAATCTAATAACTTACATATTTTAATTACTACAATTGTGTGCCACCTAAAAGAAGACGTTTCATTTTTCCACCGTTCGATCTATTAAATCTCGATTGCTTTCATCACCGCGGGTCTTAATAGAAATGTAGAATTGAAATTTAACTTGATTGCACTACTTTATGATAAAGGCGCTGAAATCTCCGGAACAGATTTTTCATGTGTTTATCGATTCTAGTCACTTTGTAGGCTAGTTAAATTTATTTTCTTCGTCCTCTTCCTGCCTTTTCGTGATATGAAAAGGCCAGGCGAAATTAATTTTTCATATTATGGACGGGAAACATAGATGAAGTCATTTTATATCGATTTGGTGTATTTGCACATAGAGGACAAAGAACATAATGTTCTAAGTCTGAACTGAAGTATCCACCATTAAGGCTGACAGTGCTGCATCAAATCTCGCCTCGAACGTATGGCATGCTAATGGTTTCCTATACTGTTTATTGGACCTTTCTTCGGTGGCTGATCAAATAACTGACGGTTACGAAATGTTATCTGTTTTGTTGGCGGTGCAGCGCAGTCGACGTGTCCATCACTTGTACTCTGTTTAAAGTAAACAGATCACGAGCTCTTCTTTCTACATCGGTTCGCATAGGACGCTGTCTCAATCGGTAATGACTCTGATATATGTTCAGGAGGAACTCGTTTCGAATCTCGTCTGTGTAACCTGACAGGTTGTCCCTTAGTTTTCTTTAGTTACCCTATGTACGTGTTACAATATTACAGCAAATGAAGTCAGTAAAATTTTCCTTGCACGCACTTTACAATTTATTATTCACCCGTAGGCATGCTGTTCGACACTACCCAGGCTGTGATCCACTGGATATATCATCAAATAAATCATTAAAATATCCACGTCAGCTGCCTCCTATTCATTCTCCTGTTGGGGTTGAAAATTAGTCTTTGTTAAACTCTTTGTGCCGTGACATGGGTCTGTGTGTTAGAAGCCGGTTCTTCACAACAAGCTGTTGGTATGAATCCAAGGTAACCTCGAGTGAGGTACGTGGTGGACGCCGTGGCACTGAAGTACGTTTCCCTCCGAATTTTTTCTGATTTCCCAGCTAGTTATCCTTCCACCATTGTTCGATGCTTTGATCATGTAACATGAATGTGCAAGCCCTGATAACGAAGCACATTATCACATCTTTTGTATTACTTTTGGGGCTTTATCTCGGACTCGGCATTTGTATGGTTACAAAATAAGGAAGCCTTGGGTCGCAGTTTGATAATTTATATTATTTGAAGAGTGGTGTAGTGGTAAACTTTATATTGTTCATTCCGTGAATTGTCGATAACAAATTCACAACACTAAACTAAACGGCACAGTTTTATATTGTAATATAAATGTCTAAGGAAACGTATGATGAATTTTGTTGGTCTAGTGTTGTGAACTGGATGTAGTGGTGTAAACGGAAGCAGGTGAAACTAGACAAGCAAAAGAAAACCTGTTCACTTGCAAGCTTGTTCCGATTATTAACTTGAAGTTCGGAAGCTGTTAATTGTTGGAAGCAACATCAACAACCATTTATTATTTCAAATTTCAAGAAACGTAAGCATAGCGTAAGAGTTTTGAAGATTTCCAATCTATATAGATGAACACAACAACATTCACTGTTTCTTGGTTTTATTACTGACTTACATGTTTCGGCCGTACAAGGCGACCGTCATCAGGTAATAATACAAAGCTGTAAAGGAAAAGAAGTGTTAAGGCAGAAGCCTTCCCTTTCACATTCAAATGAAAATTGTTTCACAATATAGGCAGAGAGACAAAATTCATCACAAAATTATTCAAATATACAGATGTTAAGATTTCATATAAAACTAATAATACCGTTGAGAAACGTTTGACCTATAAACATAAAAATTGACGTTGGCATGTACAATGAAAATTACTTTTATGCCTTAAAGTGCCCAGATTGTAGGAAACGGTACCTTGGGCAGATGGGAAGACCTTTCCGAATCAGGTTCAAAGGACATTTTTCATCGTGCAAACAACAGAATTATAACTGAAAATTTGCACAACACCTTCTCGAAAGTCATTTTCCATGGCACCTATAAGTAGCACAAGTCGTCAAGAAAGGCTATTTCATGAGTGTGTTACAAAAATTCTATTATCTGCAAAGAAGCGTGTATGAACAACCAGTTACATGAACACACTACGGCGGGACATAATAGAATTTTTAGACCGCAGTTCAATGGAACCGCACTAGATAGCGTTGGGTTAGTCCAAGTAACTGGATTTCACTTGCTACGTTAGTAGCGGACCGAAGTCACAACCAGAAACATCAACTTAGGAGCACGCAGCTGCATACCGTATATACATACATTAATGAGATTACACTTCTAGTAGTAATACAATGCAAAATAATTCTGGCAGTTTATGTCGCTGTTAGGTAACGAAATATAGTGGAAGAAGAGCAACTGGGAAAAGGCTGCACGCCACAAAAGGGGGTTCTGTGTTTGGCACCACTTTGCATAGTCTGCTAATCAAGATCACATTCATTATAGGCACTTTACCACTGGGGGGAGAGTAACAGGAAATTAATATAACCCAAGAAAAAATGTACTGAAACTATTCAACCCGCACAGGGTGCTCCGGAAGAAAAAACCTATGGACGGCCCTTTAGTAGGAACGAAAGCTGCCATATGCAGACCAGAAGATTAAAAAAAACTTGAAGTCCACTACGCAGCTTTCTAGTGAGACTTTTTAAGGTAACGTAGCAACCTCTTTGCATCTATGTATAAATCTATTGCTGATTTTTAGAGCATAAAGAGAAGCTGTGCACATAATGCATATTATTTTCATACAGGAAATAATAGATTATTGTAAATTTTGTAATTTTACAATTTACAGTTTTTTACATACTTTTGAAACTTTATAGTTTAAGGAATTTTGAAATAATTTCCATTTGAATGTAAATGGGGAGGCCCCCGCCTTAACACTTCTTTTCCTTTATAGTTTTGTATTCTTACCTGATGACGGTCGCCTTGTACGACCGAAACATGTCGTAAGACAGTAATAAAATAAAAAAACAGGGAATGTTTTTGTGTTTGTCCGTATAGACTGGAAATACTGGTATGTACACGCACAAAGGTCTCGATAATTTTCGTGTAGCTTCGCAAGATCGTTATTGACTACTGTACTAACTGTACAGTTACTGAAATTACGTAAAACAAAATCTGGGACGTTTACTCTGTTTTCATTATTGTAATTATTTCGAAAACCTTTACGGTTTACTGAAAATTTGGTTGCATATTTCTCACAGTTTTGTTGGAGACATTTTTTCATCCGGATAAACATTTAGTGCATTATTATTCAAGTGGATACAGAAACGCGGGTTGTTATTTTTGTAAAAGTTCCCATTATTTGTGTTTGCTTTTAATGAAAAGTGAAATGCTTACAAAAAGTGTAGTAAAACCATCGATCATCAAATTTCATAAGAATACATTAAAGGTTTCTCGAGTAGCTGCATGCGGATCACAGACAGGCAGACATGGCAAAGCTAATAGGCACCATTGTGCATCTCTTTTTAGAGAAAGCGCCAAAAGTGAAGGGACGTCAAGGGGTTGAATCTGGAACTCAGGCTCGGGTCGCTGAATTAATGAGGGCCTGGTTGTTCCTTTCTTGGACGCTAATGTTTTAAAAGTACTAGTTTTGTGCGAAGTGTCTCTTTTACAGATTGCTAGTTTGATCTCGAATCCGTCATTCTGACGCGATGCAATCAACGTGAGCTTACGTACGGTTTACCAGTATTTATAATTAAAATGTACAGTACGTTAAGCATTTAATGCTTTAATGTAAATTACTACATTGTTATTGTAAAACAACATTATTAAATGGTAAGTGTCATTAAAGGGACTGCGTAATACATTTTTTCAGGGATAAAACACGGCTTTCCCAGACAGCAGGCTTTGCAAGACATAAGTCTTTATTCGTTGTGGGTTTCTGTTCAAATTGCTCCGGAATTGTCGATTGATAAAGTTTCTACCCTGTGGAAATTACTTCCTCATTCATGTTGAAGCTATTGAAATATAGAAGTTAGGACTAGATTCAGAAAGCCGTAGCCTGTATGTTAACCATAAATTTGTACTATATATGCCGTAAGGAATCTTCTACTAAGTAATGTCTCCTTTCAGCGCTACCCATGAATGTAAAAAATTTACAGCGCGAAAGAGGAACAGCTCAATATTATAAGATACAATTTTTGTACAGAATTTAAATCTTAAAATTTAAGTGGGATTTAGAGCACGTCAATTTCTTCCTGCGCAACTTAATTGCTATTGCTTTCCGTGCAAAATCGGTACGTGTTTTTTATGATGACAGAATTCATACACACATATGCTTTGTTCCGATTGAGGAGGGAAATAGCTTCTGTAATGTATCCACTAGTTGGTGGCACATATCAGTTTCTTTTTTTTTTTTGTAGCTATTTTCCAGTTTATTCCTTTGTTGTAACCCAAAAATAAATTTGATTAAGTTCTATATAAACACACCAACACGTTCACACATTTATTCAATCCTTTAGTAAAATAAGTCTATTTTAAGACCCGACATGTTTCGGCGTTCTGTTACACCATCATCAGGGGTAACATCAGGAATATAAAAACCACTACTCGTTGGACCACTAGAGGGTTTGACGCGTGCCAGTCGATGTAGTATCACTTCGAAGACAAACACTTGGATGAAGGATATGTAGAGTCTTAAGAGTCCCCATAAAATAGTATAAAACACGACTGCAGCTAAAATGATGAAGATGAAGCCCAGAATGTGTCTTGTAGCTCTCAAATTGAACGCTGGTCACTAGTCTTGAGTTACTGGTCTATGATAAGGCGGTGAAGTTTTGGTTGTAGAGTACATGCATCAGTGCCTCAATATAGCCAAGTGTGGCGTTGTCCAAAAGAGTTAGATGGCTGAGCGTGTGAGGCTTATACACTCAACCATCTGAAATTGTTTTAAGTTATTTACGCTAGCATTCTTAGTAACAGATGGCGTGCATCTTTCGTTTGAATTCAGTAAATCGGAAAATATGCTTTAAACAGGGCCTACGTCATAATTGTGTGTTCTGTTTTATTTATATGTATGTATGACGAATAATATATTAATAGTATATAGTATATGTCGTATATATATTCTATAATGTATAGTGAAAATATATATAGTAAAATAATATCGAACTCTATGATAATTAGGTACCATGTAAGTAAAACTGTGCCTCATTCAGTATTAATCTGGGCACTTGGTGGAAGTGAGTGGTCAGCTTCACGCGCCGGGCTGTTTATCCTCGCGGTAAGTTCTCCAGTACGGGAGAGCAGGGTAATTCTTCGTGGTGGGCAATTCTGCACAATAATTTTTTACACCAATACGTGGTATAAATGTCACAGATGTGTTGAAACCTGCTTCTAGACATGACAAGCCACGCCACGCGATGGCTGCTAGGACCATTCCAGTATCGTTTCGTGCTGGTATGCAAGAAAATGATGTTCGTACATTCCCTTGTTAAATTTGACGTAATAAATAGTTTAGTGTAGGACTACTACTTTCTTCATTCTATGTTGTTGTGCATAAACTGCAATCCTTTGTGAGCTGAAGCTTCTTAGAGCTTGAATCCGCTGAAGTAACGACACACACAGCTTTTGAATTTGTTGTATGAGTAGACTGCAGCGCAGTGAGACAGTCCTGCTCAGCTCATTGTCACCCCGCATTATAGTTGTAGCGTGTATTACTGCCTGCCTCTTCAGGGTAGAATAATAATTTCTTTGGACACTGATATTTCTGCTGCAATGCATACCGGTGCATCAGTATACGCCCATCCCCGTGGCTGTGCAGTCAAGGGCGTAAGTTTTTAGCTGCTTTATTTCTGGGATCGCAGGTTGGAAACGCGCTGAAGGCCTGGATGTTCAACTCTTGTGTTTGTTGTGTGTTGGGTGCGTAGCGGCATTTGCGCCCTGCTGATCACGCGTTCAGAAGAGTCCTGTGGGATGTGCGTGTCATTGTGTGTGACCTGTATACCTGAAAATGACGCGGAGTATGCTAACACTGCATAAATATATCAGTATTTTAATTTGCTGCCGAGGAAATTTGTGAGGGTAACGAAAAGGTCAAGGCCAACCCATGACATGCGTGTGCAGGCACACACGAGGGGCGGGGTATAGCGACAAGCCATTCGCAACCTCGGAGCTGAAACGGGAAGGGTGTTCAGCACCACCTTGCCGCCCCTTTTCCTCCGGGAAAGACCCGGTACCGCTAGCCATTGTACAGGAGGCTGGGTGGGCCTCGGGGTTGGTCTGTACGGGCACGCGAAACCTCGTCTCAGGGGGTTTCGATCCCCGGACCGTCTGGCCCATAGTGAGTGGCTGTTGTAAGGACAACTAACTGGGAAAATTATACGGGAGGACAGCTAAAGTCAGCACTTCCTTCAGTGAATCAGCAAGGCCTTCAGGAGAAGCCGGTCGAGCATCCAGCCTCGTAGAATCTACGCTTCCACCGCGATTTAAAACCACCTGTATGGAGACTTCTCAGCTAGGCAAAAAGGCTACATTTGGCGAATATGAAGATTGTGAAGAAATTCTTGCAAAGGAATCTTACGTTGGTAACTACCTGGAAGGTGCTAATGCCTTTACTTCCAAAATATGTTCAGTCTGTGAAGAATATGTAGGAGATGAAGAATTAAGGAGCCCTTCATACTGGACTGTCATAGCGAATGAAATTCTCTAAAGTATTATGTCTCTGATTTATGCATCAAGCAAAGAGAATATGGGAAGAATTAAATAATGTTACAATTTTGTGTAACATGTTGCACTAATTATTTTGATAATTTGTGTATGTGTATTACGTGTTTTCACATTCATTTTTCTTATTTGCGATGGTAATGAATAAAATTATATAGTCGCTGGGTTAGTGTTTCTCGACATTCCGAGGGAACCTAGTGCGTCCTTCTTGAAGGTTTGAGGGGTGCATAAGGAATACACTTGGTTTGTGAGTCACAGTCGGGTTGCTCTTATAGTAGCTGACACTTCCGTCAGATGGAAGTGATTCCGGGCATGAATGCTCACTGAAGTTGTACTAAGTTATAAATCAGCCAAGAGTTACCCACACTTCAGTCGGCAATAGGGTTTCGTACCTTGCAGAAAACAACTGACAGTCTGTCTGTTGAGAACTTTTCAAATTCATGGCGTGAATATTCAGCGAAATTTTATTTTTATGAAGCAGTTACGGCGTACCTGTATTTCGCTCAGCATTGCAGTGTCGTATTTTGCAGATAAAATCTATAACGCTGACTCCCAAGGACTTTTCAAATTCATGGCGGTAATGTGTAGTAAAACTGTGATTTCATAACGTATAAAAAACGGCCAGCTGAAGAATTACCTACAAAAATCATGGCTAGAGACGGGAATTTTCAAAATTCGCATCGAAATTTCGAGGGCTTTACACTAGTATTATAATAAACTCCTTCTGGGGAGTTTTCAGTGTAAACCACAAACCCACCTACGTCAGAACAATAGCGTATCAATTCAGTTCTTCCCAACGGGCGTTCTGGAACCAAATGTATTGAAAAACTGAGATCAAAGTAGAGTGAAGAGTTCGAACACTGAAGTAGTCACTAAATAATAAAGCATTTCTATTTACTTCGCAAAATCAATATTTCATGTGTTATCGTCACGACAGTTCAATCGGGACTCAGACTTCTTTTGACGATTGGAGACACCATCTCCCCACTGTCAGCATTGTAGGTAGCAGCAGGGTAGATTTATTTGAAATGTCATAGTAGATGGGTCATCCCGAGGCTTCTATCTGCATGCAGGAGCCCACAGGGGAGACACATTGCAAAACATCCCACTGATGCGCAGTAGAGAGTGTATTAAGAGCCAATCACTGTCATTCCTGCACTATATAGTTGTCTCTTTTTACACACCACTAAAATGTACATGCGTGCGCATATATTACAAAAAATCTCTCTTCTGTCATCTGCTGCACCTGTGTCCATTTCTCTTGTCGTCCAGTATTCCAACACAAAGTTTAAAGCCCTCACAGCTTTCTGTCAGAAGCGGATCCTACCATTCAGCAAACCGACTGACACTGTGAAACGTGAGGCACGCAATTTCACTTCTGCCTTGTATAAAGCAGGAGTTTTATACGTACAAGGAAATGTGGATTACTATGACATGTTTTCCCCTGTAAGCTATGCAGAAGGCATTTGCCTTGTTACATAGCCTACCTGGTTTGGAAAAAGAAATGTTGGAACAATGCTCATATTGTTAATTGAAGATACAACTGGAACTACCACGTTTGTGGTTTATTTTGCTTTTTAAAATATATTAGAATAATTTTATTGTAATTTCTGTTCTTGGAGTTGATAAAAAATAGCGTATTATTTTCTTCCTTTCTCTATTTCATGGCCTGGAAATAGATGAAACGATAATATAAACGTAAATGTTCATCATCATGTAGCTGCCATGGAGTTGGGCCACTTGTTGACCCGCTCTGGTCTCACTTATCCAGAAGTCTCTTCATTGGTCTTCCCCGGATCCTTTTACCTTTTGGTGTGTAGTTTCTCAGTAACCTGGGTAATCTGTTACGGGGCAATCTGTTTACATGTTGTATCCAATTGTTCTTGTAGCTCCGTATTTTGCCTAACACTGGGGTTATATTTAATTTCTTTGCAATCTGTGTGTTTATATTGAGCTCTGTCCAAGTGTATCCTGCTGTTCTACTCGTGTAACAGCAACAGAGATGAAATACATAAATGTTAACCCTTTAAATTACTGTGATTATTATGTGTACCACCCGTCCTGACATTAAAAGACTCTGCGTTTTTTTTCTAACTGGCTATTACAATGGGCGGATTTCATACTATTTTCAGAAAAAGCAGCTTTGAGTTCTGTACAAATTACAAACCATTTGATTCTTGTAATTGAGATGTAATGCCTGCCATGAGGTAGGAACTGAATATTTACGCCTAAATATAATTTAGGTAAATTCCGTACTTCAAAACGTTAAACAAATGACATATGAAGTTGTGGATTGGATTGATCTGACTCCATTCTGCTCCAGTAGCGGGCTCTTGAATACGTAAAAACCTTCACGTTCCACAAAAGTCTGAAAATTTGTTGACCAGTTGAAACTCTCAAAGAGGATTCTACGGCAAGCCGTAGGAAGTTTCGCTTCAAGCCTTGCTATACTCCATCGTACACGTTGCATAAATCCTTGTTTAAACAAGCGGTGGGTATCATCGACTGAAGGATTAAAATATCTTAAGGTCTTCACCATCACAGGACAAGGATACCCGCACAAAGTGGCTTAAATCCGCAGCTACGTGATCTACATTAAAGAATACTTTTTTGTAAGAAGAGCATTTTACCTTCAGCTTTGTTGATGAGAACAATTTTAAGATATGTATGGAATTATACAAAGGTCTGAGGCTTAAACAACGTGTACGAATTTAATCTATTGTTACCCGTAGTAGATTTAAGATACAACTTAGAAATACAGACCACCTGTAAATTCAACTGAGAAATTGTTACAAGAAACTCCGTATTGTGTTTGAATTTTTGGATGCTATTCAGGTCCTTGTTCCGAACACTTTTTGGTTGCGCGGGTGAAATATTTCGTTGTTAATTTGAGTGTTTTTTCTCCGTTAAATTCTTATACACCTGTACATTTTGAGACCAAGAAGTTAACTCATCACTTCTGACCGATAATTGTGAATTGCTTATGTCGAACCTCGAACTAGGCATTGGCTATCCTGACAGATGTTTGCTTGCTTTCGTTAATCCCTTCAGGCAGATGCCTAGATAGTACTTCATGTTAGGAAACCATCTCCTCCTTTTATATCTATCAAATGTTATTACTCACTATCATCCAGCCATTCGACGATATGCATTCTTCTGACAGCGATTTAAGCTACAAATGAATATGAAAAGGATGCAGCTTGTGTTTAATATCATTGGCAACGTTTGGGATCGAAGTGGAACACTTGGAATTCAAAATAGACACTAGACAATCGGACGTCCTAGACTAATATTCAGAAGGCCCCTAATTCTGAAGCCAACTTCGCCACTAATATCACATCTAATTAGCTATAAAATATTTCTATAAAATTATTTACAGTTACCACAACGCGGGATAAAAAAAACAAATTCCCGAAAATTCCAGTATAAATCTGTCATTGTACTTCAGATAATGGGCAGTGTGCATTGTCCAATATAGTAGTTGTGTAATTAAATATTATTTCAAACCATGACGTAATTATCATGAACATTTAATATTCAGCTTTCTTCTGAATGTTACTTTGAGCTTTCCATTCTGTATCAGCAGTCTCAAGCTAATTACGAAGGAAAATGTGCCACGTCGAGATTGAAGTCAGCTCTGTAAACAAAGTTATTGTGACGGTCGTCCGGGATAATTTCGCATTCAGCCGTGTTGATTTCATGCCAAGTGGTGCTGCAGTGAGTCCTGCTCTTCCTCCCTCCTCATAAAGGCTTGGATGCGAGAATCTGTTAGCAGGAAGATATCATATTTACTGCGGAAAGAATGGTTATTGAGAGAGACAACATTCAACGAAATCCTGTTACGATAGAGTACTTAATTCCCAGAAATTTCCAATTTTTGTCCGAAGTCGATGAAGGCCAGATGATTGAAGAGGACGACCAAGCTTAACAAAATAACTGGAAATCAGTGCAAGTGCTTTCAAAGAGTTCAGATTCTTCTAGATTTATGAAATTCACATAGCGATGCTAAAAATGTATAAACTGCCAGACAATTCACTCTGTGGTCTGCGGGATTACGACACCATTTACTCATCCTCCTGTCCAATGCGTACCATGGAAGAGGCGGATGCTGCCTAACAGTGTCCATTTAACGTCGTCTGTTTTGGCAGGTCAAGAAGGTCAGTCCTTTGCCTTCTTTAATATGGTGGGTGGGATAACCGAGGAACATTCTGCCGCAATGTTGTGGTCCATAGATCCTGTTTTATTCTTCCATCTTCTCGACTTCCTTCCACGGAAACATTTTGGGAGCCGCCTCTGCCTCCGCCATTAGTCTTAACACAAAGGTTATGAACGCAGTTCTGTTGGGTCCATTATACGGAGTTAATCTCTGTTCTTGGACTAGCTCCATCTAAGGGAACCAACAGAGCATTTTTCAAAATTTTTGTGTTTTGTCTGATGACGGAAGAAGAGCCAGCTTCCGTAATGTACGTCTGTAACAAGAACAAGACAGTGTAAAAGTCCAATGTGTGTGTGTTTCCAAAATAATACGCCACCACTGTCACAGGCCTTCAGACTTACACTGCCTCCGTCGTCAGGAAGGAAGTGGGTGGAATCAAAATCTTCCTCCACAACTTCTGTAACCACTTATCGGACTCGAGATATCATAACACATGTGACAGCACGGGAAGTCTTCGCATTCGTTGAAATATTAAATAAAAATTAATACCTAGATTGACCTCCGAAGACCTGTGTAGTAAATTTACAGTCTGCAAAGTAAGGTTGTAATTTACACACTTATCTTAAATTGAACAGCGACTCATCATTTTAGCATGTAAATTAATCCCAGGAATTCGAGGTTGCTGCACTTTTGGATGATACACGTGAAAATAGAGTATTTTACTTCTCGCATATATTCTCGTAATTCCTCTTTACTAACACGAATTTCATTTCTATGCCTGAGAGATCAACTGTTAATAAATTCTACTAGTATTTGTTTCCAGATTATCCCTAAAATTAAATCGGCACTTAAATTTGGTGAATGCCATGATATTCTCTTGTACATTGGACACCAACCTTCAGCCAAATCCAAGTTTATAATAGTTTGGTTCATAAGTCACACCTAGGTTATTCTTATTCTTATATTATTAAACAAGATGACAGTAATTCCTGGTAACAAATTGTCTTTATGAAGTAGTTAAAATGTACATACGCTTCCGTCGGCATTGCATCGTCTTAATTTACCGATAGAATCTGCTAGGCTGTCTGTGAAAACTTTTCAAATTCATAGTGTGACTCTTCAGTTAAACTACGATTTCGTAGTGTCCATCTAGGGCTGTAACATACACGAATATATCATTTGAAGAGTTATGCAGAAAAACATTTGCCTCATCTGGTTTCCTAGTCACAAACTTGTTATTGTTATTGATACCACAGTTTCGTAAAACAGTGATGTCTTTTTTCCTTGTAACAGCCGTCTGTCGACCTACAGCGCATGCTCGTTTTATTCGAATACGTAAAGACCTTCAGGATCAGAATTATTGTACCAGAGTCTTATTATTTATTTTCTATATATTTACTTATTCATTGGTCTAACTTCTTTATAAGTAGAACGACTATACTGTAAAAGGTAAAGCTATTCTATTACAGGCCTGAAAACGCCCTTGGGGCTCCAGGAGTTTGAGGGTCCCAGAATTTCTAGACAATCGGCACATGAAGGTGATAAGGTTGTTAAACCTACCCACCGGCCACCTTTACCCCACGAGATCGACTACACAGTATAAAGTTGAATTTTAGGACGAATAGTGCATTAATTGGAAATAATATGGAAGACGTTGATGGTCACCTAATTATAAGTACTTTCTCGATAATTGTCTGGAGGAGCTGAGAAGAGAGATGAAGAATTATATCAGGGTAGCTGGTCCTGGGTCGAAGTTTGATACCAGGACCTCGCGAATATAAGACACGCGTCTGCGCCAGAGTTCTCGCACTAAGAAGACGATTTAAGCCTAGCGGTAACTTTACGTACTGCCACGTTCAACATTCAAGCATTCTACGTTCTGCCCACACAGTGTATTTGTGTGTTTTGTACGGATCTCGGAACAAAGAGAATCGTTTACCTTATACACCATTAAATGATTGCTTTTTATAACCGCGGTTTAGAGTGTTTACAGCGCGGTACGCACTGAGTCCTTATATAAACCAGACACTTTTCTTCTTGAAAGGGTCAATAAAGCTCGTTTTATATAAAATTACTGAAAGTGTGTTACAAAATTCAGTATGTATACTCTAGATTTATTGACATATATTTACTCGTATATTTTGTATACTTTCTTCCAGATTTTCCTCTCCAACATAATTACGTTTTGAGTTTTATTTCACCTAAAATATGCAGTCTCAGCTGGTATTTGCACGCTACTACAGAAAACTACTTTTGTTTTGTTTTTGTTTTTCTGTAATAGAAGACTTGGTGTAAAGGATTCAATCCAGTCGCGCTGCCAGATGCTGCCTTGTGTTCGAATGTAAAAGCAGGAATGTTGGATAAAATAAAGGCAGGCGGCGGAAAGCATTCCTGCAAGTTATCATGTTCGTTATGTTGCATCTCTATCATGCTTCCTTCCTTCCTTCCTTCCTTCCTTCCTTCCTTCCTTCTTTCTTTGTTCTTCCTCTTGCCTGGTTTTTCTAAGGGAAGAGGGTCGCCATAATCCTTATTTATATGCACATTCTCATCCCACAACTCTTACTCCTAAGAGACTTTTAAGGAATGAACTATAATAAAAACGTCTAAAAGGGCAAATGAAGATGTTTATTACTTTTTAGCCTTGCTAGCTTCGCAACACATATTGTATTTGTTGCATTTTTTCGTTATATGTTAATATTGTTATTTATCCTTGTATTGTGTGTTGAACAATGCTCCCAGTAACTTGTGTTTTATAGAGTAGAATAGTAGGATGGTAATAAGCACTGATTTGGAAAAGATGTGCAAGGAAGCCGTCGTAGATAATATTGAGGTAGTACCCCCATTTGTCTTGAACGACTGAGGAAAGCCACGAAAAATCGGCCTCTTTTCGCGGAGGCATGGTTTCAGTCCCAATCCATAAGGGGGATTTTTGGATAAAGTGTTACTAGTGGGTTTTCGCCGAATACTTCAGTCAATATTATTCCACCACTGCTCGTCATTAAACACTTGATTTTCCCTAAAAACCTCTGGCATTTTCTGTGTTGTCCTCGGCCGAGATTCAAATCGACCTCCACTAGACTGCAAGCTTGAGTCAAATTGCACTGCTTAAGCTTTGTTTCCTGCACCTTGAAGTCATATAAAGGTAAAGCAATCCCTGTGTCTGTCTGGACAGACCCTGAGGATTTCAGGAAATATTCGTGTTTCTCATTTTTCTTAGAACCTGAGTGCGGCCAGAAAATTTAAAAATTCTAGTGACCCCATCGAGAATAGAACCAGCGACCTTTCGGCTTGTAGCGCAGTGTCTCAACCAACTACGCCGAAGTCATCTACAGAATTATAATTTATGAGAGTCGATTTGACAGAAATTGATTACAATTTCATGTTACGAAATCCTTTATAAATTAAGTTCAAATTATATGGAAACTAGCATCCCTTTGTGTGGAACTTATAATGGTTTATAAAGCATAAAGTATTAAAGTAAAACCTGCTGTAATGGATTTATGTTTATTATATTGTTGTAGGACATCCTGTGGTGTGTGGTATGTTGCCTGGAAAAATGCTTTGCTTGACACGACTTTTATTGGCTGTATTAATATTCTACATATGATGACAACACGTCTTTTCCTATAAGTCAAGCCGTCTGTAGGTCCATTACGTACAACGCAATGGAGATAAATTATTTACATTTACACATGTAAACACAGAATGTTTAACACATTTTATGTGACAGACCCAAAGATAGATTTGTTTATAAGCCGAAATATGTCGTCAACATGTGTGTAATTTTAATGTAATCAAGAAAAGTTTTACAGAGTGATACAATTCTGTAGTTTCGTGTGTACATCTTCAGAAACCATGATGCTTGCCCTGCTCTTAATAATCACCATTTTTTTAGTTTATTCAGGAAATTTCAAATTCGTTTACGAATGTTGAAAATTTGTTGCATCGTAAATATATTTGGATTCTGAAAGGATAATTTGTTAATGAAAATATGTGATAGTATTAGAGGAAGCCGTATGGGTAGGAAGACTTGGTGATGAAGTTTACCCACTTACCCGTTAGAACTATAGAGGACTACAGAGTACTCGACACAGGGTGTGTTTGACGTAAAGAACAATGCAGCACGTTAAATACGAAACCTCTCGAGAATAATGAAAATATCACACCAAGGGAACTAGAAACTGCGTCATCTCAATGAGTGATCAGTGTGCGGCACATCAAACTGCGTAATCACAAGTACAATTCTTTTCAGGGCTGTTGTGTGATAGTTGTTGCGCAGTAGACCAGGGGTGCACAAATCCGAGGCGTCATGTCGCCGTGGCTACTTAATTTTGTGCGATAACGCCAAATATTTGTGGTATCCTCAGGATGGAACTTGCTTCATGTCACCCTTCTGGCGCCTAGAAGTTTACGTAGCGCCTACACTTACTAATAATTTGTGCACCCCTGCGGCAGACATCACGTAGTAGTTTTAAAAGTCATGAAGGGCTGTTTAGGCCTTTCATACACTGCAGTATTTATAATACTAAAGTTTCGCCTCTACAGACAACTTAGTAGAAAATTGTAGACCTGAAATAAATTACGAATAACGTACACAGATGGTAGACTGTTAAATTAGCTACATATTGTCATTACCAATAAATACACAGCATATTCAAGTATTTTGAGATATGACGTATCGAATGGTATAACGACATTTCACAGGACCTTGCTGTTCCCATTTTGAGGGTCTCAGCAGTATACTGAATCTACCACACGGTAAATAGCTCCAAAAGTTTAGACAAAAATTAGTGCCTTTTTAATACTGTTAGCACGAATTAAGGAGTCAGATTACACATGTGAATATAAAAAAGAAGGCGCTGCTATGATGAGGCAGTTTCGAGTAAACTTCTTGAACACTCTGACTGAGAAAAGGTGTCAGCAGGATGTGCAAAGATGATGAGGGCAGGGGACACTGTGGGAGCTGAAGGAGCCACTGAAAGGGCTGAGATAATTGAGACAAAGAGAAAGAGGGCTGAAAAGAAAGGGGTGTTGGGTCAATAACGTAATTAATTTGTGTGGTCTCCCATCCTCCTCCATCCCTATTTGCTGTCGTTGTTTCAGCTACTTCTTTTGTTTTAGTTTTCTATTGCCTACGGCAGGCTGCATAGGACAAGAGCTGCGGTAGTATTTATTGTTCCACTTGATCTGGCGTCGTTGAAGATGACATGTTCATTCTGGAAGATATTGGAAAGAATGCAATACAAAAAGGTTCTGTTACGTTTCTGGGATTTATAAGACGCTGTCATTGATTACTTTCTTATGAGTGGTTAGAAATGAAGTCGTTCACGTGGGAAGATATAAGAAGACAAACTGCAGAGACTTTCATAGGCAGCGCTTCTATGAAGTGAATATGTTTTGCTTTATGAGTCGGCACGACTTGGCGGCAGAGGGTCCCGACTCTTTTGCTCGGTAGAAAGAGAGAATGAAGCAAAAAGAAAATGAGGAATGAAGGAAAGAAGGACAGGACAGAAGAAAAGACAGAAGGAATGAAAAGAAACTCTTTGTCCCTAAAACAATAAAATAAGGCACGTCACTACGTATGATTTGCATCAAGAAGCTTACACACGTGCGTAAGCCCCGTCTATTCTCGTTTACAGCACGAGCAGTAGAGCAACTCACGTAACATCAGAAAAAGTCTTAACGTAACAAAGGCAGTATATAAGTCGGTAATGCAGGTGCCATTCATCACAGTTTATAAGAATTAGTTGGCAGAAATAAATATGTATCAATTCAGTGAAAGGGGGTCAACGTTAGTGACGTAGGCAAAATCGGTAAAAGAGCAATTAAAATGTGTTTCATTAAACTCATGCAGGGAATCTCAGATTTTGTAGTTACTGGATATGGACTAGATAACCGGCCTTCCATTAGCGGTAGAGGCAGAGTTCAATGTTTCTTCGCCACTCTGTCTACACCGATTCAAAAGTACTGTGCAGCGAGCACCGCGCATAGAGCGGTTGTGGAGTGAAGCTGACTTACCTTCGTCTGCTGCCGGTGGAGCGATATGTCAGTCAAACATAGTGTTCTTAATTCATCACAGACATAAGTCTTCGTGGTACAGACTTCGACGTGCTTATCTCGCATCAAGTAGTCCCACCAAATAGCTACAAACAAGGTTCAGAACCCGGGAAAATGGGGAAGTTTGTAGCGCCGTAGAAGGAGGGGGAGAATAGAGGAAAAGGAGGAGAAAGAGAAGCTGAAGATATCTTCCTAAAATGGTGTTTAATCGCGTGCAGCGAATAACTTGAGTGTCGAATTGTGGTCTCCTGGGTTGTGACGCCGTGTAAACTGGTAAGTGGTTACAATTTTCAGGAAGAATATGCCGGCTGTCATTATACAGACGGAATAGAGAGAGAAAAATGACATGTTATATGAATGAGGTGGTAGGAAAATGGTTCATAGTGGGCAGAAGCGGCCATTCAGTGCCACAGGTGGGAAGGATGAGACGGGCTCCCATGTGGGTCGCTGGAAAATTTAAGCTTCTTAAATGGGAATAATTGCAGTACAGAATGATAACTCTGTCAGTAGCGCACACTGTATAGCGTCGAATGGTATGATGATCAGCGAATAATGAACTGGCAGGAGTTTGCAGAAAGGCTGTTGTATTCTGATTTGTTTTACAGTCCCAAAATTTGCTCCCAGGCTGAGAAAACGACGAAAGGCCTTAGAACAGTCGGTACCCAGGCCGAAATTAAAACTGGCCACTATCCGAATAGAGGTCGGGAACTTATAGCTTGAAGTACGTTTACTGGTAAAGGTGGAACTGCTTAGGCGCCATACAGGACGAATTCCTGAAAATTGCAGTTACAAAAAGATGCTGTAACGGCCACAGGTACAAGAAGACCAGGTCAAGTTTGTCAGTCGAAGGACCATGTTTATCTCCTTCAGAGTGTAAAACAGACACTGCTATGACGTAGTCAGAAATTATGTTTTCTCTGATCACGTTTTCAGACTGCAGCTCAGTTTCTCTATGCAAAGTAGGTTAACGGTAAGGTAAGCACTTTCTCCCGCCGCCACCCCCATCTAACCTTAGCATTATACTGATAAGTTTGGCCATCTAGCTAAGCCGGTTCTCTGTGAGTTACATTTACGACGCCATTTTGACTTCCGTGTGGTCTGCGCATTGAGGAATAGTACTCTTCCGTCAGGCCACGAGCGTTTTCTGCTGCATTCCCCAAATGACTCTAGTATCCACACATAGACCTAGCCTTATTCCACTTTGAATAATCATGAAATGTGACTTGCTTGTGCAGATCCTGACCGGCAACAGCGACACAGCAACAGTGGTGAGTCACCGCCTTATGCCGCCCGTTTACGCTAGCAAGGTCAGAGTGCTGCCGTACAGCGTACACCGTCGGACAGTCTGTCTCCGCGTAGAACTGCGTGGCTGTCTCGCCGAGGGTGAGTGCCGTGTTGCACATTCTTTACCTTCATGAATGCACACATATAAATTACGTTGGAATGTTAATGGCAAAAGTCATAATTACCATCACTAGCAATAATTCCCACGTACTACACTTTCGTTGATCTGCTTTTACATATCGCCTGTATTTTGAAAAAGGGGACAACCCACTGTGTGTCAGATAGGGAGTGAGCTCCTTTTTACAAAACAGGGGCGATATTATAGACTTTGAGAGAGATCACAATTTCAATAGACATGTACGCCATGACATTCAAACATGCTTGAACGACATCGTGATACAATAAGTTATTGCTGCCTAAAGATAAATTTTATCGACAAAAATCGAATCTGCAATACGGACGACTGCTTCATAACGACAAATTGGTTTCGGAAATAACTGTTACCTAGTGTACATGTCCGTGCCTAAGTGTGAATTTCTACATGGGGAGGGAATAACGACGGAATTCCTATCCTTATTTTTTATATATGAAGGTAAAATTATCCCTCTGAACGCCATGAAGGCCTGCAGAGGACTGAATATATAGCTCCACTCATTCTTAAACTCTGCAGCCGATGGAGGTGCGTGGTCAGAATCAACGCCCCAGCTATTATACTCAAGCGAGGAAAGAGGCTTGTGCACCCACTGAATAAGAGTCTGTGTGGTCCCCAAAAGCTGGTCTGGACACTTTTGAGAAGAGAAAAATGTGTTACCCCAGACAAGAATCTAACCACAATTCCTCAGGCGTCCAGTTCCTAGCCTGGTCACTACATATACTGACCGCACTGTCCCAGCTCCACACACGCGCGCGCACATGCATGCATATACACATACATACACACATATACAGTATAGGCTACGTACATACATTCACATATGTACAGTATATACATACATATATAGAACACGTACGTACATAAACACACATATATACATACATACATACATACATACATACATACGTACGTACGTACGTACGTACGTACGTACATACATACACACATACATACATGCATACATACATACATACATACATACATACATACATACATACATACATACGTACGTACGTACGTACATACATACGTACACACACACACGTACATACACATACATGCATACATACATTTATTCATACATGCATACATACGTACATATATAGGCTACGTACATACATACATTCATACATACGTACATGCACACATATACCTGCAAAGATACATAGATACATACATAGGCCTACTTACATACATACTCGTACATACATACATACATACATACATACAAACATATACAGGCATGCATGCATGCATGCATGTTCACATACATACATACATACATACATACATACATACATACATACATACATACATACATACATACATACATACACAATACATACATGCATACATACATATATACACACATACATACACACAATACATACATGCATACATACACATACATAGATATATACACACACATACTTGCATATACATACGTACGTAGTACGTCGACACACACACACACACACACACGACCACACACTCATTCACTCTTTTCTCTGACTGAAACATCTCGTGGTTTGTATCAGTTCGTTCGTTCAGACATGTGTCACGTTAGTACCTCCTCCGTCTACGCTTTTCGAAATTTTAGTCGCTGAGCATCCTAATATTCGACGTTATATAGCTTGAGATAATGAGAGCATTGTTGAATTAAAAAGAAATTGAATAAGTAATGGGACTAATGATAAATAACAAAAAGATTAACGCAGTTCCTAAGGTACTAACTATCCTGTAATACACAAGTACTGTTGAAGTTGCATAGAGTGATTAGCTAAATTAAGTCTTTGTTTTGAATGATGAGTTAAAGACCGGAATTTTATCCTATGTGGAAAAGACATTAACAATCGATGGAAAACGTGTGTTGTAATGGTCATAAAGCACTCTACTCTTGCGATCTTTAATGCTCTTATTTCAGAAACATTCAGTTATTCTTACAGTCGGTATCACATTATAGAAATCTCTGTATTTGACATCATGATTATTCTATGTTCGAGTCTCAAATATCATCATTAACAGAGTGTTCAAAATATTGTTACGTTAACCAAATGAAAGCTTTTTATCCCATTAAATAACATGCATGCAGCCTATAATCCTATCGTTGGTGGAGTTCTGCATGTTTGAAATGACGTTTTATTATTAGACTGTAATTTAGTTATACCGCTCATAATTTAACGTTTGTCAAAACTGATATTTTAATAGCCTCCATCTGTTTTGCGGATTACATTAAACATATGCCAGAATTATGCCTGTCGTCCAGAATATTCTAATTACCATTTAATGCCGTGTTTGTATTGTGATAATACAGAGAGAGTTCTAGGGTACATAGTGCAGATATTCTTAAAATGTTAATCATTCTGCAACATAAATAAGCTTATTTTAAATGTACCTCTTGCTTGTGGAAGGGTATTGTTAATCATTCTGCAACATAAATAAGCTTATTTTAAATGTACCTCTTGCTTGTGGAAGGGTATTGTTAATCATTCTGCAACATAAATAAGCTTATTTTAAATGTACCTCTTGCTTGTGGAAGGGTATTAGTTAATTAGACGCATTTAAGGAATTTATATGAATAAGACTTAATGCGTCATCAGTATAACGGCACAAACAGCAAGAAACGCCAGCCGGCATGTGTCTGCTTTCAACCCACGTCGTATTTAATTCCTGTTTCTGCAGAGTAATGGCATTTACAAGAAAACTTATTAATGCTTAAGCTTTTTGGCCTAAGATACTGCGCCTTAATCACGGTTTATGAAGTGCAAAAAACTGAAACCTTGTGCTATATTATGTAGCAGTAGTAATTATTGCAATTTACGTATAAAATTAGACCAGATGTGGACTGTGAACCAGTAGGAGAGCAATTATTGAGGAAGAGATAATAAATATGTCGCAAGGGACCAATCCAGGGAAGACTAAGTTTTATGAAATGTGTGTATAATATATTTACGTAATTTGAACTGTCGAATTTGATATTTTATATCAAATTTCATAGCTAAAACTTCGTATCTGGGAATTGGCCGTAGTTACAAGCAATGACTTACACAAAGTATTCTACAGTTTGTAAAATATAGCGGTTTAATATTTATCTGTAATTCCACTTCTTTTACACAAAATTCTCAAATGAAAGGACTGAATGATTGCTTCCTGAAATAATGACATACACCTGCTATCTCCATGACAAGAGTAGATGTTCCAGAAATCTCACTTGTAACCAAATTTTGACACGGCTAATTACCGGAGAAAATTTTCATGTACGTATTTTCCCGAAAAGTTTCAAATCTTACACAGATTGGGGAGCCTGCTAACAGCGTATTAAGGGCAATATATGGAACAAAGTAGTGGCAGTGAAAATAAGATGGAGGAATTGCATAACAAGGAACTTTAAAGGACACAAGTGTCGTTAGTGTGATGAAGTAAAGAGGACCAGAACGGAGCAGATTCTGTTTGGGATATGCCGATTTGAATCTGCACCTAAACTCCGGCTATTATAACTGAGGCTTTTTGTGGTTTTCCTCGGTCCTTCTAGACAAATTGCGGATAGGTGTGGTTTCCATTCTTCCGAAATATGACGCTGCATCACTGGATAATTTTTTCCGACTTGCGAGATAACGTAGTGGTCTAGTCTTCAGTGGCCGAAATGTCCACGAAGAATTAGGTTACGCTTACTTCCACATTGTTTCTACTTCGTCATTCATCCCGTCGTTTGACGCTTTGTAGTCTGAGATGACAGCGTAGTTGAATATGGAATACGTAAAAGAAAGCACTTAAGGGAGACCAGCATGAAGCGGAATATCAGAATAAAACGAAATAGTCATATTTGTTTGGCTTAACACGCACCAAAGTAAGGCAGCCTTCGTGGCAGTTGACTTGAAAAAATGGAACAGAGCATAAATTTGGCTGTGAAAAAGAAATGGCCGGGTGCTGCTAGATATTAGAATTTTAAAACCAAAATCCCGATATTTGCCTCAGAAAATCTTGAGTTTACTTCAGTAGCATGTGAGCTTCGATTAAAGCTCAGGTTACAACATTCGTAGATATGTATGACGAAAGGTTAAAGATGTATCACATATCACCCACTAGAACAGACAATGTGGTTGAATGAATTTCATCAACGTTTGAGAAAACACACTGGATATTTGTGCAAGCTTCCAAATCTACACATGACTTTGGTCTGCTGCATGAATTCGACTTGACCTTGTACTCCTCCAGCTTTGTTTTTCCCAAGCAGAAGTTAAAAAATACTTTCATTGATAATGGGACACTAGGAATTTCTTACGAGGTGGGTTCCATGTTGCGTGAGGAATTTTTTCAGTGGCTGAAGATTTTCTCGTCGTTTGTAAAATGCGGTTACGAAAACAACGCCGTTCTCATTTCCGACGGCCATTCCAGCCCTAACATTGTTCAAGTGGTGCCTTTGCATGAGAGAATGGTATTGTGAAATCTGTCTACCATGTTTCTGTCTACTTCGATGTCACACTTGGGTGTGCCTTTCCATGGGTCGCGGAAAAAATAATCCTGGAATAAATGTCTGCGTATGGGAAAACTGCAGCCATTTCAGATGCTCAGAGCGCGTTCAGGACAACTGACATTTGGCCATTTAACGCAGATATATTCGAATACTTCTTATTTGCACCAACAGAGATCTTCCTTAAGCCTATCCAAAAGCCCGCGATCCAAGACCATGTAAGAAAGTCCCTTGCTGTTCCTCTGCATCTTCTGGGGCTGAACACTGTGGAAAAACAACGGTCCCAAGCACATAAAAGAAGACACCGATATGAATGTTTCATCTGCAGTTGATAGAAATGGTAGATAATATATGCTAGCCCTAATGATTTCTCCATTTCCTTTGGCTACCTCAAGTGATCAAAGAAAAAAGAGAAAACAGCATTACCAATCAGTTTTATTAACCAGCCATCCTTATGTAAATAAAGTGAAAGAAAGGACTTCAGGAAGGCAAGAACACGAATTGGGGAGGTCTGCAATAAAAGTGTGCAAAGGAATGCAGTTAAATTCAGAATACATGTTTCAGGAGAATATCGACGACTAAGAAGGCGTTCCTTTTATGTACTGTAATGAGATATTCTCAAAATCTGGAGATTCTTTGTCTCGGTGTACTGAATGCAAGTTGTGGGTACACTATAAATGGCTGGAGCTCCAAAAAATAGCCGAAATGTTCGTCTGTGACATAGTTAATTGAAAGACAAAAGCAAAGGGAGAAATTTTATGTGAACATACTGCTGTGTGTATCCTGTCTGCTCATAAATGTATTGTGGACTTAAACAACCTTTCAGAACCAGTAAAATAATAGTAATATTAGTGGAAATGTTTTTTGTCTATATTATTTTGCCTTGAATATTAAGCCTAAAGTGATATAGGCGGCCATAATGTAAAATACATGAGAAAGGAAAGAAATACTTACTTACGTGCTTGATTGTACCGATCGTGTCATCCGTTTATGTGCTGGATTGTGAATATGTGAAAATTGTGTTCTAAATAATTATTTTTATTTCACAATATGAAAATTGTCTGTCATTCAGGTTTGTTTCACGTACATAAATAAGTAAAATAATACATGCAGGACTTAGAGTGTAAAGTGGAATAAGTGAAATGCACGTCGAAAAACAGAAGGGACCAGACCATTTGGGAGATGCAGACGTATATATAGGATTATAATGCTAAAATATATATGCACAGAAATGTGTGAGGTGTAGCCTGAATTCAGCAATCCCTGAATAGGGAACAATGGCTGGTTCTTCTGAACACAAGTAAAAAATTGCATGGGATTTCATTATCTCCTCAGCGAAGAACAGTTTCGCACGCAAAAAATACAAGTCAACAAGTTTGGAGTCCCTGCAGGCTGCCAGTTTGCAGTAGCCAGTACTGGTACTGGACCATAAATTTCAGAGGACAGTCCATGTCATAATCAAGTTAGTGTCACATCCACCATTATTCTAATTACCTCTCTTGCTTCTCAATCAGACATGTAAAATAAAGTTCGAACGCTCTCTAGGAAGAAGTCAGCCCGTGTGCAAAAGTACGTTCAGTCAGTTCTGTTTCTCACTCCTCTCGAACCCACTCTGAGTACGACCACAGTCGCTATGATTTCCGTGTTTGTAGCCATCAACTAAGTGGACGAAGGTGTGAATTTATTATTCGTGCAACATATAAACGTCTTCATGCACGGGAAACGGAGGTTAAGTATTTGACAATGTCGTTGTCTTTTGATATTTACAGAAAAGGAAATTTTATTCTGTTAGTGGGAGAAGGTGTTGTACCTTGGGTGGGTGTCTGGTTTTCATTTTCCTGTGTAAACAGGATTACATGTTGTAAAGTTTCATATGCTGCTTAGTGCTGCACATGTATCTGGCAACTGAAATATAAGTTTTATTTCAACATGCTTTTTAAGTATGGTTGTGAGGACATGCAAATTGGAGAAGGTAAAGCGATCCAAGGTACAACATATGGTTGTACCTTGGGTCACCCCATGCTGTACCTTCGGACAGAATTGAAGAGAAGCGTAAAGTGAAAAGTAAATTTATTTTGCACACTTAAATGTAGGTTCAGGGCCTAAAGCCTACTACACTAACAAATACACAACTACTTACTTCATCAGGAATAACAGAAGAATATTATATGCAATCAATATTCTTCCGGTAATGTTCATTTAAAATGTTGACAAGTGAAGAACAAGAAATGTGAAAGATGATCTACAGCCATCTTAAAATAACATCAATTGCATATACTCTTATACATTTTGTATTGCTAAAGCAGCACTAAATGCCCTAAAGTCAACTGGCAAACACAGCTGCGATGCTTGGTATTTGGACATTCCTCCTGTTAATGGAGGAGGAATCTTCGATAATACGTCACCAAAAAGAATGATGAAATATTCATTTTTTGTCAAGGAATATTTATTGGTGTTCTCCAACCGTTTGTGATACCTGATTTCACATTCGTATCCATTAAAATCATTCTTTATTTCAGATGTGTAATAAGAAATGCGCCTCTTTGTGCCAGCTTTGCTAAAATAAAATTGCCTTTTGCAACATTACCAACTGCAAAACTTTCTTCACTAATATTTGCAATTTCTTTTCTTCTTACTTCTACATAATCATCACTGATCAATTCTGCATGCAGAATCTCTTACCGCTCCTTTTCAGAGCTGGTAACAGTAATCAACTTCTTCTTCAGAGTTTTATTCTGAAGTGTTTTCCTTGCATATTTATATTTACACTTCTTGGCCCTCTGGTATTAAATATCAGTCATCTCGGGTGTGTCTGTTATGATCCCACTCTTTTCATGCTTTCTGCCTCCAGAGTCTCTTGGTCCGGCTTTAGTGAATGGTCGTATTATTTCAGGGGATACTTTCATAAATCCAGCTGATATTCCTTCTTCATTGTTGTTCCTGGGGCTTGAAGGTGCATTGGCTAGTTCTGTTATGTGACTGAAGTTCTGTCACTGACATAAGAGGACAGAAATTCATCTTCATCAAAAATATTTTCATTTAGGGGATAAATTCCTGTCACATAAAGTCCGGTTTCAATATTGTTTAGCAAATTCCTTGCTGAAAGTCTTTCCAGTAGTGTCTTCAACACCGTAAATGGTTACAGGTTTGTGTGGGTTTGGCAGTATCCAGTCATTAAGGCAAGTATTGTTATATGTTTTATCTGGAGCAAAAACGGTGCAATCCAGTGGCTGTAACTTACGTGACGTGTGGAACAGCAGTATAAGCAAGAAAATGCGATTTTCTTTTGCCACATTTATAGCTGGGTTGACAAGTGGGACGTATGATTGTCTAATATCAAGAGAACCGAGTCTTCCTTGCAAGGCCTTTCACATGTGATAAAATTCTTTGGACAGTCAATAAAGAGCCTCTTATTTGACCAGTCTTGTGGGTTTGCTGTCTTGGACACATCAACATTGGAGAAAAATTGTTACCAATGGCATTTACAGCAACAGTCATTGTGACATTTATCCCTCCCTCCCTTTAAGCCAAACTCCCCACTTGCTTGATTGTCTTAGCACAGATAATTTTTGGGAGGAACATGAACAGCTGAATTACCGGTCTTGTCCAAATTATAAATTTTTTTTAGTTGTGACATTGTGTCTTGACATAAATTGCTTTAAAGTTTCAAAAAATGCTTTTACATTTTCACGATTAAAGCTTGTAGATTGAGTGAGACTGTGAGCTTCAGGGTAGCTTCAGGTTTTCTCAAACACAAGGACTCAAGGCATTTTCTCAGTCCCCTGAGCCACATATTACCAACATATTCGTTCTTTACACAACTATCTGGTGTAACCGCACCATTTTCTTTGCTATATTGAAAGGCAAGTTTAAGAGCTTCCTTCATTGTAAGACCATAATGTAATTTTGCTGCCTGTTTGAAGCACTCAACCAACTCAAATTCCTGTGTGGCACTGAAAATTTTCTTAACATCATTTCAGGCTGTGTATTCAAAATCAGTAGGGGTTTATTATTCGTGAAACTTTAACTAATGTGGTTTTTGAAAATCCAAAATTATGCGCCACCATCCTTTCTTTTGTATTGCTATTAATTACATCTTCTATGGTTCGTCCCATTGCTGCTGAATCTGCCCTTTTTTTGTTTTACCTGGCCTGCTTCGTGGCATTCTCCTGGAAAGAAAATAATCTTTTAGGCTTAATGTAGGTCTACTGAACATGCACACTATGTTGTACCTTGGGTCATGGGTCATGGGCCAAGGTACAACATGACGTGATGGACCCATGTACAACAATACGCGAAAACAGGAATAATAACACAAATTTAATATTTAGCTTAGATTGGCAGGCAAACTGTTCATATCAAATGAAAGAGCATAAGAAGTAAGTTCTTATCTGTGCCTTAAATCATACAAGAAGTAGAGTACTGGAACACAAAACTTTGTAACCATCTTCTTGCAAAATTACTTTACAAAACCAAAATTTTCAAAACGTTCTGAACGGTAAACAACCTCCCACCAAACAAAGGATCTAACGTGCATTCCTTGTGGTGGACAAATCGTAGAGTAGGTTGTAACACTTTCTGTATTTCTTTATAGATGGCAGAGCAATGGCTACTGACTAAAATTAAAAACAACCCAAGGTATAACACTTTCCCCTAACCCTCCTGCTATAGTGACTGCTTAAGAAAACAAAGAGTTATCTGGTTTGTTTTGTGTATCTGCTATGGCCCTCTAGAGTCCTTCCTTGTGACTCTAAACGGGCCATAAACTAGTCAATATATCCCGTGCGTTTTGTGCAACCCGAAGTTTCATTGCAGTTTTCACAAAACCCCAGTAGAATTTAAATGGACCTAGGTGAATTCAGTACATATTCCCACAAAATGTTACTTCAGGCCAATTTTAATTGCATCCTATCCATTTACCCCAAAGGCCATGCCCCTGCTCAGGTTGTTAGCCGCCGGCTTCGCACTGTGGACTGAGACGTTTCCAGGGTATTCCACGCCCGCGCCCCCCCCGACCATCCCCCCGGGGGGGGGGGGGCCCCCTGACCCTGAGGTTGTATACAATTTAAGTTTGATTTTAGAAATTATTTTGTAAAAATCATGTAAGTACAATGTAACACTGTCTGAAACTGCATTTATATTCATACGAATATAACTACATGTTGCTTGACTCAAACACAGTGTCCTGTCTTCTTGCTTTTAATTTTAATAATTTGTTTTTCAAAATTCTAATGTACAGCATCAGTTTATTTCATTAGCTGATTTCGGCTGAAGGGGAAATCACGTAAAAGTTTTGATATCATAATACTTACAAAATATATGATTTTTTAAATTTTGGTTTTGGAGGGCTGCAGCCTGGCAGCCCCCCTTGGGTGCGCGTCTGATTCCTTGTGGTATTTATGGTGAACAACGTGGCGCTAGGGCATGTTTTACTCCGAGTGATTCAGTTTCCCTTGCCGGTATCATTCCATTCAAGTTCCGCTGCTATATTTTTCATTGACGCTGCATAATATCAACTGAGAGCTTCTCCCAACTGCTCGCTGTCCTTCCAAGTACTTCGAACAAAATTTTTGTATGTATCTCTCACTTATTTCATGATTCTGTACGTTCCGCTGATACCATCACAATAGTACGTAGCGAAGAGTGCAGTTCACAAAGGTCGTCGTTTTGTAATTTTATGCGTATTCCTATTAATTACTGTCCCTAAACAACATGCTTTTTAACCTGAATTTGGAGGTAGCTCATTCCTCCTAACTGTTTTTACATATGTACTAAACCACATGGCGTCACATCCGACAATATGGTCACGCATAACATCACCGCCCTGATAGCCTTATATCTGAAGGTTATAGGTATATTTAAGTAATTTCCTCACCTTTCACCCGTTCTTTGAACGTGGTGACCATTATCACGCTGAACGCATGTAGGCTACACTTGGTGACCGGTATCACGCTGACTGTATGCAGCATATACTTGGTGACCAATATCACGCTGACTTCATGCAGCGTACACTTGGTGACCAATATCACGCTGAACGTACGTAGCCTGCACTTTGTGAACAGTATCAGGCCGACTGCGTGCAGCCTGCACTCGGTGACCAGTATCACACCGAACGCACGTAGCCTACACTTAGTGACCAATATTACGTTGTGTGCATGTACCCTACTCTTGACGGCAAATATAAAGCTGCAGGCATGCACCCTGCACTTCGTGACCATGCAGCCTACACTGAGGGATCCACAGTTTAAACGGTGCTGGAGGATGCGAGAGTTGAGGTTCTTACCGAGCTGTTGATGAAGATTCAAGCCAAATGGAATATTGCGCCTTTTTGAGTAGTAAATGTTTACCGACTTTCCGAGGGATCGTAATGTCTAACTCATCAGAATCAAGCAGTGCAATATGAGTCTCCATTTCTTAGACTTCTTGGGCCTGACTGTTTACCACCCAACATGGCGTAACGTCCCAGAAACTCAGGAATTGAGACCTACAAGTATGTGTTATTCATCGGTCGTCGTGTTATTCGAGGCTAATACACTTTTAACAGCATCGTTAAATAACAGAAAAAATAGGCCACGTCATTTGCTTTGTATCAGTGTTTTGTTGCATCCATTGTATAAACTAGGATTTTTTAAGGATGTTCAGTAAAAATAGATGTCAACATCCTGACTAACACAGGATTCAAAATTTCGCTTAACTGAAAGAAAATGAACCACGAAATTTGCAACTTATGATGTTTTCACGGCAATGTAATTGAAATTTCCGGTCTTCTTGGATGTGACGCTGCTTCTTTTGACAAGTGGTTCCTGACGTTTCTAAGGAATTTCTTGCTTTCATTCTGAAGAACCAAGTAGACTACTTCGTATGCTTGCCCCTTGAGAATGACAGCTGTTAGCCCAAAGAAGCAACAACACATCTCAGAAGACTGGAACCCTCAGAAAAATACTTATTATTTTGGAATACGCTGTGTACTTCTTACAATGATCCAATTATCAAAACTACTTAATGTTTGCAGTTCGTACTCACCACGTGTTTTAAAATTGTTCTCAATGTAAAGACTTTGATTCAGCAATTTGCTAACATCCTCTGTCCTGTTTACAGCATTGGAACGTTACATCATAGCTGCCTATGTGCTTCCACTTTCCTTCCCTTTCGTGACGTGCAGACATTTATCACACGGCAATAGTTCCAGCTCGTAGGATTTTGTAAATCTTATCTGCTGATCACCTTATTCTGTGTGCATACCACCTTTTCTGCCCTCTTCCATGTTTCATCAAACAACACCCGTCCACCTACATCAGCCTCCCTTCGCTTTACTATCCTCTTTGTTAGTTAGTAATTGAACGTTCATTTTACTACCCCCAGTGTTTGTTATTAATTGAACATTAATTAATTGGATATTCATATCTGTTGTGTTCTCCAAACATGAAACATCGTTTGCATAAGCACATACTGACTCGTGATCATAATGGTATATCAAATTAAATAACTACATTTAGTATTCAGGGCGAGTGGCGGAGACTAAGAGACTGTAAGCGGCCAAATAGATGTTAATATATGGGTAGGATGAAGAAATATTTCTTTATTTATACATGACAGCAGAAGTTCCAAATATCAAATTTCTAACATATTAAATATTCGAATAATTATAAATTATGAATAGTTGAGATTTCTGGACCGGGATTTCGGTGGCTGTGTCATATATTGAGAGAATTAGACGTGGGCATGTGCGTATGAATATCCAGTCGCAGTTAGTGCAGTTAGTCACAATGTACGAAATTTGAGGTTTCGTCGCGGTGAAGGTTTACGTTGCGATACACAGAGTTATGATACCTTTAGAGACCTGTGGGCGGTTCTCGACCTTTCGGAGAGATTTTTTGTCTCCTTCTTCTGCAATATATGAAGGTAGCAGTTTCTCCCAAACCATCAGTCATTACCGAGAGTTCAACAAGGCGATACAAACCATTACTCTACTGATATTAGTGGAGCTTCCCTAAAACAAGAAGGACATTTAACTGTCAGAAATGTTTTTTTACTTCACATTGGCATAAGCTAAAGGATTTTGTGAGATACGGAAGTATTATGGAGGCGCGTGTCAAAATTACGGTCTTCTGAACGGTGACACAGAATGATTTATTATGTAAGAACAGATAATTCGGAGGAACTTTCCTTCGTCAGTTTCAGTGTATGTTCCCATTTCTTGAACGGCCTGTTCATTACTGTCCTGGTAGCATTCAATACACCGTGTTATAATGGAATAATATAAATGTACCGTTGTAGAATTTATTATTTACCAGCACGAATTTTTCTCACACCTTGATCTTCGAGGAAAGCCAAAGGCGGCCATATTGTCGCTTGTAGCCTTATGTGCACATTTATCTTCAGCTTAATTAGAATGTTCAACTTGCATACAAGTATATCATTCAAAGGTGTGGAATTTTGTAAAAGTGGAATGGTTTATGACGATGATGTGTTATTGTCAAAATTACCTAAGGTTTTTGGGAGATGGGCCAACTTCTCTATCTGGAGAAAGAGAATAGATCAATTGAAAAGACCCGATTACGTCAAAAGTCCTCGTTTTGCTTGATGACAGTAGCAAGTCCAACTTCCGAAAATTTGTGCCATTTTAACAAGAAATGAAATAATATATACTTAATGTAATTTGAACTCTGGTATCTACTGACCAAATTACACGATGTCATAATCCCGAGGTCTTACTTTCTTAGCGGCATGTCAAGTCAACTCATCTGAAATTGATACTGTTATGAGCGTTAACGACGTACAGAGAAGATGGGATAAGCACAGGGAAATTTTCCTTCATGCTGTTCATTTTAAGGCCCCCTCGCCTGTTGTTGCTGGTAATTTCTTTCTCGAATTCTTAAATTGCTAGTAAGCTAGTACTTCTCTGCGTGCCAGCATCTCATCACGCTGAACTGCCTTGTATACCACAAGCTACTTCATCACATTAAAGCTTAATTCATGCTTAAACTTTGACACGCACCTAGTAAACTTCATGTCTTCTGTAACAAGTCTCAAGCATGTGGTACGTTGTGTAGGTCATATCTTTAGAAACTGACTACTTCATCACCATTTTCAGAGCTACCAGTGCTTAGCTTGTACGGATATTGAATGATTTTTTTAAAAAACAACACACACGCATATGTAGGTCTGTAACATACTTTTAACTTAACCTAACCTAACATGTCGAAGGATGTACACAGCACGTAAAAGTAATGGCTAAAAATTCAGCATTTGTTTGTAATAAAATATATCGGTTATAATTTGATGAAAGCATAAAACTGCATATGTGAAAGAAACGTATTATAAATCTCCTGTTTCACAAGGAAATTCTTATGAAACAACAATGTATTAACCCCAAGTCATGACTCTGTAAATATACATATTAATAGCAAACAAAGTATGTTCATTCAAATACTCCTGACTCGGAACATTTGTGATACGTTATGTACTATGGGATGTTATCATTTTAGACCTCTGAGTAGTTAGTTTGCTAACCCATATTTGAAATGTCTGTTGCTTGACTTGGTATTAATTTCCTTTTACTAGTTCAAACAATAAATTCTGCTCTGCAGGTCTGTGAACCATACACAAAAGGGCAGGAGAGTGGACAGTACTAAAACCATGTTCGCCACTCGTGTTTCTCTTGATTGTGGCCAAATTAGTGAAAATGCCGAAATTTAATAACGAGCGTTACAAATCCCCTCTTTTGTCAGCAGAATATTCAACATTCAGTGTCTCTCAGAATGCTGGTTCTCAGGACAGTCGATCAAGGCAAGCTTGTAGTTTGGTAAGTTGGTACAAATATTTTGAGAGAAATTGCTGCCTCCGTCGTCTTTTTGCCTTGGAAATGGGGTCACCTGATCCCTTGAAAAGTGCGTGCACGTCTACCGAACTACACAAGCATATATCCCAAAAGAAAACAATATTCATGAAATATGCATTCCTGAAATATATTAGGCCTGTGTGACTTAGACCCGTTCGTGAAATTGCAAAAAGAGACTCTTAGCTTCGTCATGTCTGTCTGTCTGTCTGTCTGTCTGCCTGCCTACGTATACGTCCGTCCCTCCGTCCGTCCATCCTTCCGCATGGAACAACAATGCTGCCACTGGACGGATATTCGTGAAATTTCATACTTAAGTCTTTTTCGAAAATCTGCTGAGAAAATTCGATTTCATTAAAATCTGAGAAGAATAACGAGTACTTTACATGAAAACCTATATAAATTTGTGATAATATCTCGCTGAACTCTTCTTAGAATGAGAAATGTTTCCGACAAAAGTTGTAGAGGAAATCAAAGCACTCATTTTATGTTTAAAGACTTTTTCCGAAAATCATGCCATTTATGAGATAATGTGGGAAAATATGGTACAACCAGACAGGCCACAGATGACAATATAATACGACGCATGCGCTTTGATGCTGGATAACTAAGGCTACAGACGCACACTGGGAATATGTAATACTTATTGCTTTTCCACGGCAACAATGGTTTTCAGAATGTGCCTCATTGTTACATTTATACGTACGTTGCCTGTCTTTGTTACTCCCTAGTTTGATAATAAAGTTGCACCGAGTCTAACATAACCCAGATCAAAAGTATCTCGAGCTAAGACAAAATATTTCGGAGGGCGGTCAGTTAACATTAAATATGATTATTTGGACATTGTTCATTTTCTTGGTTGCTTCCCAAAATAAGCTTCATCCTTGATGACGGATACGTCCCTTTTCCGAAATGTTGTGTTTCAAAGAAACCAAAGCAACAGACCGTGACCAAAGTAACAGTCATATTTGTAACAAGATCCGTGATTCAGAAATGGCTGTTCCTCGCATATTACTTTTCTCAATTCAAAGCAGTTATGCATTATTTCAATACTTTAATAATTCTCGCACACCTAACCGTCTGTTAGATCCTCACAGAAGCATTTTGAGCTGTGATAGTATTCAAATACAAACACACGACAAGCTAAACGATTCACCTCTTTGTGTACATGTTTGCTAAATGCGAGTCTCGATGTTTGGAATAGGGCCCATCAAAGTGAACTCGGACAGTGACGATTGAACTGCGTCCTCCAGCCATAGAACGAGGATAAACAAGGCAGTCCTGTGTAATCATTGCTTTGAAAGGCCGAATTTGTTGAATAGTTAAAAAATAGTAGTTTAACGGTCTGATCACTAATATAATGCATCAGAAACACACGAAATTTGCTTATGCACAGGACTGTGAATAAATCTTCGCTTGTACGCCTCCTGTAGTCAAGTAAAAAAGCAAATATGTATTTAAGCATTTCACGTGCGTCATAGCACGTAAACGCATTTCTTCAAACATATAATACGGACGTTTTCACCTATCACCTTCAGTAATTTAATGAAAATACCTGGTCGAAAAAAAGAATCCCTAGAACTTCAAAAGGCGTGTGTTAGAACCACAGAAAATATAATTTATATGTGCGGATACTTTTAGTTTCTCCGGGAAACGCATTATGGAAAAACTGTACTCACATAATTGGGCACTTCAGTGTATACCTGAGAGGGAGATGTGTATTATCCGAGTGCTGAAGAAGGACACTAAATTACTGCCCTCTCCTTTAGCTGCCCGTAGTGTGCGGTTTACAAAATTCCATTCCCCTCTCTTCGCCACCTTCCGCCATCAGGACTCAATAAACCAGCATCAATATTAAACCTCAGATTGAATCGGCTGGTTTACTAGATCCCTCGAAGTAAGGTTGCTGGAGACGTACTGTTTTCATTGCGATTAGTGTAGGCCTACAGGTGTGAAGGATATGTTTTTGTTCTTGCTGATCGTGACAAATACAGGCCTAATGCAAGTCGGATTCATAACGCTGTTACTTAAGTGACTAAATATTTTGCGCGAAGGTGTAATTATAAATTTAGATGTGTTAAAGATAAAACAGCATATTCGAAATTATAACCTTTTGGATTCTTACGGTATATTGTATGTTTGTTCTGACCTTCGTTAACGTCCGAACGAAATTATTATTCTGCTTGGCGTAAGAATTCAGAAACCATCATTTGAGCAACGCCTGCTGTCAAGGCCTGAAAAGTTACTACTTGGCATATATGTTAAATATTTTACCAAAAATTGTAATTTTAAATAAGGCAGGATTATTATATTTGCTAAAGTCAAGGGGCAGCGTTTTCCGTGAGAAATCCGTTGCAGAAAGTAATTGGACTGCTTTTGGTATCGCGGAGGGAGAATTGTTGTTGGTTCTGGATTTTGGTGGTGATTACAGAGGTGCTGGTTTTGCGTTGAGGCAGTTTGTTTGCTTGATTTTTGTGCTTCTTTTATTTCTTCAGCTACATGTTTTTCTTCTTGCCAGTTGGAATCTGAAGTTCATTACCCTGTTTACAAAAACCCACCACTTGTCCCTATCCAAATGCACATGAATCTAGTCCGAATATTAAACACAATTTCTTTATGAACCATTTCCATATTATTGCCTAGAAATAAATGTTTTCTTAACTTCAGACATTAGGGCGACAAATTTGTTTACATTTCTCGTTTTTTTCGTGTATACATTTCTCGTCTTCCCGCGTATGCTTTTGAATCGTGGTTTCATTTGGACACAGTGGCTGCCATGTAGATATCATAGGTATGCTAATAAAAATCCAAAATTTCGGGAAGAACTTTACCCGTAAGCTTCGTAACCACGCAAGATTTTTTACACATCTGTCTCGTAGTATAAGTTTCAGGTTCTGTGTTGCTAAGAACAAAGATCAAGATGGACATGATTCAGAACCGTTTCATTTAGCATTACACTCGTCTTGATTTGAAAACGATGTTGTATAAAGAACTATTTGCCGTACTTCTGTTAATGACGCGAAATCTTAAATGATTTCCGAGGTAAGGTGCACGGATTTAATGTGACAGCAGGTGATGCACATAATTAACACTATGCTTAAAATTTTAATCCCATTACCTTGTAGATTTTCCAACTAACCGCTTTGAAAAATTTTTTTCTGTAAAATTATTTTTACAGTTTTCGCCCCCTTCTCCAGATTTAGCACCTCTAACCTTTTACGTGTCACTACACTAACCTTAGATGTATTCAGACATTTAAAGTTCTCATAGTGGTATTGCTGAAAGTTGAAATCTTTTGGGACGCTATGCCTTGTCGAAGGGCAAAAGTTACCGACCTTTGGAAGGATCACATTGCCTTCATCTTCAGGTTCACGCAGTCCTCGCGCTCCTATTGAACCTGCAGATGAAACTACCACACTCTTCGAAACGTCGGTAACTGCTGATAAGTCGTGAAGGTGTGACCTACCAAAAGACTCGAATCTTCACTGCGTTACTTGTCGAAGACAGAAAGGTTCTAATTTTGTAACATGTCTTTCCTGCGTCTGTCAACCAAATAGTCTGCTGTCCTAACACACTTATAATTTCGATTAGGGTGTTTACGTCCATATACAGGGATAAGAAAAACTGTTCTTATTTACCTCAATCATCAGAACACATTTTATTGACCTGACTAATAAACCGCATTTTTTCATTTAATTTTCTCGTGCCGAGCAAGTTGTGTCAGATGGCGGTGCTTCTGACTTGTATTCGAAAAGTATCTGGTTTGAATCTGGAATGGAATACCGATTGTTCTCACTGAGGTTTTTTTTTTTAGATTTTTCTCAATTCTTTCTGGAAAACGCCAGAATATTGTTCTGTCGACCTTAACAACACAAGGTCCATTACTTTGGAGTCCCTGTCACTGCATCTGTCACTCTCTCTTCGTCACCATTTGCTAGGTATGAATTTTATAGGAAGTGTAAATTAAAATTTAGGCACACTTGTGGCAAGGTATAACATAATGGAAAATACGAGTATTAGTAGAAACTTGCAGACAAAAGACTTAACAGAACTTAAGCCCAACATTTTTGCAAATGAAACACGCCATAAACATCGCGAGTGCCTGCCTTCTGCGCAACATTTTCCAAGGTCAGATTCCTTCTTATGAGTCGACACCAATACCTTACATTGAGTGCGTGGCCCTTTCCTTCCACATGCTTTTCAATTTTTATTCATCGCAATTTGACCGTTAGACAATATATGGTTCCTGATAGTCCTTAAGCAAACTACACACAAATAAATATTCCTTTTTATTTTCAGTATTAACCTCATTTATTCTCTTATTGTTACTCACAGACACGTAATTGTTCTTAATACGTTCTTTATTCTCGTGGCAAATTGTGGTTCTGTAACAAGCTATGATTAGTCTTGACCTTGTATGTTTATCTGGACCCATTGTCTGGCGAGTAATTTTTAGGTCGATAAACGTATGAAATAAATGTATTGTTTAATGTAATTACTTAAAATTAATTACTTGCTTGTACAAGTGTAAGAGAACAGCACATTTACAGCGCTATCGTTTTGAATGGTAAGGTAAGGCTACCCCTATACAGGCCTGGACAGGCCCCTGGGGTTCCAGGAAGTTTAAGCTCCCAGATTTCCAGACAAGCGGCACATGAAATTTGTCAGCCCTAAGTACTGGCCGCCTTTACCCACCAGGAACTATTCCTGGTAATCATTTCTGTTAGAGGCTGGGTCGACTCCCAGGGCCATATTGAGGCCAGAAAGATTAAGTCGATGACTCCATCGGAAATCGAAACCGTGACTTTCCGGCGTCTAGCGCAGTGCCTCAACCAACTGCGCCACCGTGTGACCCATCACTTTGAATGGGGTTGTAACTATGTAGAGCCACCAAGTGTACGGTGGGATGGAAGTAAGGGATCCATCCATGACGTGTGTTCACAAAAGAGCAGGACGTATACAGAAATGGGTGTAGGTGGCGTCGTAGTTACCTGTTTTCGCGTCTAGTCATTTGATGTGGTTGAAGTCTGTTGGCGTTCATATCGCAGCGTGGACCCCAGTGTCTGGCGAATGGAGGTCACATCTGATGCTATATAGACTGAGCTGGAAATCACAGTTCGACGTTTCATTGCAGCACTACGCGTAGAAGGAAGAGAGAACGATAGGAAAAGACGGACGACCTGGCTAAACCTCTGAAGGAAATTCAGTAAACTGACTAGAATATATTTATTGTACAACATCCAGGTTTTCTGCTCACTCAATCCAAAAGTGAATGCCTTTTCCTAAAACGACACATGCCACTCTTTGGTTCAAGCTGATTCACCACATGTGTGAAGGTAGGTCGTTCGTCTGCAACAGAAATGACACCCGTTAGTTCCATTCCTGTGTTACATAACGGCTGGTTAACATCGATTGCTGGGCAAACAGCATATTTCACTGACATCTGTTCTTGCTTCTTTGACTGTGGTCGAAGAAGTAGCATCTTTTATCTTGTATTTCTTCAACAATGAAATACTTGACACTGTAATATATCCTCATATTTTCTGTCACACCTGTAAGTGACAAAACCGTAATCGTACTCTCGTTAAATACTTCTTGGTACGGGCAGATATCAGAAAGTGAATCAATACTTCGCTCAAAGACCTAGACCCCTTCCCCCACTAATTAATACTTATTTTGCTGTTGTCAGTAGAAAAATGAGGAGGGATGGCAGGATGTATTTATAAAAGCAATACACCTGGGTTATAGTGAACTACAACCAAGCAAGAAAATTCACGGTGAAAACGGTGGAATGTTTAAACATTATAGATTTGAAGACTTCGTGGCCCGCCTTTTTCAGTAAAATTCGTGTCTTGAATCAAGAAGTCGCAGTTTGCAAATGGACCCAATATACGCATTCGACATACGGTGACTGATATTTTGGGAGGACTGACAGATTTACTTGACGTCTGGTTCATGAACTGCTTCTTAAGTACAACTTGTCTCTGTATCTTTGAGCGAAGTGTTGCAACGGTAGCTCCTGTCTTCGTCAATTTGTGCACTGTGACGGAATAGCCACACGTTATGTAGTGTGAGGAGCTGCAGTTAGAATTTGGGAATATAATTATTTGTATAAGTTAAGTTTTGCAGTATGCATATTTTTACAGTAACATGTAGTACACGAAATGTAGTGCAATGAGTTGGTGAATTATTGACGTTCATGAAACAGCTCATGTCTGGAGCAAAAAGAGCCACAGTTCAGCGAGGTCACTTTTAACATGAATCATCTTGGACATAACGTAAGCGTATTAATATTCTCTGGGTTGCTTTTGTGCCTTGTAGCATTATTCGCAAACCAAAAATGAATCAGAATATTTTTCTTAATTTTCCCAAAAGTAAATTTTTGACACGTGTTATTATAAAACAACAGTGCAATTATCTGTTTAATTTTTCGGAAAAGTGATGTATCAGAATTATCTAAAATCTTTAACTGATATTGGCATCTGTAAAACTAGTTTAACGTTAAATAGCTCGAAATTTCTTCCAAAGCGAGCACGTATTACTTGCACTCTTTCTTCGAAAAGGAGACTGTAGTTTTCACAGATATCTTCAGCCAAATTAACAATATCATCGATGAGTGATTTCTTTTCTTGCAGGTTAAAACAAAACCTTGATATATTTTTATGTCGTCTCCCCTCGATCCTTTAAAACACAGCGGTTAATACATGAACCCTCTGCTTTAACGTGAAATATTTTTATATTCTTTCCGCTTGATTCTCACGTTAAACAGCGACTATTTCTGTACAGAGAATTTAAATATTAACATTATTTGGTTGCAGGTTTTTAGACGCTTATGATTTAGAATATCATAGCTGCTCGTGTTGCATTTAAATAACATTTAAAGTGACCTTATTTAAGTGTAGTCACGGAATTTCAAATGCTTCGCCTTTTGTGGAGCTCGAACATACCGCTTTCGGAAGTAACAGCCACTGTACTTTACCGTGAGTCGGACGAATCCGGTCGACATTGCACGTCCATGCCTTAAGATCCATTTTAATATTATGCTGTAGTCCATGCTTATGTTTCCACTGCGGGCGTTTCATTTCGGTTTCTTCTACAAACATTTGTCATGAAACTGTGGTCGTAATAATGCGTGCCACATACTCCACTCTCGTATGATCCTTCAGCCTTCATCTTGTATGATCCTTCACACCATACTGGGTAAGGAGTGAAGATTATAAGGCTTCTGATATGCAGTTTGCTGCACCCATCTTTCTGTTGCTTTCGTTTGAGTTCAGATCTTCTGCTGGGCGCTTGTTTTCCAAGCATCGTCTTGTAGTTCGTCGAGAATGAATCAGTGAGATGACAATGTAGGCCGGTGTCATGATTTGATTAATCATGACACCGGCCTAACCGAGCAGTCCGGTGCAGAGGCAACACTTCTGGTTTGTATCTGACGGGTTGGGTATTTGATAACTTTCAGGACACTGGTTGTGCTGACTGAAGTTATTCGTTCTTTTTTTTTTCTCGGTCTCTGCCTTCCAAATCCCATTCAATTCATCATTCTTCGACGTTCTGGAGGAGAGAGTCAGCAGTATTGTAAGTTATATGAAAATCGACGACACTCAGCTCAAAATTTTACATTAATGAACAATTCCTTAAGGGCTGTGCACTGCACGATAATGATTTAGCAGGCGCTTCGTTATGCTGTATTGTTGGGATATAGGCGTAACTTGGTGGAGGGAAGGGGGGGGGCGGCAAATGCGCCTGCAATATTTTTATACCTAAGAATAACTTTTTTACTACTGAGTTAAAGATAGGCAAATGAAAACAATAGAACTATTTTCTAAACGATTGTTTGGGTGGTGTAAAGACAGAAAAAATGAAATACCCGCCTTCAAAGGAGTCATCCCTTCTTACTTAACTCCTTCGTAAATTAAAGTACCTAAAAGCCATGGTCGATTTTGCCCCACCTTCCTCCCAATGTTATTATCCTAGTTACGCCTGTGGTTGACTCAACTAATAAATGTTCATTCATATTCATCCATCGACGCTAATCTGAATTACCAAATAAAAGAAACCACGTAAGATATACACAAGCCCGTAATTTCCTCCACAACCTACTTTAAAGCAAGAAACAACTGTCTTGTGGCTCACACGTAAGCAGTAAGACATTGGCCCGTACTGTGTTTTGTTGGTACTAAAATAATTTATAAACTTTACCTAAGGGATGTTATACAACTGGCCGTCGAAGCATGTTGACATCTACTTACAGCAATGTCATAACACTTTCTGTGTCCACCACCTGCGCAGCCCCTTGACCATTACGCATGAAAGGGTGTAGTAAACCGACCAGTTCGTAACCGAACGCAGTGCCTCCAACAGATCCCCACTCAACATACTCTTACTTCTGGGTCACACGCGTGCATGGAAGCGATGCAGTCACACAGCCTGCGTCAATGCACAGCTGCTGCGCTCGTTTTAATATTCATTAGTAGCAAATATGAACGATTTTTATTTTCTTAATACCAAAAACAGTAAGGAGCCGTGATAAGGTTGTAAGTACAATTACCAGTCGACAGGCTGTACGACGGAAGAACTGTGGTTTACTTCCGGGCAGGTCCAGTAGATTTTTTATCTACTTGGCAGCATCCAGGCCGTGCCACGGTTCTGCCGGCTAGTCGACGGTCTCTCACGGCGGAGCCTCGGTTTCAGTCCCCATCCTGTCTATGTCGGTTATGTGTCAGGCGAAGCGGCACTGGGACGGGATTTTTCGCCGAATACTGCGGTTTTTCCGTGTCAGTATCATTCCACCAATTGTCTCCACTCATTCGCTCATCTATTACCTGTGCTGTGTAATCTTAACAAATAACAACGTCTCGAAGGAACCTACTCAAGGAAAAGAAAAATGCGACCAGAATGTTTCTCGGCCCCACGCAGCCACTTACTGTGTAAGGTGAAGCGGCCGAAGATTGAAGTTTACTTCTTTCCTTCATCTAGTACAGATATGAGGAACGAGTGGGACTATACAACCACTACGGCATGTGTTTTCATGGCGTGCGCATGGACAGCATGATTTTGGGTAGACAATAAGAGAGTAGTTCAGTTAGATGCTAGAAATGAGCTGTGTAAAAGCGTACGCAAAGAAGAGGAGTGTATGCAGTGAACCTTTCTGCAACGGGACCGCAAGGAATCGAATTTTTCCTTTGCGGGCAGGTTTCATTTCATACTGGTACTTGAAATATGGATTCTCGGGATTCTAGTTTCCCGGAACTGTAAAAGATTTCTGCTAAAGACAGTTTTTCGTTATGTCCCATCTCAAGGAATTCGGGAGATAGCTAGTTCGAATCTCGGCGGCAACAAAGGCTATCGTGGCTGGGTTTTATAATTTATTTTCCAGTTTCTCCTGGGACATGCCGATAAAGTACCTCGATCTGATCGCGTCCTCGTCTTTTCACGTCCTTTGCAGTTCATTATTACCTAATCACTCTAAAACTCGACGCTGTGAATTTTAAGTTAGTGAAAGCCCCTTTAAATAAACAAAGGAAAATCCTTAGGAATTTTGGCAAAGTTCATATACCTGGGAATGACACAAGAAAACCAAAACTACATTCGTGAATACATTAAGGACACAATAAATTGGGGGCAATGTTGCTACGTAAAATTCAGATTCTTCTATATTTCCGTTTCCTACCTTAAAACGACAATTTTAACTTAAATATAACTTTACGTAGTTTATGTGTTTTCTGCGGGTACGAAATTTTGTGCTACACAATAGGAAGAATATTTATGGGGGGGGGGGGGGTGTGAAAACGGAGTGCTAAGAAAAGTATTTGGACCAAATGGAAGGAAAGAGAAGGCGTTTGAAGAAAACTGCGCCATGAGAAGCTTCGTAAGTTACACTCCTCGCCATACATTATGAGGACAATCAAATCAAGGAATAAGTGGGACACAGAGTGGATGAAAACACACACAACTTTAGCAGGAAACCTGATGAGAATAAATAAATTTTGAAAATTTTTATAAAGTAGAAATACTCATATTTCTCTTTTTCAATTTATTTCCATTCCGATATTGTTAGAAACCTGGATGGAATATTCAGTGTAGTGACTAGACTAAGCTATTGATAACCAGGAATTCATACTTCGATTTTCGACAGAGCATGCATTTTTTTCCCCTCCAGAGCGTCCGCACACAGTATGGGTGCAAAGCCTTGGCGTGTCCAGTCAGTACCTGGGGCCTTATACGCGGAATAAAGCGACCGGAGTGTGAAGCTGGCAGCATACCTCCATCAAAACCTTTGTCAGGAATGTGTGGAATTATACATCCACGCAGCTGTACATTTAACGACATGGTGTGTCATTAATCAGAATGACATCTTCACCATATTTATCTAATAGTGTCAGTTCATCCAGTCTTTATTGTAGCTCTAATTCGAGAATACTGAACGCAACACAATATAATTAACATCTTCTTCATGATATCTCCGTTATCTCTTTAAATTATAGTGGTTAAAATATTCTACTAATTTCAGTAATATTTAGAACTTCACATTTTTCCTGCAGGGTGCTTGTGTGTTTGTTATGATTTCCATAATAATAGCGGTTATTTTCCTAAATAGCGGTAACTGTTTCTTCTTTCTGATGGAGACGTGGTGTGTTTTCTTTAGGATAGACATTCAGTCTTTAAATGTAATTTAAATTACTTTGTGCTTAAAAGTGATAATTGCCACCCTCGACAGCTCTTTGTAAGCGCTGAAATACTAAGTAAATGTCTACTTCATCTGTTTAATATTCAGAATTTATATTACTGCTACGAAAACGTCGACGAATGAGGGAATGGCCGAAGGGGTGAGATGAAAATGTCCTCATCAATTTGCGACTTACTTATTAACCAGGTAATATACGGTGTACAGATCGCTAGCACGCTAGGAGGAAATTAATTAAGTTTCGTGAGCTGAATGGAGTAGTTCCTGGAGTGAAGAATTCACCGTGTATCAATTCCAGACCCACGTACCTGCCCTCTGAGAGTTACTCTCATGCAACGAGCTTGCTCTAGGGATGACTGTAAACCAAACCAGATCAAATTAAATTAAATTAAATTAAATTAAATTAAGTTAAATTAAATAATTTGGAGGAGAAGCTTAGAAACGGTTTTAAGTTCCATAAAGCGAAAGATATAATGCCAAATGTTTGTACATCGTAAAGTAATTAATCGTAAGGAACCAGCGAAACAAATTTTTTACTTATATTACAAACTATTAATATTAACGAGTAAAATACCCGTTGAAATTCAACGAAAAATTCGGCATATCAAATTTGTAAACACGGTTTCCACAGATAATTCTTCTTTCACACCTTCTTATGTATTACGGACCTCTAGGAACACTATGATGTTAGGAATTCAGTGTACATGCACAACGCGAACTTAGAAATTTCTGGAAAGACAGCTTAGTAGAATATGCGTAATAATAAACTTTCTAACAATAGTGTAAGGATACTTGTCCAGAGAAAGAAAATTTCTGTCCTACTTATTAGGTGTATTGTTTTACATCAGCTTATTTTCATTTTGTTCTCTGAATCCACACTACACGTCTAAGTGCGTATAACACTCGACACCAGCCGCTGCAAGTAGCATTAAGACACACACAGTACAAGCAGTGTTGCTATGTGACATGTAGTTAAACATTTTTACAGCAATGTTTTCGTTTCGTAGTTCTTACCTCTTCTCCGTACTTACAGTAGGTATCGAAGTTGTTTATTTTCACTTGATCACAGACAGACACACACCACAGTGGGTAGGACTCCTCTGGACGAGGGAGCGGCCCGTCGCAGAGACCTCTACCTAACAACAAAACACTCACAAGAGACAAATCCATGCCCCCGGTGGGATTTTTTTAAAATCAGTTTATTTCCCTTAAAAAACTAAATACACACACGACCCAACCGTGCAGATAAAAACACAACGGTCTAAGCAACGAATCTAATATGTTTCCTTGAGGCCATAGTCCTCACAAATATTCGACATAACACGCTCACTGTAGCGCCACTGATCAGCAGTCTGGCCACCTAACAAACCTCAAGTGTGAAAATAAGAATGCAACTTAGCCTAAAGCATAACAGAAAGGTGGGGAAGCAATACCACTCTAACAAAAGGATAACCACCACCGAAACTTCATAGAAAAGGATCGCACTACTGACTGCGGATCTGTCTTCAAGACTCTTAATCGAGGGATACACCGCCCGAGATTCTGGCAATAACACCTCTAAATATCCACCGTATACCCGGCAGCCCTTGCTCCATTCTTAAGTCTTCCATCGTGACCTGCGCAAGAATTCAGAATAGTCCTGCAGTGGGGGGGGGGGGGAGTATGGGTGGAGAATATTTACCACACCATATCGCCGAGTATCCATAATGTCGCACTGTGCTTTTGCGGTTGCCGTAATTTAAAGTCCGGGAACAGTATCCACTTCCGGAATGTGCTGTTTATCAACCCGGAAAAAAATGGCTAGACGCTCTCGCGTCCAGTTTCAAACCAGCCCCGCCTCCCCGCACCTCGTCAGACGGTGCATTGTTGTGCCCGTGGCATGGAAGAGGCGACAGAGGTTATCCCCAGTCAGGTGTATTCTGTGTAGGCGTTCGTTTGTGGGGTAAGGTCATGTGTGACGGTATACCAACGTGACCGTACCGTCAGAGGTAGGTGCTTACTACTAATGTTTCCCCATATCGCATTCCATTTGTAATTGGGGTGCTTCTGGCCTATCCTTACCGCCGCATGTGGAAGAGTCGCCTGCAGCGCGTCCTTACATGATGAGTAAAAATGGTGTTTAAGTCCGCAACACGACTCGTCTGCACTCCACCATCCTATGTATGCCAATTCCTGGAAGTAAGCATGCAAGTAGCATAGCCCTCGGAGCCACAGCGCCATTTTGGTGGATTGTCCCTTTGGACGTACTTCCTCCAAGTGGCGAGCCATTCCGCCGTTATCGTTCCGGAGTTTCCCGCTTGCCGGTGAAGAAATGCTAGGTATAGCGTCATGCATTTCGCTTGTAGGGCGACCAGGCTTAAGCCGCCGTCCGTTTCCTTCTGATAGACAGTTGACACAGGGACTCGGAATATCCCGCCGCTCCATACGTACCACAATATCACAGTGGTTATCTGCCTTACGTGCTGAGCACGGATGGGCAAAAGTTGTGCCACGTACCATAATTTCGACAACAGGTACGTGTGGACTACCTGCGCACGCTGGTGTAGCACAGGTTCATCAGATATAAATGTCGGGCACTACTATTCGTCGTGTTCTTTACAGCTGTCCACGTGCTGTGAACAGAATTCTCCACCGTGGCACCAAACAATCCCAAAATTTTCACCTCGGTGGCGTATGGAACCGTCAGTATTGGGCGGGATACGTCCCACGCCCCAACTGGTAAAGCCTGTGACTTCTCCCAGTTAATGCGCGCCCCCGTTGCCCTTTCGTATTTCCGAATCATCCTGTCCAGTATCTCCACCGCCGCCATGGCCGTGAGGATCACGGTCACATCGTCCGCATAGACAACACTTGTGAATTTGTGTCTCCTTGGCCCAGTGTGTATCCCGCGTAAGTGGGTGTCAAGCAAGGCATGTAAGGGATTCAGAACCAGTGCATACAGGAACATGCTCACAGGGCATTGTTGGCGCACTGAGCAACCTGTTGTGAGACCGTCAGACATGTGTCCGTTCATACACACGCACGTCCGTGCCTCAGTTTACAAGGAGGAAATAGCACCTGTGATAGCACCTTACTGTAACCGTAGCTTTCCAGAAGTCCGAAGAGATATTCATGTGATACCTTGTCAAATACCTGCGCGAAATCTAACTCTAGGAAGCACAGACCCCGGGGGAGCGGGGTGACGCAGGCTATAATGTCTCGGAGACCTGCTGTGGCGTCAAGGATTGTACGCCACTGTGCACAGCTATATTGGGGTCGGGTGCAGTACTTTATGCAAGGTTAATTTCATGCGATTCTGTAGTACACGGGCATAGATCTTGTAGTCTGCGTTTAATAAGGTGAGTGGCCGCTAGTCTTTGACCTGTGTTGGGGCGCCTTTCTTTGGAATACATACTATTATGCCTTGTTTTTCTGCACTTGTCATCTGTCCAGTCTTAAACATCGTCTTGCACATAATTGTAAGAGCTTTCAAAACCGTCCAGCTCCAGACGTAAAATTCCGTCGATGACCAATCCATCCCTGGAGATTTGTTGTGGGCGGCCTTTTGGATTGCAAGCCGTATTTCATTTTCTGTTATGGGTGCATCAAGCGCGTCCCATAAATCTTTGGGGGCCGTATGTTCAATGGCTGCGTGTAGGTCGTCGGCACAACTCGATTCTTCAATAAGTCTATTGTATGCAGTTTGCAGATCCGAGCAAAACACCTTTCGGATTGCGCCCGTTGTGGTATTCATGTCCCCTGTCGAGTCCATGATCGCTGTTATCAGTCGTCTCTGCCTACGTTTACTCACCGATAGTAAATGATACACCAACAGCCGTTCTCTGGGAACGGCGGTGGCTCGCGCATGTACACCTGTAGCTTGTTGCATCGCATCCCATGCAATCTGATGATCTTTGCTTGAAAATTTCGAATTCGCGGATGTAGGTTGATGTAGTCTATAGGCTTTTGTAAGAGGTCATATAGACAGGAGTAGTAATAATCTTCTCTGTCGCTCTCCTCTTTGGCTCTTTCTTTTCCTCAGTGAATGGAAAAGCTGCGTATTGCCTTCTTCAGACACTTATCCCACCACATGAGGGGGTCGAGGTAGGAGCCCTGTTTTAGTCGCCACATGCACCATGTCCTTTGAAACCCGTCGAACACCGCATCCTCTTGTTGCAGTAATGCATTTAATTTCCAGTGCCCCCGCACCCATTGTGCCTGGGGAGCATGTAACCGTAAGCGCACGAGCGCCGCGTGATGATCAGTAAAAGCCGCCGATATGATGGCCGCATTCTGCTCCAGGGGTCGTAAGGACGGGGACATATACAACCTACCTTATTCTGGTAGCCCCATGCTGTGTGTAATGAGTGTATAGTGGCCGGCTGTCGGATGTATTCCACGTGACGATGAGCCCAAAGCGTCTGATGAAGGTGTCCAACGCCTTGCTATAAGTCGGAGTCCCCGGAAAATCGTCCTGATGTGTGACACAGTTAAAATCTTCTCCTATGACATAATTAGTAGGGAAGTTCCGCGGTAAATGTGTGAAGTCAAGATTGTAAAATTCTTCTCGCTCCGTCAGTCTACTAGCCCCCGACGGCGCGTCTATATTTACGATATAAATATTCCGGAACCACCCTGCCATTCCCCTCCCTGATGGAAGGCTTTCAATACCAGTCAGTGACATGCCGTCCTTTGTCATTATCGCTGTTCCCCTCCGGTCTGTGCCCACATTGGTGTAAACATTCCTGCCAGTAATGTACGTGAAGTCTGTATGGGTAACTTCTTGAAGCAAAACAATGTCCGCGTTATTGTGTTTAAAAAGTCCTGTTGTGTATGCATCCTTGTGCCTGACTGTATGCCATTGATGTTCAGCGTGGCTATGCTATATGTAAAGATTGTGTTGTGTGCGTTTCGAGCTCAGTTCCTCCTTCCCCTTTTTCCGCACACCGCTTCTACTCCGAACACGCTCCCTCGTCTGCGTTGTTTCTAAGCATTGTTTTATACGGGTGATAGGAGTCTGAAAGGGGTCCGCCCTTGCCTCCTCTGCTCTGGGTAGCACAGGAAATCGTCGCCTGGTCCTACTGTCCCTACTTATCTTATCGACACACTGGTACGTTGCGTCTTAACACCTTCGATCCGCATAGACCTCTGATCATCATTCTTTGCATTCTCGGGTCGGTGGGTGGTTGCGAGTGGTCCAGAAAGAATCCCTCTTCTCCTCCCCTCGGTTCCTCGGCGTCCTTCCCTGTTTGTGAACTCCCCTCCGTCATCCCTGGTGTCCTCGTCACTATGGCGCTAGTATTCGTGTCCACGGGTCCCACCATATCACTGTCCTGCTTCAGACCTGTTTCACGGGATTCACGAACACGTTTCTCCGTTGCATGGTCTGCACTATTAGTATCTTCAGTCACAATATCATTCGAACTGTTCTGTCTGTCTTGTCCCATGTGACCGGCTATCTCTAATGTTTGTACGGGGTCGGTTCCATTAACCAACGTTGCACCCTTCCTCCTAGCCGTCGCTGTTGCCCACGATTCATGGCCAGCATGTCCTTCCCGCGCTGATCACTATGCCGGACGGGACACGGATTCACCAGATGCCCCGTTTCATTGTACACATAACATGTCAGAGGCTGTCCCTCATATGATACCAAGGCTCTATGATCTGATACCGTCAAATGGGAAGGAATGTGAACCTTTAAGTCAATCTTCACAATCTGTATTCCCTTTTGGCACACGGTATCTATAGGCCGCCGACCACATGTCTGCCTTGACATCAAAAACTGTCCGATATTTTTCTAGGACACGCATCAGGAAAGTTGTCGGCGGCTCTGCCGGGAGGTTCGCTATTCGTACCCTGCGAGTCCCTAGTGCGGCCGTGCTGATCCTTACCTGAGAAAGTACTCCTTCTTGATGTTCATACGGTATGGTTCCATTATTCTTATATATGGGGTCCTCAATTAGTCCGGGGTCGCGTACCTTTATAAACACTTGTCGCTGGACGCCGTCTATTTGTACAAGCTGCACCTCATTCTATGGAAGCCGCAGTTTGGCATGGATCCACTCGTGTATATCCAAGGCCGAAATTCGACGGCTCTCCTTTGAAAAGGCGCAGACTAGAGTGTTCGTACGACCACCCATCCCTCTGCACTGCACTCGCCTCGTCACAACTTAATGCACACGTAAATACTAGTCACTATTTCTTGATAGGACTGCTGTACAAGGAAGCTCTACACTACCACTCAGCTCGGTGTCTCGTAGACTGGATTCGAACCCACGATCCCAGCAAGCGCTGGGCCGCAGACCTACGCCTTAGACGGCGCGGCCACTGGGATCGGCTTTCCCAGCAATGTTCGACGCTATAATACGGACGGTAGCATGCATTCCTTTGTCGTTTTTGTTGATGTCTCGTTGTGCTGTCGCAAGTAACTAGAATCCTCATTTCTTTTTCATTAAAGAGAAGAAAGGCCGACATATTTCCATACATAAAACATATAAACAAACTATGCCTTTTTTAGACTATTAGCATATATAGAATGCAGTGAATAAAAAGAAATAGAATGCACACTAAAGTTGTTGTAAAAATGCAAGAATTCAGTAACGTTAGAATTTAAAAACCTCGTAAGTAAGAAAGTCTGTTAAATTTTAGGATATATATGTACCGCCATAAAGTTTTAACTACAGTGATTTGCCAGTGTACCTTTCATTTCAACTTAGTTCAACTCCCTAAATTTTATTAATATCACGCGTGTTAATTTTTTTTAATTTATTAGGTTATTAAAATTGTTTACTGAAGTATTAATATTATTTCAGGTTTTATATGCATAACCAGAACATCATCATTAAGTGATTCTGTAGTCCTCTAGCAAATTTAACTACGTTCCAGCATGCTGCCACGGAAAGAGTGTAACTGTGTAGTATACCAGCCGTCTCCACAAAGTTCGCCTGGGCTACCAAAAGTCGAATCTTTTGAAATACTACGTTTGTTATTATTATAAATTCAACACACATTCACTAGGATTTAGATTGTGTAAATTAAAAAATAAACTTTTTATAAAATTTATGAAGATGCGTATTTTACACTACGCTTGTAAAGTTCGAGACCTCTAACCACCAGTGCAGCTGTAAATACTTCCTTTTTATATTTGTTTATGGTTCTGAAAATAGCTACCGTCATTAGCCGAAACATGTAGCTGTTTTCGTATGTAAAGTAAAATTGAGTTTAGACTGAGTATATTTGCATTTTTTGTAAGCACATTTATTTATTTCTACGAACTAAGATATAAAAGTCAAAATGACAGAATAAATGGCGAAATATGCAAATATAATAGATCAAATATGATTTACTTCTGGCTAAACGGCATGTTGAGAGGTAAAATTACGTGAAAGCACCAACTGTAACAGAAATATGCAGTGATGTTTGTCTGAAGAATTAAATATTGCGTTGCTGTACCTGACGGCAGTGGTACTGTCAAGTCTTCAGGTGCGTGGATATGAGATTGTATGCTTAGGTTGTTGTAGTCTTAACTATGATACAGTGTAGTGTGGTAGGTGGACCCTAACGTTTCAGTGCAATGCTAAATTCATTTTCAGGAATCAGATTTCTACGAAATTTGGTAACTACCGAAGAGGCCACATGTTGGCAAAACCCAAAAGATATCAGTCTAAATTTTCACTGCAGAATAAGGTTTAGATCTCATAAATGTGTGGTGGCTTAAATTATAGTCAAGTGAAATGGATACCAGAATCTGTCGACGTTGCTGTACGAACAAGCTGTAAAAAAACAAACAAGGCTAAGCCAAGGCAGATGAATTCAGGAATTTCCATGGATTTATGAATGAAGTAATAAAGAACGAATATGAATAATTGCAGCGACAGAAACGGTGAACGTAAAGACTGCATTTTATTCATTCTCCCATTTTTTGTCATACAAAATAGAATTCATCTGTCCCAACAAGAGAAGTCAAGAGCAGTACCCTGTGATAGGTCATGGTCTCTTCTTGCACATTGTTGTCACTCTATCGTATCCAGTCCCTTTCTAGCGTGTTTTGAAGCTGATTACACCGTGCAACGCGCAAGCAATTACGGAAACGAAAATCTCCGATTTTAGCTAATTTGGGGGTTGTGAACACGAAAATGGCATTAAAAATTGAAAATTGGCTCTAGTTTCCAAGTGACGTGAGGGATCTCATAAGAACGAGTTACCGTTCAGCGGACGAGTAGAGCCTTCAGCACCGAGGTGGCTTGCGACCGCATTCCCATTCGCATACCCAATACCACGTGCTCAATTTTGTCGTAGACTTTTCTTTCTTTGTCTGTCCTTGGAGTTGTAGTTGTCCTTTTGGGTGACTGGCAGTTATGTTACCTCTTCTGCGGGTGAATTTTTCGCGGTGAGATATATCTTTCTCTCAACCTTTCTTTCAGACGGGATAGAAATGCCCCATAAGTGTGTGAACAGTGCGGATAAACTCTGTTATATATGTGGAGAAATCACATTTACGCCAAGGAAGCGTGCTTTAAACCCAGTGATAAAACGACCTTACTTCCTCTGTTTTGCTTGCACAACAGGCGACTAGGACAAGAACTGGGATCCGCACATATTCGAGACGTCCTGTTTATCAAAGCTCAACGGTTGGGTGAATTGAAAAGGATGTTCCGTGTTGTCTTCAGTGCCTATAATATGAAGGGAGGCGACAAATCACCTGACAGACTGCTGCTTCTATATGGTGCCACCTATTTCGAAAGGGATTACGAAGAAGAAAAAGTGGACAGTGGAGTACCCAAATATAACATAAGCTATTCTTCCAGTGCGTCACTGTGAAGGTCGGCTTATTCCAGAACCCACTGACAGTTTTTCCCTAGGCTGTGAGGAGGAAGATGAGAATACACCCCAAGAAACACCACATCCATCTACTTCAAGAGATCTGCAGTTTTTCCTTAACGTAACCTCTGCTGAACCACAACAAGATCACGTAGAAATATATTTCTGACCTCATCAGAGACCTAGTGCTGTCGAAGAATAAAGCAGAGCTGTTGTCTGCAGGACTTCAACAGTGGAATATTCTGGACGACACTGAGAAAATGACAGAATTTCGCTCTCGCCAGAAAGATGTTTAGCAGTTCTTCATAACACACGGTGAACTCTGTGGTTGTAAAAACGTCGGGGATCTGATGGCAGCAATGAACATCAGGTGCAATCCTTAAGAATGGCGACCATTCGTAGACTCTTACATGCATAGCCTAAAAGCAGTGTTGTTCCACAAGCGAAAGTTATTGCCTTCGATATCTGTTCCCTGTGCCGTCAACAAAAAGGAAACATATGAAAATATGAAGGAAATTCTCGGCTGCATGAACTATAAGACATATCATTAGCACGTTTGCGGTGATTTGAAGGCAATTGCCATTTTGAGGGACTGCAAAAGTGTTATAAAAAATTCTGTTGTTTCCTGTGGGAATGGGGTAGTCGTGCCAAAATCGTTCACGACAGCAAGATTAATTGGTCCCTACATAAATAACATACACCTGAGACAAAGAACATAGCTCATCAGCCTCTTGGAGATACGTACAAATTTTTGCTTCCACTTCTATATATTAAATTGGGCGCCATGAGAACTTTCATGAAGACACTAGACAGAAATGGACCAGCATTCTCATTCTTGTGTAGGAGATTCCGAAACTTAGTAGGAAGAAGATTAAGGTGGGTGCATTAATTGGCCCCCAGATACGTCATCTCTTGAAAGACCCTCGATTTGATCTCGTTCTCAATTCTGACGGGAATGCAGCCTGGAATGCCTTTCGACATGTTGCGACTGGTTTTATAGGAAATGTAAAAGCCGCTAACTTCAGAACGCTTTTGGAGATGTTCAAGTTCTTACGGCAAGCTCGGCTGCAACATGTCACACAAGATGTATTTCCTCCATTCATGCTTTGACTCCTTCCCGGTGAATTGTGGTGTCCTAAGTGACGAACACGGTGAGTGTTTTCACCAGGACATCTCAGCGATGGAGAACAGATACACGGGCAAAGGGAATGTTTCCATATTAGCCGATTACTGCTGGACGGTGAGGAAGGCTGCTCCAAAAACTGAGTACAAGCGACAAGAGAAAAGGTTTCTCGTTTAATTCATGTAAGTTCACTGTCGTGTCCTGCTTCCATACAGAAATATAATAAAAATTTTTAAGCCAGAGCAAATCCCGTTGTTTAAACGCTAGTTTGATATTCTGCATTGCGAATTCTACTAAGTAAACATATTTTCGTTTCCGTAAGAGGATACGACCCCAAAAATTTCTCTCAAAGTTGAAATCGTGGCCTAACAAATGTGTCATTGATAGCATGAAGACGGAAGTACAGCCAAATGTCGAAAGGCTGTGTACGACGAATTGTACCTCCGACACTGGACATTGTCCGAAACAACATTGGTAAGCCCGTACTGAAACCAAATACAGTAAGCACACAGGCCTACTGCTAATGAACGTTTCAATTCCACTGTGAATCGAATGAGTTCAAAGAAACTAACTTTAGCCTCAGTCTGAAATCTTATACACTTCGCAGTAAAACTGGTATCCGAATGGACATATTTGGACGACAGGCAGTTACTGGAATAGGTGCAAATGTAGTATTTAACATAAGCGAACTTTCAGACAATATCCCTGTATCAGTTCCCAGATTTTATGACTTGGAGCAGTTGTTTTTCTCCAATTCGCATTTAGTTTCGTTTTGATGGTAACGCTATGAGAATACTGATATTACCTGCTTCAGTTTTCTCTTTCACTCAGAATGTATGCTTGGAATCGGTAGTAGAAATTGCGAGTAACACGATTTTTTTTCACCTCTGTATGTGGGTTTAGTACTACATTACAGGGAAATATAATTACTAATCATGCACTGTTTCATGAGGCCTTCACCAATAAAACACTGATTGATTTGGTAGCATAGTGTGTGGATTTAAATCTTAAAGTGAATTGGAACACTTGCTTCGATTTATGCTGAATTACGAAACGCAGTCTTCGACGTGAGGTTTTGACTTCAGGGTACAAAGTAAAAGTTTTATTTATAGAAATATGTTACAATTCCGTGCAGACCATATATGGAAATAATTTTAAACTTCTAGACTTTACCCATTGTCTAGCAAACCTAAAAAGAAAGCGGAACTCCCAACGCTTCGGACACTGGATCTGTGGGCGTCTTCCGATGATAGGATGGGGGAGCACCTGCTGAGTTGAGTCAGAAACAGCTTTTCCTAACGTCTGCACGATATAAACTGAGATCAGCTCTTTCATTAGACCCAACTGAGCAGGTACCTGGTTCAAGTCTTCTCAGATGTTAGGCCCTCTCTACTGGTAACTCTCCAAGTTTTCACGTGAAGCTGGAAACATTTTAGTTCTGAAACGTGTTCGTCACGTAAAACTGTACGACAGGTCGAGTCCAGAAACAAATCGAAAATGTAGTATACCATCGACAGACACCTTTAGAATTAATTTGTAAAAGTAATTCTTTCCAGAACCTTTAAGATAATACCAGCGACACAGCTACAAAAAATGAAGCTCTACAGGTATATTATGTTAAAATGTCATGAGGAAAGACAGAAAAACGAGCTGAAGTTTTCAAACCGGTGTTAGTAAATAAAAGTACGAGAGCATAATACAAGCAGTCTGTACTACTACAATTTTCGCACGGACACCAGCTGAGTAATTTCCTGTTTCTACTCTTTGGGCTCAATGAAAGTTTTATGACCGCGCCGTGGGAACACTATGTGTCGCTCTGTCGGAGCCCTATGAATAATTCCCTCCACGGAACTCGATGATATTACAGCTATGCCTACCGTCCTGCCTGTAGGAATCTATATTTCATCCCCAAAGTTTTGATGGCACAAACCAATCAGACAGAATTCCGCCATTCCAACACGTTTGGTATAAAAATTATGTGCAATATCTCTCTGCAGTATGTATGCTGAGGATATGGAAAGGAGAGAGACACATACCAGTTCACTGAAACTGGGAATTAAATAGGGTAGAGGAACATCTGTAACATTGTCCCCATAGTCGCAATGTTATTAGCTTGATTCCTTGGTTGTGAGTCATCCGTTTTTCTTCCAACTTAATCACATCTACAGTGTGTGTGTGTGTGTGTGTGTGTGTGTGTGTGTGTGTGTGTGTGTGTGTGTGTGTGTGTGTGTGTGTGTGTGTGTGTATGTATGTATGTATGTATGTATGTATGTATGTATGTATGTATGTGTGTGTGTATGTACGTATACATATATATATATGCATATATATATATATATACACCGAATAGAAAACGAGATGAAACGCGTACTTCTCGATTCTGTTCTTCCCCATCCTGTAATGCAGAAAAATGTGTGGCAGGAAAGAAACTATTAACCCTTTAAAACAAAATAGTTACTGTATATACCTTGTCTGTTAACATTAACAAACTTTGAAATTTTCTCAAACAGTATATTAATATAGTTCGCACTATTCGCATAATAAACACCGTCTATTCTTCGATGGGTGATAAGTTTTCATAGAGGCAAGAACCGAATTTTATACAATATGTAGAAAGTTTTGTGGTTAAGAAAAGGAAACAAGCACATCCTCGACTCTGACGTGAGATTCTTCTCATTCCGTTCTGACGAATTTCTAGAGAGTACAGAGTATTTGACAAGCTCATGTATTTCAACACTATTTGCTCTCATGATTGATTTGAAATTTGTGCTACGTCATATATGTACCCAGTTGTGTCAACAGGTATAACGTCGACGGTGCAAAACTTTGAGGTCATTTTCTTCTGACTTAATGTATACAGACTCTGTAATTTTATTTCTTCCGTAAAAATTAAATAACAATAATAGTGCCGATCTATAAATATTGAGAATCTGAAATTCATGCAATGGAATAGCAGACTTTCATTTGTCTCGGAACTCCAAGTTGTCTTTTGTGTTATTTTCTTCCAATTTGAAAACTGAATATTCTCTGTTTTTCAACAAGGCTGATAACAAAGACGTAAAGATAATAAACGCAACACCGGAGAGAGGCATGGAGTTTGCGTGTGCGGAATTTGTTTCTTTTTCTCTTTTGTCCTTATGCTGGATATATTCTCGAAGTAAGATTTCACATGCTGAGGGTTTGGTTTTGTGGGCAAGGGACTTTGATGTAATTCGCCCACCCTCCCCCACCCCCCACACTGCTTCTGTTTTTTTTCCCCCCTTTTATATTTTTCCCCGTCTAGCTCGTTTCACAGAAACTTTGCCAAGTGAAGTCCTGTGCTAGTTTGCAAACACATTGCATCTTATTCTGTGCCTAGACTATATAGCAAAATGTACACAATTTCATAACCCAAAGTTTGTTAAACATTGTAACTACGTAAGTTTCCATTTCCAGTGCTTATATTTCCAGAGTTAAATTCGTTAAGTTAAATAGGAACATTTTATTACAATAATGCATCGCATCGATTTCTGTCTCAGTTCTTCCTACATTCATACTGAAAACATTTTCTTATCAGAATAGGCAACTCTACTTTAAAGTTTCCCATAATACAGAAGGGAACCGGGATAGTAACTGACTGTGACCTGGATGACCGAAGGAACCGAGTGTCCTATTCTGGGCGGGAGCAAGAGATTCTGCCCTTCATAATGTCCAGACCTGCTCTGGAGCCCACCCAACCATATATGCGGTGCTACCTGCCTATCTTTCTCCTGGGATAAAACGGCCGAGGCTTAAGGTTAAAAACTCACCCCACCTAGAACTGAGGTTGAAAATGCACGAACCTATGTACCTACTCCCCCGTGTGACCTGAGGGTGTGGAGTTTAATTATGGAAAGCGAAAATTTCACTTCCTCAATTATTAGGAAGAACGATTACATGGTATTGGAACACAGGTTGGAATTTTGTATAATAAGCCGGTAATTATCTATTGTAGGCCTAGGTGGGTAAAACAAGCTTTGCCTCCCAAGAATAACTGTAATCCTTTGTCACGTGCGCTGATTCTCCGATCGGTATTTTAAATTGGGGCCTGTACAGTTGAAGTTCAGTGATGGTCTGCGACAGTTTCAGTTCAAATGCAAGCTTCCCTTTGTAAGAGGAAATTTACCTTAAAGACGTCTGAGTATTTAATCAGTGCATCTTCCATTAAGTGAAAATTTCATACAGTTTCTTTCCTGTAGGTGTAAATTTAACACACAAACGGCATATTGTCTATAGCTTGTATAAGTGAAACGCTATGGTCGCTAATATTCCGGCTGGACGTCCGAGGAATAGGTCTTCGATTTTGGCTGAGAAAGACACCCTTTAGCTTTCATACAGCCACCAGACCGACACTGAGGCCAATTCAGCCTCACATCTGAGGGGTAGTATGGCTTTCTGGTCGGGGTCATCTGGGACGTAGCAACGGTGGGGCGAGTGATATGGCCGCCCCGGGCAGCAGAGTCCAAGTAGCAGCAAAATTGGTGACAGAATTAATATTTTAAGTGAAAGTTTTGATTTTCTGCTCTCCACAAATTTAAATTATTGACTCAAATGAAAGAAAATTCAGTAAATATTCTTGATTTTTTAAATTTTATAATTTCTGTCAGGGGCAGTCATTTTATTGCTTTCCCCGGGCGTCAAGAAATCTAGCTACGACACTGGGGGTTTTAGAGACGAGTGTGAAGGTAGCCACTCATCTTGACGTCATTTAGGAATTCGTGGTGAGGGGCAGAGAGGGGCGTGTTTTACGTAAAACTTTATCAGTTGGTAAGCTTACGTACCTTAGATAATGTCAATGATAGAAGGATGAAATATGTATATGGAACTCTGGTGGAGTTAAACTAAGAAGGGAAAGCCGAAATTCTCGGAGAACATATGTACTGTAGCCACTCTTACCATCACAAATCTCATACCAGGTGGCATGGATCGAATCAGAGCCTCCGCGGTGAGAGGCCGGCGACTAACCTCCTAACCTAGTGTTTCCTGCGACGTTTAACATTACTATTACATACCTCAATTGTTTCAAGTGTCTGTTTTCGACTGTTCACCAAGCACACACGTTGCCATGGTTTAATTATGCTTTCTGCACTGTATGGCTTCTCCTGCAAGTGCAATATGGTGACTCACTTTGAGGAGTCCTCGGGTGTTTTCGTTATCAGTGTTTGAACTTTTCACCATAAGACTCTGACAGTTTGTTAAGGTTTCAAGCTTACGTTTGAAAAAACTAACGTCTTTTTCCTTATATTCATGGTGATTAGTATCATGATATCTACAAATTTTGGCAGGTAATGTAGAACTGTTTGTAGCATTTTGTTGCACAAGACACATAGGCTATCATGTGCAGTTTCATCACCTGTGTATGTAAACCGTACAGAGAAACAGGAATCATTGTACTTCTATTTTTACTACTTTCTGCAGTTATAGAATTGCCAATACTGGATTTCGACGTAAAATTATGAGATTAAATTACAACATTATTTACACCTGTACTTACTGTAGTAGTACATGTTTGTTTACTTAGGCTACCTCTTTTTAGCCACTGATCCAAGGTAAATAAAGACAAATCAACAGTGGTGGTACTGACGTTATTTCTGACACAACTGTAGCTAATAAAAATAACTGCTTCACGTCCCTTGTAATTATGTTAACGCTATTTGAAATACAACTAAACTAAACTTATGATCCGGGTGGTGTAAGTCACAGCTAGAGATAACTAAAATCTATAGCAGGTGCAACAAGGCAAGTCTGTTAATTTAAGGGACATACATTTCTTTCTGAGTCCACGTGCAACACCCTCTGTAATCAGACAGATACGAAGGCAGAGCAGTAGCGTATGTAATAACGAAATGCATCGCTTGCTTCGTGGATACAAGGGGTTTCTTAGCTAGATATTCTAGCGGTCCTACACAATAAACGCATCTCCAATTAAAGATGTTTCGCCATTATTTCTAACAAAACATTATTCCTTTAATTAAAAATAGTAAACTTTAAAGTAGCCATTACAGATATGTATCCACAGGTCCCCGGGCACTGTTCGCGGATCCCTTGTGATCCGCGGAGCAAATTTTTGGCAACACTGACAGCACATGGCATGGCCAGCAAGAAAGCATCAGCTGTACTTCGCTACCCCATTCCTCGTTATGGTACAGTGCTTGATTAAACAAAGTAACAACTATAGCACTTTATTTTTACCTAGGTGCTCTCATACTGTCGTATGAATTTAACGTTTAACCAACTAACATATTGACAATATAGGCATATACTAAATGAATTTCAGGGTTTTTGACGGTAACTGTAAATACGTATAACCATGGTCTGCTACGTGACGCAGTGTACTCTGGTGCAGGGGTTCTCAAACTTTTTCCATGGCGTAATCCTAATTGAAGTTTAACAATTACAGTGTACCGCCAATAACGTTTTTGTATTTCAATAAAATGCTGAAATTAGAAATAACAGCTGACGGCGAGGGTGAGTTTCTAATGTTACCCGCAATGCTGCCTATTGGCAAATACATATGGATTGTGCTGTATCTTTATCCTACTTTATGTTTCGATTTCTTGTTATGGCCGCCTCCCCGCAAACAATATTTGGCGTACCAGTAGTGGTACGCGTACCACAGTTTGAGAAACCATGATCTAGTAGATAGGTACCGATGTGTCCGACGAACCTTGGGCTCCATCAGGTTAAATCAATGGTTATTCTTCCATGATAGATCAGGTTCCATTGAGACGACACCATGTATCCTGATGGGAAAGAAGGAACGTCTTCTGAAACACCGGCTAATACGTGTATACTAGAAATCACGTTGATGTTCGCAGTACGTACAAACATTGTTAAGGCAATTATTTTACGACTGTTGCAAAGTAGGCGCACTGTTCTTACAGTCACTCCAAATACAACTACTTTTTAACGTTCTGCACGTTTGAAGAACATGCAAATATTGAAGCTATCTAATTTCCTGACTGGTTGAGAGGCAGACATTTACTACAATACTGATTTTGTAGCTGCTGCATATACGACAAAATTACACGTAAATATGCAAAAGCCAGCTGTGCTGGAAGCATTCAGAATGTAGCTTAACTTTCGTGTCTGATTAATTTTATGTTCAAAATAAACTCATGCTTCAGAGTCTGAAATATTCTTGTTCGAGAAGCTAGGAATTCAACGTGAAAAATGTGTCACCCCGTGAAGTAATAGTTTGCTGTGTTTTACATGTAAGGTCGCAGCTTTTACTAGTTAATTATTACTTCTGTATGAAAAGGGTCATTGTTGTCGGAGAGCACTCTGGAATGGTCTGTGATTTTCCTAACATGCAGTCCTTGTTGCCTGGCAGTAGTTGTTTAGGGAATTTACGGACAAAAACACATACAAATACAGTAAGTCTTCTAAACAGAACAACCATAAAGCGACCCTAGATATTTCCAGTATATTGAGAGTAGGATTTCACACAATGGAAGTTTTGACTCTCCGTCCATAGAGCGAACGTACTAACAGAAAAATCCACTGTAATTTCAGTTTTAAAGCCTGTTGGGTAGTTATTTTGGAAATATGTTGCACTTGGAGTCTTGAAGCCATTTACATTGCAAGGATATGATCTGCTTTTGGAAAGACTAAAGAATGGTAGCTACTCAATGTTGACATCACGTTTTAGGCTTTTTATTTGTGAACAGTCTAGAATATGGGCAGGTCACCTAGCCTTGTTTTGTTCAGCATCAGTAAGGCAGTGTGTCGCAGGACGTTCTGATACTGCTATGTGGCACAAGAGGTAAGACACAACAAGCGCATGCCACGCAATATTAGCGTTTTATTAATGCGCATTATCAAAGTTAATACGTATTAGCGAACACTAGTGTGTAGAAACTAAAGACCTGCAGGTATAAGCAGAGAAATAAGTAACACGTTGCCTCTCTGCGTAAGTGAACGCCATGCCTTAAAGGCATATGGGGATTGCAGGTATAGCTTCACACATTCTTAACCTCTATACCAGATGGAGGTGGACAATGTAGGCCCCAGTGACTTAACAGTCAGGGAAATAAGGTCCTCGTACCTTGCATACGCAAATGAGTTAACCCAACAAGTGTCCGGATGTGACAAAGAAGATAATGTGCTTACCTCTGCCAGGAATCGAAGCCAAAATTTTAGGTCTTTTTCCATTAGCCTATTCGATATGTTGACAGAGCTGTCCTTGATTTGAATATCCTAAAATTATTTTACGAATATGCCAAAATCAAAGCTAATTGTGCAGTTCTCCCACACGTTTGTTAGGCCTATTGTGGCGTTTTAAGTTCAAGCATCAATATCTCTGCACATCATGTGCGTATTTAATTTGGTTCAAAAGTAAAATCTCTGAAGAGTATTGGTTTTTTTCGTCGTTATGTTTTACGCGTCTTTTTACAGTGTAGATATAAATTCGTCTCATGAAGAACGTAATTAACAAGGAACATAACAAGATAATTAAATTTTCTCCTCAAAATCTTCAAGCTTGATATTAGCTTGAAGTCTTTGCTTGTTGCACATGTTATGAATTTTAAAGGCGAAATTCTGTTCGAAGTGTTTTAAGAAATATACTTACTTATATTTAATTTAGTAGAAAATTATCTGAATTCTTACTGCATAAATAAACTGCAGTGACTAGCTGGCTAGGGTGAAGGGAGAATGGGATAGGTACGAGCACCCATGTTGTTGACACACCATAAAGCATTGCGTTCTCTCATAAAGTGTCATTTATTTCAGAGTTTATCACCGCTGCAGAATAACGTGCATGTAATTTCCTTCCAAAGTAGAAAAGAGAAAATACGGTATATGGACTATATGTAAAATGTAAATGAAGTGTAACGTATCGTGTCTGAAGACAGCCGGATTCAGATTGAACATACTGCACAAGGCCATGATTCAAACACCCATAACTTCTTACTGATCCAGTGTGTCTTTCTGATTTATTCAACCTAATGTTTTTAACTTGAGGCAGGACAACTTAGTCGGTATAGTAACTAGACTACTTGCTGGGTAACTCAGGAACTGTGTTTCGATTTCCGGAAAGGGCAAGATATTTCTCTCTTCTCCACGGTGTCCAGACCGGCTGTGGGGCCCACACGGCCTCCTATGTAGTGGGTAACGGGGCCTCTTCCCCCGAGGTAAATTTCAGGTGTGTAAATCTCACCACTCACCTCCATTTAGTGCTGAGATTCGGAATTGGTAGAGTTATTTCTTCACTTTCCCTTATGCCTACGTTGCTTACACAGGGACAACTCTGTCTGTTCGTAATTAAATTAACCCTTTAAAGACGAAGCGTGTCTGTTTTATATAAGGACTCAGTGCGTACCGTGCTGTAAACACTCTCCACTGCGGTTATAAAAACCAGTTTCTTAATGTTTTATAAGGCAAAAGTTGCTGTTTGTTCTGAGATCCGTACAAAACACATAAACGCAATGTGGGCACCACGTAGAATTTTTTAATGTTAAACCTGGCGGTACGTAAAGTTACCGCTAGGCTTTAAAAGGTTAATATTGTTGCAATCAGCAACTGCAGCTACTTGATAATGTTGTTAACACACGAGGCACTAACGGTAGGAAAACTTGTGAATGTTTATTAACTGAACTGTATGTTTCCTTTTTTCGCGTCATTGGCATAAATATATTACCACTTTCGTAGCAAGAAAATGTTTAAGGGAGAGACTGCGGTGCTCTTTAGACAATATGCGGAAATCATTGAGACGTTACATCAACAAGCTGGCCTTTCGACAGGCCTAAGCCGCAAATGGATCGAACCATAAAAAATTTCAGAAAGTTGACAGAGAAGAATAACATCTTCTAAAATGCATCAAGTGTTGCGGACAACATTCTACGTTGTTCCCACCCACTAATCCTCTAAACGAGAGTGGTTTCTACATGTACTACATGTATTAATATTAAGCGGCTTTTCATTTTGCCCAGGGACTGTGTTTATGTGTTTTCGTACGATTTTTTAATAAATAGGTTACTTTCTTTAAAACATTAACCCATTGGCGCTCGTAATGGAGAGCCAAGTGTTTTCTGTGACAGAGAAACTGAAATTTGGAATATTATTTACAGAAGTACGTATTATGTTTCAAATAATGATGAAATGAATGTACCCGCATAGTTACAAATTTTATGGGCTGGTGCATGTTTCAGTAAAACCATTCTGAAAGAAAGTACCCTGGTAGGAATATCGACCATATATACGTTGAAAAGGACAAAACAATTATTCTTAAAGTGAGTAATAGCCTAAGTGAACTCCACTGCCGAGAGCTCGTCTTGAGAAATGATAGCCGTTTAGCTACATATTCATAAAAATTATCGACTCTGAAAATAAACGATTGATTGCGATTGTAACCTTGTCAGTGGCTAGCACTTGCTAAGTTTGAGGTTCTTACTGCAGTGACTTTGAAAATCGCTCTCTTCTGGGATACGATGCCATGTAGTCTGCTTTCAGACTAACCGATAGTGTTTTATACCGTTCACCTCCGCGCATTAAAATCAATTTCAGGAATGAGAACCAACTAATGCACAATTTTATACTGCTTTGTTATGTTTTATTCACTCTTTTCCCTCCAGCATGTTTCGGCGAGCTACCATCTTCAGGGAGGATACATCACTTTATTATATAAAACACTTATGAGATTAAAATGTGCTGTCCGTGCTATTATTAAATTCTTCTTAAAATGTTAAAATCCTCTTAAATTCTTAGGTCAGTTTCTCTATTGTTGCTTGATTTGTTGGTGTTCTGTTCTGGTTTGGAATTATGTGGTTTTTGAATGGAATTAGCTGCGTTGGCCGTGAGTGTGTCTCGGTAATAGGTGGTAGACTACCAGTCTACCACCTAACACTAAGACACACACCAATTCTCATATCCATATATAACAGCAGGAAAAATTATAATTCTGTATACGCTTTTTAGTTTTTATACTTTAGATAACAGAGGAAGGGTACAAAATTTGAATCCAGTGGTGAAAAGAATTCTCCTTAATTTATCTGGCCTTAATTTCTAGGTGTGTGCAATTTTGATTTCTTAATGTTGTTCCCACGTATTTGAACTTTGCCACAATTTCGAGGGATTTATGATCTGTCTTTATGTTTTGAATGTGTTCTACATTTTGTTGACGAAACATGAACATACACTCCGTTTTCTCAACTTTCGCTTCTAGAACAATATCCTCATTAGCGATTAGTAGAGCAGAAAGGGACATTGAATAAACAATTATAAACATCATTCCCATCATTATCAGGAAGCCTGAAAGACCTCTTCCAAAGACACTGAAATCCTACAAAGTTGTCCTCCCAGCTTTTCTCCGGCCTGCAACGAAATAAACCATAAATAAATAAACCCCAATCCCCAGTACGAAGGGGATCATGGTTGCTTTCTTTTACCTTGCAAGTGACACAGGCAGGAACAAAAATCAATTCAAAGTTAGAGACGGCGTTTCACAGGTAGACAGATCGATTGTTTTGCAAGTCGCATAAATCTTTACGGCGTGTTAGTTTGGGAAGGCTAATGTGACAGCTGATGTGCAAGGATGATTCTGCGCTCTCGCGTATTGGAGTAAGGGAGGAGAAAGAGGTATGCCTGTGACTCTGCTTCTGTTGTAACGCCGTGACATCCAAGTACTGTACCACTGTGATGGATGACACTAAGTTATTGGATGCGCCAGTGCTCCAGCCCAATCCAAACAGAGCTGTACGTATTGCAGGTTCATTACTACGAACACACACACACAAGCGTGAGATGTGAGCTCACTTTGCTCTCGTTGTAAGCGCCAACATTCCTTGATCAATTAGTTTTCAACCACGTTTATAGTCTTTCATAATGAAGTTAAAATTAAATTTCCCTAGACCTAGTATGTTTTCCATGAGATAATAAATGGGAACAAATTACAAAATTAGAATTTTCACCACAGCCATTTACATTTAGATGTTTAGGCATATGTGGATCATCATTTTCTGTAACATGTTGTTTCCAATCACGTCCGTGTCTGAAGCTCTCATGCTTTCCGCCAGTCCCTCCAGGCAAATGCTGGAATATTACGTCGATTGCGCCGCGATCGATTCCTTCAAAGTCCATTTTAAATCGTGATTCACAGTTCACCTTACATCAGTCCTGTACAGTCTGAGATGCTGAAGGATTCGTAAAATTACGAAATAATTTTATTACCATGCTTGCTGAAGACATAAGACAGCATGTCACAAAAATCGAAAATATTTCGATCATCATTGCTAAAATTTCGTAAACTGTTGATTTTTATAGTGGTTAATGCAATAAACACTACAGAGTAACGACGGTTTTTGAAGCCCGGGTGCAGTTCAAGTGTTTAGGTTGCGATACATGTACGAGTACGTACCACATGCCACCGTACGTCACCCTGCACAAGAAAGGCTTTGTTCTATTCTTCGCTGTTTCTGTGTTATTCAAAGCTGACAGCAGCAAGTTTCATAATTTTGACGTTAAGTGACCCCGATTCTGAACAACTGGAAGCTTTTGGTTATCCTTAATGTAGCCATCTTAGGATAATTGTTCATTATTTTTATTTATTACATTGTACTATTCTGATTGAAATTTAGATAACATATTGCTAAAATTAATAATATTTGCGCAGTTATATTTAGGCGGCGTGAAGGCGGAAGGTGGACCCCTGAGGTGAAGTACCCACCCCCCTGTTAACAACTATTTTTTCTATTTCAGCAGGTAGTGTAGGTTACGTATGAAACATACGAGCATTCCTCTACAGAAACACGTAAAGTAATTGGTCAACATTAACACTGAGTTCAGTATAACACGTGACCCGACCTAGGGCACTTCTAATAATTCAGTAACCTTCACTGTATTTGTAGCTGCACAGCGGCACTGTTGATTTAAGCTTACACTGCAACTGATAGAGCGTGTAGTTCCTGATCAGACATACGTGCATATTAATGTGTTCTCCAGGATTTGATACTGTCTCGTGCTCTACATATGCCTAACAGCGATACCTGATGTAGAATTACCATTTACACGCAAGACCTGATTTCTCATTCAGTAAAGTGGCTATTACCTTAGGATGGGGGAGCTGATGTTCAATACTTATAGGATCGTTTAGAATTCTTTTCTGTACACATTTTAAAAACGATCAGGAGCAATCTCATGTTCGCTGAGTATCTTACCAGGGGTTGGGTAAAGGAGGTTCTAGTCAACACTTTTATAAATCCTTGGTTCATTTAACTACGTTTTCGGTTACTAAATTATGGAATTATATGACAAGACGAAGAGGACGACGACATCGACGACGATGACGACGACGACGACAACAACAACAACAACAACAACAACAACAACAACAACGAGAAGGACACTTCAATTTCTGTTTATTAAGGTGCTGATTCAACAGCCAGGTGGCCTGTAACAAAAAGGACAACATACAAAAAATGACATGTGCGATAAAAAGGAAGCATATGAATCAAGCACAAAAGATAAATGGAATAATATTTAAAATAATTCAATAGGACATCTCGTGATATAAAATTGAAAGCAATATCAAATATAAATGTGATGGTTTGCCTTCTGAATATAATAATAATGTTACAAAGTAGTATGTAATTACCATTAACACAACTATTTATTGATATTTCTGTGAGATAAAGTTACAGGGCAACGTGTTGTGACCAGACTGTAGGCACCTTCATGCTATTTCATTGTATTAAGTAGTAGTGATGATAATGATAATGATAATAATAATAATAATAATAATCTTTGGGTTTAGACCCTGTGTAAGTTTCTATGGACTGCCAGCGGATTAACACCGGGTTTTCACAATGGAAGCCCTTCTATATACAATAGTTGTATTATCCCCGTTTACATATCTTTAGTTTGCTTAACCGCATAATTTTTACCTTTTATAAGTGGCTATGTAAGTTACTAACATCTACTTCATTCTTCCAACGTAATATTTTCCTGTTCGCTCTATCTTCCTTCTTGTTAAACCATTTGACAAGAGGCTTAGTGAATAACGGTTTTAAAAGGACGTGAAAGAAACCGGTCATGACCTAATCTGAAGCATCAATCCCTGCCCTGTGCCTGGGGGAACTGAGCAGAACCAAATAATCCGAATACGAGAAAACAGCTTTAAGTTTTTATGATGAAGTACAATGGTGTACTGATAAAATGAATGGCAGAAAAATGTGTAGATGGATTTCTGCCAGTGGAATATACTGGCAAGCAAGTAGTAAGCGTATGCATATATGTATATTCATATACAGCGGACTCGCAGATATGAAATAAAATCGGAATTGCTCGTGAACCTGATGCTGAAGACAAATAGTCTAACACTTGTGCTGTAATCAAGTGTCATTGAATATTGTCATATCTCAGACAAACCTGAATTTCCGTGGCTCTAATTTGTAATATTCGTTTTGGGTTATGTGGTTTCTAGACTTATCTGCAATGTAACGAATCGATTCGAAAAAAGCAACGTTAAGTCACAAAGTTCAGTATGTGATGCTGTGTCGATTGGACGTTTCGGAGGAATTTGCTACCCCATCATCAGTTTCTAAGCAATTGGAGAAGAGTGGATTGCTGTGACCCTAAAGAAGGAAGCAGCAAACTCCTCTAATCCGCCCACCACCATATGCAGAACAATAACTTTATCAGCACCACTGTGAGAACCGCACATCTCTCACAGAACACGAAGTTGCCGAAACATGAGTGTAGATGAGCTCTTTGTATCGGGCCCAACTCAATAGGCGCCTGCTCAGATGTTCGCAAAGAACGGAAATACAGCCAGTTCTAAAACCTTGTTTTCTGTTTGGACGTTACGAGATGGATAAATCCCACAAATAGAGTAATACGAATTACATTGTACCAACGTTAAAACCTTTTATGTGATTGGAACTTTATGTGTTTCATCACGAGCTTTGTTACTTGTGTACAGGTAGGCACCATTCATCTTTAAATAATTCTGAAAATGGTGTGTAGTAAGAGACGTGACTGACATATCGGATTTGTTTATCGTCGAAGGTTACAAGAAAAGCTGTCAATGTTTCGTAGATTGAAGCTCTCTCCGGCTTCGGGTGGAAGGGTTAGAAAAAGGTGCTACTGTGGTGGGCCTTCCGGAAGGTACTGCTCCCTATCACTGGACTGGTACAGTAAAGGGCCCACCAAACTGGGCTTAACTTCTCCTCTTTCCAGCTGAAAAGTGAGATTTCCAGTCTCTGGAGCGTTGTGGGTTTCTTACCCTGAGCTGATGGACGGTGTCCAGAACATCAGTTACGTCTTATTTTAAGTACGAGTCAGTCCACAGTTGCGTGCTCAGTACGTGTATGGATACAACGCACTGGTACGTCAAAATTATTTGAAACGCTAATAATTTCAATACACTTGAATTACTAATTACCCTCCTGATAATCTAAGTTGTAAACCCCTTAAAAATGTAAAGAAGGTTCAGTGGCATAGAGGAATGAACATCATGATCCCCAAGCAGGGGATTTGTTTACCAACTGAGCAACTATCTTTTTCGGAGGAAGGGCTCTCTCGCTTTCCGTATATTTTATGTTTTATTGCTTTGTATCAGTCCCCCAAACGTTTCCTAGCTAATGTGGAGCGACGTAAAAGTGCGTGCATGAAATGTTTGACGTCGCGCCTTTTCGTTAATCCGGGTGACTTCTGGTGACGCAGGTAGAAGTCGCAAGTAACTTATGAATATGAGCAAGGTGTTGTCGTCAATATAACGACGATAAAATGTGAAGAAACGTGAGTCCGTGTATGAGAGTAAAATAAAACCTCACTTATAATCTTCACGTGTGCGTTTCGTAAACCATTAACGTTAATCAATTTCTCTCAGATATGTCCCGAAATTTGTGTACTGTTTCGAGTTATATCTTACAAACGTATAGTTAAGAATTATGCACTTACAGTAGAATCCATAAACTTGAACATCCATGTGTCCACATAGAATTCACATTTACTTGCCTTTCGTCGAAATTCGTGCTTAGATCTACACTTTAACGTAGGATACTTTCCTTTTAAAGTTTGTATAGGAACACCGTTGTGGAATTTACGTGTGTATGTATTCAAAGCAACTTAATATAGTAGCCTTTATTGTAGGTTACTAGGAATTCTTAAAATTTCTAAATATTAAAATATTAAAATTTCTAAATATTATGTGGCAATCTTCTCACGATTATCGCATAAATGTGGTTGTGTCAACAAATTTTGTGAAACCTTGCGGCGGGTTTTACGTTACAGCAGGCTCAATGAATGTTTGTTCTCGCCATAATTCAGTTTCATCATGGCTACAGCATAATTTCAATGTTATGACACGAGAGTGTTTTCATCGTTATCACATAGTCTGTCTTACGACAGGCCCATAGAGTCTTCCAAAACGAGTTCTACACGGAATGCGATAATGCATAATTGTCCAAGTTCTAGTATCTTCTCTTTTCCTTAAGGTCACCAATAGCTGCTTACTTCTTCTTTCTCATCTTTCCGTTCCTTCTAGCTTTCCTTCAGTAACGTGTTTTAGACGGCAGGTCCTATGCAAAATGTGACCCATCCATTAGCCTTCCTACGTTTTACCTTATGCAGTATGTTCTTTTCCTTCTTCACTGTTTTTAATACTTCTTCATTTTCCACACAAATTGTGCAGCCAATCTCCATCTTTCGCCAACACCACATTTCAGAACTTCCCGGTTATTCCTGATCTACTTTTCCAAGTGTCCAATTTTCAGCACCATACAAAGCCGGTCTCCTAATGTAGCATTTCAGTAATTTCTTCCTTAAATGCACTCGTAAATCGAATTTGCTGGTGAAAAGAGTCGTCTTCTTCTTGTTGACTGCTCCTTTTGCCTTGGAAATCCTGGATTTACTTTCACGTGTACATCTTGCATCATTTGTTATCCGGCTACCCAGATATCTGAAATATTACAGTTTCTGAAGTTGTTTTTGATCTAACGTAATTTGTACTGGGGATGGTTGCATTGAGATTCTCGCTACCTTAATATCTTTCCACATTCATTTTCATTCCATAAAATCTTTCAGTTTTCAATTAGTCTATCAGTCATGCCCAGTAGTGTCGCTTCTTCGTTAGCCAGTAGCAAAAGATTATCTGCATATTTCACAGTACGAATAACTTGCCCTCCTATTTTGAAGTCTCCAAACTCTTCAAGAGCTTCCTTGGTAAAGTTCTCGCTGTATAAGCTGGATAGAATCTGTGACAAACAGCATCCTTGTCTAACTCCTCTTCCAGGCTTCACACTTATTTTATCTGCTTGGTCCAATTGCATTTTAACACTCCGATTTATATGTAGTTTGCTACTCAATCTTCTTTCGCGCCAGTCGATGCCAGTGTTCTTTAGGATCTCCATTAATTTGTTCCACTTTACACGGTCAAGTGCCTTTTGCCAGCCTGTGAGGCAAGGACACAATTCTTCATCCGTGTCCGATGTTCGTTTTGACATTATTCTCAGCATCCCAACTGCATCCCTATTTCCTTTTCCTCTTTTAAATCCAAACTGATTCTCTACAAGTACGTACTCAATTTTCTTTTCAATCCTTCTTCTAAAGTATCCTCGCCACTATCTTTGCTGCATGTGCGATGAGGCTGGCGGTACTATGGTTGCTGCATTTTGTAGCTTTTGGTTGAAAGTGTCTACCGTATGGTAAAAGAACGTTGCCATTTCAAGAAATTAAACGAAAAATGTGTGGTCTGCTCCTTGAACAACCGTTTGATACAGAATTTACATCAGACCTGTTAAATATATGGTGCGCCACATGTATGGAAATATGGAAAGAAAATCGATAAATTATTATGTTTTCATGTGGACCTGAAATTAAATGTTTTAAACAACTTATACATGTGCATTTTTGTCCTAAAAACATTTACCTTCGGTTAATACTTGAATGGCAACTTGTCCATTGATTTAGGATAGCAATATCTTCGTACTGTAAGTTGCCTTTAAGTTTGAATGTTTGTCAGGCTGTCATTTCTGTAGAAGCCTGTTTCGCCGTAGCCATTTGTGATTTTGATATTCTCTGAAGAATGCTGTCTTCTGGACTGTAAGGCCTTTCAATCCTGTAGAAATTTTCTGGCTCTTCTTATGAATTTGCTATCCCAATCTTTCGGGTAGAAAATTAAGCCGCGTAAGGAAACGCCCTTGGTTGCTTAAGACAGGGTGAGCTAGTAGTTATATAAGTGAGAACCAATTGGAATAGTCAATCGAATCCCTGTATCTATATCGTTTTCTTCCTGCCGCAGTTACCGTGAAAGGAGAAGGAGCAATTTCCTCCGAAACGTTATAGTTCTACTGTACGTAATGTCGTCATGTGTCCGGATGAAAATAAACTTGTTGAAATGTAGTTCGAAAACTTGGATATGTTTAACTCATCTTATACATTACTCATTTGTACTTCAATAATGGGAATCTTTGTAATAAATTCGCAATCTGTTTGAGTTAATGGCTGTTATCAAAAATTTCCTCAGGGAATTTTCTGCACAGTACATTACCCAACATCCTCAGTTGGTGTGTCGGGCTCATAGGATTTATGCGTTCTGTAGTATTTCCCAGTTCCCTGTTTGCTGCTGATCAGCACTACCTTCTGCAGCCTCGAATGACTAATTCATTTCACAAATGGAATAACATAGCCTACGGAATATATGCATCTAAATAATTGTACCGAAAGATCGAGGGAAATAATTTTGAAGTGCTTTTCGGAAGAAAGGTTAAATATTCAACTTTGCTTAGCCTATTTGAAATACTTCGTTCCCAAGAGAAACGTAGACAAGCCTGAATGTCAAACTGACATAAGGAAGCTGAAAAATCTCCCAACGGGTTTCGAGAATGAAGATATGAGTTGTTATGGCCCCCTCTCTTCTTTGTGTTCTCGCACCTGTCAAAGTACACATTTTAATTACGTCTGCTTTATGGAAGAGCATGTACCCAAAGTTTTATGTAAGAATTTACCAAAATTTATAGTATTACTTTCAAGGATGAGTGCAAGCTTATATGAAAGTTTCCTGTCCCAGTTCAAAACCTGCTTTCCCATCACACAGTTTTCTGTCTAATTTGACCGTAGTATTATTTTACTTCAGTGAGGAACTTATTACATAACATAGAATCTGTGTATGTTGAGTATGCTGGATGTAACCGAAAAGGTTATTTCTTCGCCAGTTTATGACTGTTAGCTTACAACACTTTCCTGTGTGGCTGTGTTTGTGATATAACGCAATACGAAATTTTACATACATAACTACACTGGTTCATTAGTTACTGCCATGAAACTCAAACCCTAAGATTTCATTGCGTGGTCATCTTTTAATTTTACCATCTACAATAATATAATATTAACAAAATTTTATATTTTTGCAAGATCTATTACCATACACCACTTTAGGACTTCAAAACTGAATGTTTATAATGTCGTTCAGTCTCGTACGTTGGAGCTTTCGCCATACCGTTGTTACTGATGATACAGTACAACGTTTTGCTGTCTTCCACTGGCGTAATATATACCCAGTTTTTCTTTGTGGTCAAGCTGTTCGGTAGTTGAAAGGGAGGGACATGGGCACACACACAGACACACACGCGCCCACGCACACACACACACACGCGCGCGCGCGCGCACACACACACGCGCACGCACGCACACATACATAGCATGGTGACCTCAAATCTCGTTTTATCCTTCCTATAAAGTAAGGGAGGCCAAAAACGTACTTTTGATCTGCAATAAATATTGTGTGGCGAAGGTGGTTTGAACATAGCAAAGGAAGAGGTAGTCATTTTACACCTATTTCAGCCTACTTTAACTTACGTCCGCAGGCGAGTGACTTTGGGCATGCCTATAATTTGTCATTGTGGTCGAAACAGCAGCACAAAATCCAGAATATCGTAAGCCCTTTTGTAATATTTTGTGAGGCAAATCTTAAACTAAATAGTGTTTCAAAAGTGGCTATCTCCTACAAAACACCGCATTACAATTACAAATGCTAGTCGTCTGTTATTGCTGAGGGAGACTAAACATTGTTTATGTTTACCAGTATATGAGCCCCACCAAATCCTCTTTGAGCACCGTGTCATGTGACGTTAAGACGTGCGGTATGCGTGGTTAACACCGCATATGATGGGAGTGACTTATGTTCCAATCGTTGCTGTAGCTTTTTCATTTAGTACAAGTCAATTTATTTTGACTTTATTAAATAAATGTAATTTTCGTAGTGATGGGTAGTGCATATAAAAGTAACTCCTGCCCGCGCAGTCTGTTAGTAAGAAGCAGTTTTCCTACTGCACATGCCACTACCATTGCCAAAACCACCTGATGCAAATCCTGTAGTGTTGGCGACAGACGAAGCTTGTGATTCGATTGGAGTGACTGCGTGAACTGTCAGAAGAGTCGGTGTATGGCCGCAGAAAGTCCGCAATTTATCCACGAGAAACCCCTCCACAATTGTAAGTTTGAAATCTGATGTGCCTTTTCTGTTCATCGGATAATCAGGCCCATTTTCTTTCGCAACAACAGCAACACTGATGACTATCCGCGCATAATGTACGCTATCTGTGGCCAGCTTTCTCGGGACAAGCGAATGTATTGTTTCTTCTAGCAAGAGCTTGCTGCGTCCCACGCATCCTGGAGAGCACTGGCTCACTAACAAGCGGTTTGCAGTGAAGATCGTGTGACGAACAGGGCCCTATGGCATGCACGATCTCCGGGTCTGTCTTCATGCAGCTTTGTCTTTTAGGGGGCACTGAAGCCAACAATTTGTTGTAAAAAGCTTCGCACACCTGTCGATTTGGACGCGAGTATCCACGCATTAACTGTACTAGTTCATAGTAGCGATTTCAAGTCCATAGCAACGAACGGTGTGAGACGTGCTCAGCTGTGTCTGGATGTGCGAGGAGAGCAGTTCTAGCATCTCGTCTAGGCAAACGGTAAGGGCTACTTCTTAATGCCCCAAGAATGAGGCAAAGTTGATCTAATTATCTTCTGCAAATAATGAAGTAATTACAGCAGAACATCACGAAACTTATATAAAATAACAAGCCAATCTTTATCCTTTAAACCTCATATTTGCCAAGACCTTATATGCCTGTTTATATGAATTTGCTGGGCATTCATTAAGACTTCTTTTGAAATTCAACTTGTCTGCTTATTGGATGCATAGAATCCGTTTTACATGACGATTATTCAAAGCAACCCATAGACTATGCATAGCAAAATCTCGTTTTATGGCGAGTGTATCAACAATTTTATAAGCACGCGGATCAGGAATTTGCATTTTACCGCAAAAATTCACAGGCAGCAGCAGTGCTTAGGAAACCTCTATATGTATTTTTTATTTGGAGTCTTGGTAAACAAATATTGTGTTATTTCTCGAAACTCTGATACTTACTGAGTAATATTTTTTTAAAATTTATGCTTAATCCATCGATTAGTTATGTAATTCATGGGAAGGAATGTGTGTTTCGATATTGTGTTTTGTGATAACCTGGAAGGTCCGGTTTTATGTGGTAGCATATAACATCAAGTCTGCTGAAAGGGAAATGCCCGAATTAGAACCACATTATTTACGTAATATGAATTCCATGCTAGAAATACGTGTAATATGTTGGATAAACTAAGGAGCTGGAAGATATAATATATGTAACTTGTCTTTCTTGATTACCTCACAGCAGTAAAATGTGGCACTTCATTAAAAACGCCATGCTTTTCAAAAATTTTCTGTTCGTGATATGTATGAATGCCTAACATTTTCCCTTGCTTCGAGAAATACCTCAGTGTGTTTTTCTGTTTAATCTGTAACTCAAATTTCTGGCAGAGAAATAGTAAACATGTGGGTGGTTTGTGATTTAACAAGCGTTAGTTGTACCGCGACAAACTACATTCCGCGCTGGTGGCGGCAAGGGTGGAATACTGTGCCGGGAAAATGGGTTGGAGGGTCCAACTTAGTAAAGGGGTACTACACCAAAAGAGTGGCGGTGGGAGAAAGGGAGACGAAGGTATTTGTGAATTCGAATCTGAATTATTCCCACTTGAACCCTGTTTTGCATTAAGGAGCTGCTGTCTTGGCTCCCCTTCTTCGAGCTTTGCTGATGTTGGTGGACACGCTTGCACTGATCATTGAAAGTGCGTTGGCCGCCCGCATCGCGTGAAGCTTTGCAACTTCAGTTACCGTTATAATGAAGGACGAGGGTTCAGAATGTCAGATACTCAAAACCACCTAGTTCCTTTCACAAACGGGAAAACTGGAAGTTAATACTAAAAAATTGCATAGTAGTGGATGGGTAGAGATGGTGAAAAACACTCTAAAACCTGCTACGTTACAGCGATGGAGGGATTATGTTGCTACAACAAAGCGGGAAATTGTCAGTGATTCGTAGGTTACATAAAGAAGTTTGGTGAGCCTGTGTGTGGTAATCCAGGAAGGAGAAAGAAGGGAACACGTGCTAAAGTTTGACGATTCTAATAGTTGTTGCAGTTTATCCCAATTAGGAAAAAACAGGCTGTCTGATATTTGTGTTGCAAGCCGGCTGCTTCCTTGTACTTTTTTGTTTATCCACATGCTCCTTTGCAACCCTGACTTACATGCAGTTCCCGTTGAGATTCCTTGCCTCGTGAAATCAATTACGCCTTTCCTCTTCCTTCTCCTTTTTCTTCTTCAGCAAGTTTGTTCTCCGCTCATACCAAATAAGGTTAACATGGTTTGAAATGGAACTGCTGCAAATAACTCTCGTTGAAAGGAATAGAATTATAGGCTACCACTGGTTCAGAATTGGATCACATACACTGTTATATTTTTGCCCCTCTGGCGTAGAAATAATTATTTCCTCGTGCTCTGAACAGTAATATTTTTTCTTAGTCGTCATCAAAGGATAACTGATCCTTAAAGCCCCTATTACCTCTTCGTTTTAGTCTTCAGGAATAGGGCAAGATGTTCCAAGCAAAACGCATAAAGGCGGCCTCCTTATCTTGTAGATTTTTGGTGTTGCGTTTATATTACGATTACTGTAATTATAATAATAATTATATTCTGCTTTAAAATAATATTCATTAATACTGATTCTCTCGGATGCAACATCGAAGTTATTTATCGTCATCCCAATATTTTTATTTGTTCACATACGAAAAGTAACGTTTTTTACTAGATATGTGGGTACGTTTATGTTTCATCTTCGTAATAAATTTCATGTGAAATGCTGCAATGGTTCACTGTTTATCGCGATCAAAGAGGAAGCTAAAATAAAATGTCTGAACTCTCTTCATGTCTTTTCACGTTCTGCAGAAGTGCTATCTTTATAAAAGCTGCATATGTTTACAAGATCTATTACCACACGTAATTTCAGGTCCCTGACGTAAGTAGCACCTCAGTGGTTCCGTCTGACGAATTCTCGAAACCATCATGTTGTTATTACTGTTTTTAGTAAATTGAATTTTACGACGCAGGAGTGAACTCCAATGGCAAAATACCCGTATCAAAGTTTAAGGTAAATGATTCCATTGGATGTCTGACAGAGTGAACAGCAAAAAACCAAAACGTGAAACACTATACTGCTGGGAAGAGAAGCAGGAAGTTTATAGGAGGAATATGAAGACTCTGGAAGCTGCGCGTGATCTATTGTCTGCTTAAGTGTGTTTAAATACGGGGGGCGGGGGGATGTGGCGATGTGTGCTGCGTCACATTATATGACATATAATAAAGCAGTGTGCTCTGAACAGCAAGAAGTGTCTATTAGCTTCATCATGCCTAGCTGTCTGTCTTTCTGTCTGTACGCATGGAAATTCGGCTCCAACTCGAAGGATTTTTGAAATTTGATATTTGAGGAGTTTTTGAAAGTATTTCGAGAAAATTCAAGTTTTTCAAAATCTGACAAGAAAAATGTGTACTTTACATGTAGACCTATGTACATTTGTGGTACTGTCTCGCTGAGGTCTTCTTAGAACGATAAATATTTTATGCAAAATTTGTAGGGAAAATAAAAAAAATATTTAGTGTTGAATACTTTTTTTATGAAAATCGTTCTGTCTGTGAGATAATGTGGTCAGATGTGGCACAGCCAGACAGACCGCAAATGACAATATCATACGGCGCGTAAGAGATGCGATTTTTTGGGGATAACTAAGGCAAGATTACAGACCCAAACCCATAATATTTAATATTTATTACTTCATAATTGATTAAGTGCATCTGATCTCATTAAATGTTTACGGCAATATTGAAAAACTGAGAAATGCTTAATGACTTATTTGTCATTACGAACATTTCAAACTGTGTCTAAAGAAGGCCATCGCCAAACTAACATTTTTTTCAGTGAAATTCTCTAGGGCTGACAGCCGCGTTAAATAATTTAAACGTCGACGTTTCGGAGACTAACTCCGTCTCCATGCTCAGGAGANTGCGAAAACATGTTAATAAAAGAACAAGTAGCTTTGAGTAGAAATCACAAACTTTACTTCCACAGTGCATGGGTTTTAGCTCCATATTTTATTTCGTTTGTTATCGTTACATTATTTCACATTTTTTATAACCTTATCAAAAAAGTATATTTTTTATGGATGTTAAATACAATTATACTGTTTCGAAGCTTCGCATTGCCGCCACGTTGGCAATTAATCATTAACCCTTTAAAGACGAAGCGCATCTGTTTTATATAAGGACTCAGTGCGTACCGCGCTGTAAACACTCCACTTCGGTTATAAAAACCAGTCTCTTAATGTTTTATAAGGCAAAAGTTGCTGTTTGTTCTGAGATCCGTACAAAACACATACACGCAATGTGGGGACCACGTAGAATTGTCTAATGTTAAACCTGGTGCTACGTAAAGTTACCGCTAGGCTTTAAAAAGTTAATATTCTAAAAAAATGATATTCCAGTATAATTCTGGTTGCAAATAATGTGGAAAATTCGAAACACGGAAAACTTAGAGAAGATAAGGCCCTGTCTGATTCAACATGAACTGCGTATATAGTCTAAATTTATCACAACCCTAATTGCATATGTCTTGAAATTTTCGCGGCGACAAAATTCTTCAGGAGAGGATGGAGACGGAGTTAGTCTCCGAAACGTCGACGTGTTTAAATTATTTGACGCGGCTGTCAGCCAGAGAGGATTTAATTTAACTTTGTCGCCGCGAAAATTTCAAGAAGAACATTAATTTATTTCAATGCAGAATTTGTATGCAATGTGTGAAAAGAGTGCACATTAGCTGGAATATAATTTATTTTAAAAACTGGTGCATGTGGTTTGCATAACTCCGTTGCCTGCTAATTGAACTGTGAGTTAACAGAGATATTAAATATAATTCATATAAAACTATGTGGTTAGTGTACTTGACTGTATTAATCGCTTTAAAGTTACTAGGAAATGAACACGGAATTACTGAGTTTCCAGTCCAACATGGTTACGCGAACGCGCCACAATGTTACGTTATACGTACACTGCCTCTCCTGTTGTATTGATGTGCATGTACATCGAATTCAGGACTTGTTTCTCAAGTCCCGTGTAGTAGAGTCACCTACCACAAAATGTCGCAAACAAGAGACTAATGAGACTTTCGCAAAGTTTAAAATCGAATGCCAGTATCGTGTACGTCTTGAAAAAAAATAAATTTTTTAAGTATGTGAAACTCTTAGCACTGGTAACTTAATTCGTGCAAATAGAGTGAAAACTTTTCTCAGCTGAAACACCTTGTAGGGAACTTTGGCGAAATTTTGTTGTGTGAAAGGTCTATTTGTTTGAATTCCATACGGCTGAAAATTTTTACGTTAGTCTGTGACAGCCGATGAAGTTTAAAGTCGGCTTAATAGGCCTATATACCCACGTTTTAAGAAAAAAATGGTTCCAATTAACGCGTAAAATTCGCGAAATTACTTAAATAATTCAGATTAAGTATCGCCACTTGAAGAGGCCGACATAACTACATGCGTGTTTCTGAAGACTTATAAGGCCAGACATTCACCTTAATCGTAACGTCAAACATGTTGCTAAACCTAGACTCCTGCTAGAAACATCACTTTCCTGCTGCTATCAACCAAAGCATGAATTTAAGGTATCAGTTGCTTTCTGACACTAATTTTTATTATAATAGCGTCGAATGTTTTCTGTGTAATTGCTCTGTGTAGATCTGCGAAGTGATAGTAATTAGGGTATAATTTTATCCCTTTTGTCTCACAGTTACTCCGCTTTTTGGTAGTGCAGTATATTGTCACGTCTTCAGTTGCCGTCGTAGGTGTGAGTCATCCGCGCACCTTACTTTCAGTGTTAAATCTTTGCACTTAATTATGACGAAGTATTTTCTCGTTTTGTTAGACGAAACATAATTCTGATTGCAATAGAAGTTTTATACCCCATTTCGAGGGTACACGTAAAAAAGATAAAGTTCTTTAAAAGATAATGAATTTTTTGGAAATAAACATTTATTACAGTTATCCTTAAAACTGTTTATTAGTTCAGATACTACAGTGTACTGTACATCTCTAGCAACTAATTATAACACATATTTGTGGGAAGGTTCTAGGTATATAAAAAGTTGTCCTGGGTATAGAAGCTGACGTTGCAGTTACGAACAGTTAACACGTCATTTGAACACTACAGCTAGTGTTCTGTCCTCGGTAGATCAAAAGCGTTATGTATAGACCATTCTCCGTTTCTCCATTCCGAAATGTCTTCCGGAAGACACTAAATTAGCCTACGTTTCTGAAGAATAGGACACCATATTTTATCTTTTACCTTAAAAGAAGTTGAATTATGAATCTCAGTAGAGACAGGCATCAGTCATCACAAACAGAGGTACTCTCAACATCAGGGTTGGTCGTGACAGCCATCCATGATCCACAGAGTGCAAGAGGTTTAAGGCTGAGACATATTACAAACTACCTCATGGGTTTCCAGCCTTTTCATGGCAAAGGGCCACACATGTTATTGTGAGCTGGTTCGCTTGCCACACGTCGTAAAATAACAATAAGATAAGTGGTATACAAAATGGCCAAAATTATTGTGTAATTTTCATAGTATATACTGTACATAGTTGACAAATGTGGCTGCGGTTAATCTCCCAAAATAATCCCAAAAACCCCCACATGCTGAAGGTGTATGGCAAAACGGATCTGAAACGAGGGGTTCAGTTCGGCCTGTTGAAGAGAGGGACAAGGGCCACTGTCGGCTTGAGAAGTTCGGTGATGTGACAGATTATGCGAGGGCACTATGTTGACAGCAGCGTTCAAGTGGCCGAATGGGGAGCAGGACTATCAGTAGCGGGAACACTCCAGTTAAGAGAGGAAAAACTCCAGCAAAGGAAGGAGCCGCTTACGAAGGGGCAGCAAAAGAGGCGCCAGTGAAAATATAGGTGGCTGATTCGCAGTACCACACTCTTACGCAGTCATCAATTGGAGCCCATCAGGGGCGTGCTTGCGTGTTAGTTTCTTTCATTCCTAAAATATGACAACGTCACCTACACTTCACTTGATTTTTATAAACTTAAATATTCTGAGAAAGTTACACGAATTCTTAATTTACCGACTTAACTTTGGAATTATTTATGTAACCACCTTTTGTTTATAACTATTGACACATAAGAAAATTAGTGAGGGTGGATGCTTATACGAACTGGGGAGATTTATGACAGTTTTGTGGCAAAATATATGGCAATGCCGTATTCTACAGCTGTTGTTATAGAAACACAAATGTGTGTCTAACAGACATGTGGGGAATAAACATCAAAATCGTAGGAAATTGATTTGGACCCTTATTGTCCGCCGTTAGAGGAAACTGTTTTGTGAAAAGCAGTTCTGATATTTCATCCGGGGCTTAATATTTACAGCTGCAAGTACGACTGACAGTTGCTTTTTCTTGGAAATCGGAATGTGAACATGTCAATCGGCAAGAAGTCAATTGTGGAAAATGCGAGGGAAGTTTGCTGCCATTTGGTAAGAGAAAAAATCTACAACCCTAAGAAGTACATCATGACTTAGGCCTACTGTTTCAAGTGCAACGTGGCAGGCGATTTTTCATTGGTATTGTAAAATGGCACTGCTGTCCCGTAGTTACAACAATTATTAATATGTTTGTTTTATTCAAGAGATCCTACTGTCTTGTGAATTAGTAGCGTTTTTCCCTTGATTTATTTAACACCGCCTTCTCGGCTGCATCGGTTAAATTTGAACCTGTTAAAAAAATGGTTGTTACGTACTGAATTTGCCCGGAAGGCTTCAGGATCATCACAGCGACGTAAAAAAAGATAGCGGTGAAACTCATTCGAGTCCTTCGAAATGGTACTTTATAAACACGCCTGTGATATGCCAGTTTTCATACTGTTTTATTTACTTTGTGTCTTAAACTGCGTATTTCAGTAGGGTATAGCATATAGACACAAATCCTCGTAGATTTTAATGCTTTCACAAAGATATAGGGTCAAAACCGACAGTGTGTGGTGAATATTTACACATAATTAATTCTGATTCGGCAAATTTACTTATTTCCCCCGTTTTTGTATGCGACTACAAACCAAAATAAAGGTGACTTCTGACACTGTTTCAAAAATGCAACTGAGTTTCCTTAAAGTTGCGCATTTTTTTAATCCTTGTGCAGTCACTTACAGGCTGTTCGTCCGCCATTGCAAACTGGGGATAAAATTACTGCTTTATAAACATGTGAACAGTGACATAAAAGGGATTATTCCTGTTCGAAATGGAAAACGTAACTCTCTAAAATGCAACACTTAACTATTTCTGCAGCCACGAAAGAGAGGGACAAATATGGTGACAGGTTTAACTTGAATGGTATGTGTTTTCGCTGGAATTTCTTAATGCGTACTGGTGTAAAGTGAAAATTATAAATTGTTCAATATCTGACAATATTTTGAAAGAACCTTCGACAATCCGAAGAAAGGATTGAAGTATTTTAAAATCATATTCCTTAAAGGCTAAAACATGAAGCGCAGAGGGCATTTGGAAGGTATGGACGTAGACGGGCATATAATATTAAAAAGGCTGTTGTGTAGGAGGGTGTGGAAAAGACGTATTTAGTTTAGGGTAGAGACCAGTTACAGACTTCGTGAACACCTTATGAATTTCAGGTTCCATTGCGGGCAATCCCTTGACCCTCTGAGCAAATATTATGTTTTAAAAAGGGATGCTGTTTCGTGGATTTAGTAATTGTGTAACGGATTTATACGACTTTAATGATAATCTACACTTATCCAAATGAAAAAATTACCTTTATTACGTGTTACCTACTCTCTTTTTTTTTACTCTGGCATGTTGAAACTGCAGCTGTCTTATGGACATACACCTTTTTAAAATAAATTTTACTAAATCCCTTATCTTCTTGTGCAAGATGGAAACATACATAAGAGTTCTGATTGTGAATCTTGCTAGTTTAGTCTGAACAGTCTCTGTAAGGACAAACGGCACCATCGCACCAGATCATTCCTCTATAAATTCATATCTAGACACAACCAAAAAAGACAGTGACCCTATGAACTTTCGAGGCGGCTGAAAGACATAAAATTCTGAAACTTTGTGCGATGGTAGGTTTGAGATATGTGACTTTGTTGTAGTCGTTTTGGCTATAAATTAAAAATAACATCCGTGACTGACACGCGAAATATACATTTTCTTTGAATTATCGTGATAACGCATGAGCCTTTGCAGCTTTGTGCACGACATTTGATATGCAAGGGATTTACGTGCGTCTTTATATGTTATATGGAAGAGTTTTACATGCATCACAGAGCTCCAACACAATAATCATACAAACTGTGACGTACTGGGTCGCGAAGAGAGGTCAGAGGATCAAAATAACGGACTTCTGGATAGTGACGTCATATGGTCTGGTATACGGGTGCCAAGGTTCCGGAAGAACCCACTGCTTTAATCTTCTGCGTGCACAAGGTAGCCGTCTGCGCTTCGCGTTATGGAGCTCAGATATTTCTGAATAATTTATTTGAATAAAAATATCAGCGTGTTTTTTATTGGAAATGAATGGACTGCACGGAAGGATATAAAATTTAAGCTTTCCATTATGTAAGCCAATTGAAGAGATCCAGCCTATGGACTAGTGCAAGCCACAGTTATGGCAGTGGCTCCCGCACAAGATTAGATCAGTATCAAGCAGTGTACGAGATAATTAAATGGGTCAGCAAAATACACAAAAAGAGAAATCAGTTTAAGTTCAGTAAATTTGTGAGTGTGTCGATCTTGCTGTATGTAGTGATTCATTGATCCTTAGACGAAAGGTAAGTCACATACAGGCTATAGAAATGAAATTCTTGAAAGGAATCAAGCTATGTATCTTGCATGATCACACACACAAAAAAGAAAATATAGTGCACAGTTCAATATGGTCTGAGTTTTAGACAAAACTAAAGACAAGAGAGATAAATGGAGAGAACACATCGAAAGGATGGAGGACGACAGATGCCTAAACATCCTTTCATTACCAACTCACGTGAAGAAGAAGCCCAGAAAGACCACCAAAAAATGGAAATGTAGCCGTATCAAGTCGAAAGGCCTAACGCTCACAGGAAGAGGAAAAAGAAGAAGGTTGTGCAAATTCTGTTTGGAACATGTCATCGTGCAGCGTTAGTGGCCAATAAAAATATTTGTATGTTACAGTCAGCACAACCGTATTATTTCAGGTGTTTGTAGCTTAGCTACATGTATAATATGACATCGCCGTGTTTAGGAATAGTGTGGTGCACATAGCATACAATTCCTACATACCATGGTGTTCTAAACACATTCATATTAACCTAAATATGGCTCACAAAAAATCCGAAACGTGTACCTAAACTATAAATAGCTTAATAAGTATTTTGCGACTGTGGTCCTTAGACATCCATTTATTGTGTATTATCGTTGTGTATTTTTTGTGTTCATTTGTATGTTTTAACTCTTACACACATAAAGTATTTTCTTTTTTCCCTGTGAAACCACTAAACCAATAACAGTTCCCTGGGGTATAAAACACACTTTCGCGCAAAATAAAAATTAATGGAATTCATCATGCAGCATTCCCTGTAGACAGACATTTAATTACGTAATATGTGTTTTCGTGGAATAATATATATTACCTGTGTAGGCTTGTACGCAACATCTGGGAATTATCGGAATATATGAATGAATTAATAATCGTGTGGAAATTCACAATTCACTTCAAATATTCTGAAAGTAAATGAAAATGTAAGCGTCGTGCGTTGTATAACCAGAAAGGGGTGAGTAACTCATGGAGTTACTAGTGCCCGTGATCAAAAGTCTACCCATTACTGAATCGTTAGAATGAAGACGGCTTTTAAGGGAGAAAACAAATTATTTTTTAGAAACAAACTCTGTTTTAACGCAAACTTAATTTTCAGCACCGCAGACAATGTAATCTGAAATTCGACGAGCTTTTGTGCCAGTTTATTACATCGCCGAACTGTCAACAACTTGTGGCTCAAGATTTATCTCCATGTTAGTCTCTAATTCACTTCTCGCTTATCCAAGTGGACTTCTTAAAAGAGCTATCTACAGTTAGTTTTATGACTGTAGGTAATAGACTCTTTAAATCCTAAATGAACCTTTATAACGCCTGTCATTAATTAGGTAGCAGTCTAAACACATCCCATAAAAATGCATGATGCAAACCATATTCATATACTTCGTGCTGTGGACAAAGAAACAGTGAAAATATAAATTAATTAGTTTCTTGTCTGTCTGCCGTTTACAAATGGGGCAGGCTTGTTGCTTACGTTGCGAAAAGTCTGCACAACTTATGTTATTCTGTGCAATATCAAACCGAACCAAAAATAGAGTTGCAGTACTGTCCTGCAGTGGCATACGCCCTTCTGTGTTTTGCTTCAGTCTGAGTAGTTCTTACTTACTCTTAAGCTGTAGTGATTAGGATTGAGTACTTTTGCATTTTACCAACAGAATTTATGAATGTGATTCTTATTATTCTCGGAATAAACAGCGATCAAACATCGACGCCAAGTGAACATTAATCATGCTACTCACTCGGAAGGTTTTGGATTCAAATCTCGGCCCGGAAATGGACTATTCCCATCGACATTACGTACACATAAGAAGAAATAAAAGACTGCCAATAACATCTCAACGTTGACAGTTGTATTTAATGTTAAACTGTACTACATGTTTCGGCCTACGTGGCCATCATCAGGTACTCGTTCCTAATAAAAGTATTAAACAATGCCATGTATGCAACGATGAAAATAGTGGTAAATGTGAGAGCTATTTTCTTTACAAAATGTATATGTAAGGGTTAAAACATTGTTGAGTCCATTCGGCACTGATAGTGAAATCTGATATAAATAAGTTCTTTAAAAATTATGCTCATTTAAGCTGGTTTTTTTCCTCTGTTTAAGGCTGATGAGTACATTCTTTTCCAAATTTTATTTAAGATATCACATAATGCCTTACGTTGCTTAAAATTAAGAACGGAAGCAATTGTATTCTACAGTGCATTCGTTTATTTATGTTGATGAGGTTGAACACGTTTCCGCCTATATATGTCGTTGTATTTTGTTGGGTAGTATGTACGTAGGCAAAATGGATGCTTCCGCACCGTACATTAGGACGTACAGTAAAATTGTCAACGTTAGTTGTGATTGACGGCTTTTTCTTTTTCCTTACACACAGGATGTTACAGGAAGAATATACCATACTTCGGGAACACGTTTTTAGACTTAACGAGAAAAACCATATCCGAAAATTTCACTACGTTGTTTACACCATGCATTTTTATTGGATTATTCACTAGAAAAGTACCAACAGTAATGCGCAAATTTACTACATGTGACACAAAAACTATAGAGGTTCGCTTTCACTCCGACATATTTCTGTGGCATAGGGGAGACCGGGTTCAGTTGGCACACTTTTCACTTCTTAATTTTTTACAATTTTCGTAGAAATGATACAGAAAAGAAAATGGTACTGGTGGCACGTGCCATTCTTAGACTGTGCAAGAAAATATAATGAAGAAGTTATGCCAATAACTAATCCAAGAGAAATTAACTTTTTCTAACCTCTGCACGTGTGCCAACTAGCCCCACATATGGGTCAGGTTGGCACACATCATGGGGTCTGTTGGCACATAGTACAGCCTGATTTATTATTATTTTCAAAAGTATTCTGGGGCAGCAAAAATGACGCTAAAATATTTAGCTGCTAACGACATACTGAAACTGATTTAGAATAGGTACAAAACTAAGGATAAACATTCTAAATTACAGTGGGAGATGAAACTTAATACCGAAATATAAGTCCACAAAACTTCAGAAATCTTCATCTGATACATCCGACTTTCACTTGGGGCAAATACACCCCCAGGAAACGCCAGCTGTGCATTTTTCATGGGCCCATATTTGGCACTGAGTACATGGAACCCATATTTCCCCCGCTACACTCTATGAGTATTTGTCCATGCAAACCAAACAAAATGTTTCCCTATCATTTTCATCTGACCAGTCTTTCTGAATTTTCCTCACTACTTGCGTCTTCTTTGAATCTCTGGCAGCCTTATTAAAATGCATCGCTTGCTCCCCTTCTGATGTGTTTTTCCCTTGTCCCTTGTGTCAATTTCTGTTTATCTTGCAAGACTGCTTTCACCGGCTTATCAGTCAGGATTGCTGTACTTCTTTTCTTTCTTGTAGCGTTTGCTTTTCCTTTCCTGTCTGCAGCTTTAGGAAAAGGACGGACAAGTTCAGGACTCAAGGACGTGCTTGAGGAAGAATCTGCTTCGGCAGGTCTTCTTCTGGAAGGACCTGGTTCGGGAGAACGAGTTCTTGAAGGGTCTGGTCCCGCAGACTCCTCATGTTTAATGTTCCTGTTACTGTAATTCGATGCTGCAGTGCCTTTAGCTGGAGCTGGTCTGTCATACATATGAGGACAGAAACCCCCATCAACAAAGATATCTCTGTTGTAGGGAAAAATTCCAGTGGCCAGGAATCGAGCCTTGATATTTGCAGGAGTAGCTGCAGAGTTGAGAGACATGTTCACAATTCCAGGTAAATCATAAATGGTCATCATTTGCCCTGGGTGGTTTGTGATCCACGCGTCACATTCACAATTCACGTAGGTTTTTAGTGGCCCAGAGACACTCCTATCAAGCGGCTGCAGCTTGTGACTACAGTGATGTGGGAAGGCGAGAACTGTCACGCCGTTTTCCTTGCAGTAATCGAGTGCTGCGATTGACAGGTGCGAATTATGATTGTCCAAGAGAAGAACTACTGGCCGTTCTTTTGAAGGTTTCGCGTGGGAAACAAAATGTTTTACAAACTTCAAAAAATATTCCGCCTTCATCCATCCAGTAGGATTAGCATCACCTTCACTACCTGCAGGAGCACCATTCAAGAAGTGGGCACGAAAGTTCACCCTCGGGAAAGTGAAGAACGGCGGCACTGTGTTTCCTGTCGCTGAAACGGCCAGGGCTAAAGTTACTAATTTTTCACGTTCAGCGGATACCAGTTTTCCTACTTGTTTGCAACCACGGCGGGCAATAACTCTATCCGGTGTCTGCACGGTTGTTACACCCGTTTCGTCCATGTTCCATATGTCGCGCGGCGCAACCCGCGGACGATCAAGTACGTTTTTCAAATTATCAAAAAAGAAGCGTTAACATTGGTCTTGTTACAGCTTGAAGCTCTACTGATGCTTGTTGCCTCAGGTTTGCGCAGAGAAAGGGTCTTATGCCTTTTAAAGAACTTTGTAAACCATTCTGCGCCTGCGATTTTCATATCCTTCCAGCGCTGAGGGAACCCTATATTTAATGCCACTGCGCACTCAAAAGCAAACTTTCTCACCTGTCTTGCAGACAAGCAATAGTAGATGTCTGATGCCCTTTTCAAACAGTTCTCTTAAGTTTTTCTCCTCAGCATCACTGAACACCTGCGCAGAAATTACATTGTATCCTATTTTTAAAAATTAATGAGACATGCGATAAAAGGTGTGGGAATATTTAATTTTATGTAACGACTCTTTTATAAATAAAAGATCGACACACTTTTGATTTATTTCCTTGGTCACGTAGGGGAAGACCGCGTAAATTGGACCACTTTTTAAATTGGAACAGTGCTATAGAAGTTGACATATAGTAATTGTCTCAAATCTAGAGACAAAAAGTCGAAGCTTGTCGTTCTGAGTAAAGGAGGAAGTGTAGCACTGATCAGGAAGCTTGGCTCTTTGTGGCGTGTTTGATTGCGCTGTATAAGTCCTTCATCGTATTTTTCAATCCTACTTCTACGCGTGTGAATTCAGTTCAGTTTGGCTTAGGTAAGTTCCATCTACAGATGAGCAGACACAGCTTCTTTGGGAGAAAAATGGGGGCTGAACGTGTGATATTGTGCCGTCCAGTCTTTGAGTGTCTTTGTGAAAAGAAAACTGGCGTGTTGTTCAAATTGAACCGGCAGTAATTTCCAGTATTGGGCCAGGTTGTATTTTATCGTATTATATTGTGTTGTATTGTGTTGTGAATGCGGTGAATCATGAGTTACGGACATTACCGTAGCAGATGGTTCCTGAGGTCTTTGAGATCAAAAACTTTCCAATCAACATCGGTTCAATTCTCAATGGTTATGGTGCTACAGTATTGGCTTTTATTAATTCTCATAAACCCACTCCTGTGAACCACGCGTACTGCATGCGACCGTCAACACGTTTGTTCCTACCAACGAAGGCGGGTGTTGTGTAGAATTTCCAGGCTTATCTCTTGCGCTTGAAGGCAATTCTTGCAACTCGACTCCGGCCAGCAGCTGACGGCAGCCAGCAATGCACGGTATTCACAACCGAAGGTCCAGGTGGCGGATGAAGGTGGGATTTTCGAAAACCTGCTTTAAGCACAGGTCGGTGTAAATTAAAGGTAATGTCATGAAGTTACATTTATATTGGCGTTCAATTTATCAGGTAATGTGTTTGTTTATTACTTTTAGTCCACGTCTTTTCAATAATCCTTACCTCTTATTCTAAGTTTCAAGCGGTGATAACTCCGTAATCTTTCAAAATCGGACAGTTGCTTATATGAACTTTTTTGATCACAAAGACCTCTGGAATCATCTCCTACAACAATGTAGATAACCCATCAATCACTCTGTATTTTGTGCACTGTGAAATATTGTTTTCATGATGGTCCAGTCTAGGAAAATGTATTCTTAAAATGGAACGATGCTGACTTTTAAGAATCATTTTTAAAGCGTGCTTTCTTACGCAGCAAGGAAAATAATAAGTATGTGGTTTAATGCCTAATAAATGCATTTGTGAGAGAAAATTATTTTTTTTAAATTTTCCTTCAATATTCGAATCAAAACGCTTTTGTCCTTAGGGAGTCCAATATAGGCGGTCTACCTCTGTACCTCATAGTAAAAACTAACCTGAACTCACCTGGCGAGTTTTCTTGTACCAAATACTGAACGTCGGATTCTGTGACATTCCCGTTATATCATTCTCAGAAGCTCTGCTGCAATATCTCCTTAGAGAGCGAAACGGGATTCCAAAATCCCTTGCGACTCTCTAATCGAACTGTTTTCTATTCTGACTGCCCTAACGGCCCGAAGAACTGTATCTGGGGCAATATTTGCCCTTTCACTTTCCTTTTATACGTTCTTGGCATAATTATGTTTCCTCAAACAAATTTAAAATGCCAAAGGTAGTAAGAAGCGTATAGAAAGCTGCATTGTTGACTGCGGGGTAAGCTGGAACAGTGAGCCAACTTGCCCCATAGCAAATGTGCCGTCTAGACCCAACACCAACTTTCAGTTTTGAGGTTAGTTTCCTCTGAGATTAAATGCACAAGGGACACTGTTACTTATCAGTCATACTGTCACATATGTACTACGTAACTACATACCTTTGGTTCAGATAAAACCCTAGCAGCCTTCTCAATAATACATATTTACCAAACTGTAGTAAAATTACTCGGCGCGGTGCAAAACACACACAACCAAATTTTGCTTCCGATAAAGCTCGCAGCAGATTGCCAACTAACTTTCCTCCAATGAACGATGTAGCTCTTCGTACTGCCTCACAAGTGCTGCGCTCTTACAAAGGAGAGGCGAGATATTAACGTTGTGCCAACCTACCCGTGTAGCCAACTAAACCCGGTCTCCCCTATATACCACCATCATCAGGGAGGGAAAGTTCACACCGACAGCTGGGACGCCAATGGTGAGATATGGTCCTTCTTGCTATGTACGCATCGTCAGAGTCACTCCACAGAAACTGATGCCAGGAGAGCAGGACCGGCGCTGTACATCACTGCGAAAGTCTTCTTCACACTGCTCATCCAGGTAGGACTCCGTAGTCGGTGGGCGTTGAAGTTAACGGGTCGCGCGGATAGTGCAGGTTAGTGGTAGCAAGCTGCTGTTCCTGTAATTTCACAAAGTAGCCCGGTAGCACCGTTGCAACTATTCGATAATATTCGGGACGTGTGGTACGCGTGGTGTGCGCGTTTTTTGTGTGATGACAGGTGAGTACTGGTTCGGTCAGGTGCATAGGCGTGTTCCAGACCTGTGGTGTGTGTTGATGCATGTGTGATTGTTTATGTGATGCCAGTTCGTTGTATGCTGGTAAGGTAAGGTGCACTGGCGTTTCTGACGGTCCCTTTATGTACTTTGTAGGACTGGACCAGCTACACTCTAGATGACGGGACCGTCAGATACTCCATCGCATCTCCAGCACATGCCTAACTGGCATCACATAAAAAACCACACACTCATCAACACACACTACAGGTCTGGAATACGCCTACGCACTTGATTGAGCCAGTACACACCTGTCACGAAGTATGGCAGATTCCTCCTGAAATGACTCGTATATGACATACAACGCAATGTTTATGCCAAAGCTATTCTGACCGCCGTTCATGGTGCTTTTACTCGGGTACTCCATGCAAATTCCTTTATATTACCTCGAATTGGGCCACGATCTCTTTCTGTTACAGAGTTCCGAATTTATAATTCAGTCGTCCTCTACACCCAACGCTGTAAATAATGTCATTACATAAAAACCTTCTACGCAGTGAAGCGCGATTTTCTCCATGTACAGAGTTAAAAAGGTGGTGTTTATAATTTAGATGTAGTGTGTTTTGTGTACGGTAGTAACCGACTTTATAAAAGCTACATTGATGAATTTCTGCTTTCTAGTATTTAAAATTCAGAGGCCATTTTGTGTATCAGTGGGTGACTTTAACGGAAACGACTTCTGGTTATATTAACCCTTTAAAGACGAAGCGTGTCTGTTTTATACAAGGACTCAGTGCGTACCGCGCTGTGAACACTCTCCACTTCGGTTATAAAAACCAGTACCTTAATATTTTATAAGGCAAAAGTTGCTGTTTGTTCTAAGATCCGTACAAAACACATAAACGCAATGTGGGCACCATGTAGAATTTTTTAATATTAAACCTGGTCGTACGTAAAGTTACCGCTAGGTTTTAAAAGGTTAAGCAGAATTTCAAAACACGAAATATCAGACCCGTTTATTTATAGAGAAAACAAAGGTAATGAATATTTATTAAGTTTATATTGGTGGTTATTGCTTTACGACCACAGAAGCAAAAATACATCAAGAAAATGAAGGTAACTTCCCGGGCCATTTCCACTTAACTGTCCCAGGCTTGGCGTATATAAACATTAATAATGTAGGAATCTGACACACGTGCATTGGGCTCTCCTCATATGTTCTGACGCATTATCATGATGAGTCTTGTATCGTAGAAAAGCAAGATGGAACACGGAACGACGCTCAGTTTTGTTATTATAATTGATTTCGAAATTGAATGGGACTGCTGGATTCTATTCGCGTTAAATCTTTCCTTTTTTCTGAACATAATACGAGGGGGATACGTTACATAGCACAGACACATAATGGCAATAGTCGTTATATGTGAAAGTGGTGTGAGGTATGAGAACCAAAGCAAAAATATTTAGTTTTATGTCTGTAGGTTGCTGCACAGTCGCATCCTAGAAGGATACTCAGTGCTCAAAATAACAAAAGCTCAGGAGGTAATTTCCATTATTCAATAACACCGTTGCTGTACGTGTTGCAACATAAAGGGAATGTAGTGAACACGGAAAGGGAACTCAGATATACCCTGAAGCGAACATTTTAGGACCAAATTTTATCAGGATCGGGTTAATATATTTTTGGGCCCAATGCAAAAATAAAAGTGGAGGCCAAACCTTCGCGTATTTCTAAACTGTTAGTGCAGATAGCGTGATGTTGGAATTATACAAAATATTTTTGACACAACGTCTGATATGTAACAGCCTTTTCTATGTGCCCCGAAAGGTGGGGCTCGTGCAGCTGCATACGCATGCCTGTAGCGCTATTTCTGTGGGTTTAAACCGGACATGCCCATCACTTACCTGTATCTTGTACTTTCAGTTCTTTTTACAATGGCAGAACAGCCCCTAGTGGGACGGGGTCTCCTCATTATCGAGGCTTCACGATCACACTCAAACACACCACACTCGGTACGACTTGTCTAGACGAGTGATCGGTCCATTGCAGAGACCTGTACCTGAAAACACACAACATCCACAAGAGAGAGACAGCCATCCCCCCGAAGGGATTCAAACCAACAATCCCAGCAAGCGAGTGGCTGCAGACCCACGCCTTAGGCTGCGCGGCCGTTGGAATCGGCACGTTTAGTTTTACGAATGATTACATTTGCATCATTCTTCCTAATGGTGTGTTTATTTATATGTCGGGAATGATTAAACCTATTCTCTTTGTGAACTGTTTTAATTAAGACTGCGACACCAATCCTGGAGAAACAAGAATTAGGAACATTATTAAACCCTTTGAAACCGGATGTTGAACTCAGTGATATATAACAGACGTGCCTGCCTCACAAAGAAAAAAGTTCCGTTTCAAAGATTCAGGTCTCCTGGAATGTGACGCCGTGTCATTTGTTAAATAGTTACGGATGTTTGCTTGAGCTTGGTGCCTCCGCAATCAACATCTTTGCAGTTTCTTTTCGTTTGGGCTGCACTGTCGCTGAAGATGAAGGCAGCAAGCCCGTCCAAAATTTTGGTAACCGTTTGCTAATCAACACATCATCATATCCCAGAAGATTTGACACTCCACAAACACCGCTTTGACTTTCAAATCTCGCATAACATTCGTCTCCATTAAAAAGACAAATCCGTTAATGTTGTTTAGAAAAGCAGAGTTCCGTGTGAGAATCATACGGAATGCAGGGAGGTAACCCGTGGACAATATACTACGCTTTTGAAGTTTAAAGCAAGTGGTGCGTAGCCTAACCATTGTGTTTCAAAGTGGTAAACCTGTTCGACACTGGCAGGTAAAATCTTTATGTATGACACCCTTTTGTGATTCCTGTCTTTAATCAGTACTCTAACTTCTGACATTTTGCCTAAAATGCCTATTCCTGTTGATTACTCCGTCACAGCATGGGATCTTCAGACAGTAATGAATCAAAACTACCGAGTGCGGCAAAAAAACAGGCTGTTATGGAAAAGCAAAGCTAATTAATTCAAGTACCATGTTTATAAAATGATTAAGTACTGTTTTAGTGTATAAAACAGCGTACAACTTTTTGAATATTATGGTCTCCAACCTGATCTGCCCCTTTGCGTCAAAGCTTCTGTAATCTTGAACTCGTAGTTCCCACCACTCGAGGCGAAATGTGCACTGTGACTTCGGCGATTTTTTACGGAAGTCTTAATTTCAGTTCAGGAATATTTTGTGACCGACGGACATAAACTTTACTCTTTAAGTTTTTCCGCGCAAAAAGCTACAAGTTAACAAATCAGTCGACTCCACTGCCCAAGAAATGTTCCTTTCCTGGATATGACATAGTTAGGAAACAAATGATTTACGACTTTGTTGAATTTCTTGTCCTATGCGAAGCCGCCCCATCTGGTTTTAACAGTGTGTTCTCGGGGACCTGTGGAAATTAAGTTGACTCCTGTGTGAAAATGCCTAATATTATTGTTATCTGTATTTCTTTATATTTCTAGAAAAAATACGTACCAATAATCGCGACGGGTGGTATAGCACCCCATGCTGTAACATTCAGACTGTGTAGTGGTTTCTCTTAGTGTCATTGGGAGGGGGGGGGGGGTGGGTTCTTATGCCTATTAACGGAAACTTTGTTTGCTCAGGAATCCGGAGAGATGAAAATAAGTTGCGTCACTCATAAACTTCGTCCTCATCTAATAGAGACACGGAATTCAGGACAACATTTGGGCTTCTTCTGCATTACCTGGCTCTTGTAGGGGTGAAAGTTCAAGTCCTTGTGTAAAATTCGTCATAGACTCCTCTCTCAGATATTTAAGGAACATGCATGACGTCATGAAGAATGTTATGGACTCTATTCCAGGGCGCACGTGACAGTCTTGGTGTTTTCCGCCGTAAGGATGATTCTTTCCTCGGAGGCTGTTTCAGGGCTGAATCTATTTGCTCGAAGGTCTTAATCCGTTTTTATGGCGTGAGCTGATTGCACAGGGTTATTGCGGTTTGTTTAGAAACCCCGTCGAAGTAACCGTTGATTGGCATCGTCATTGTTGCTTTATAAAATGCTTTAATAACCAATGCTTGTTGTTTGTTCGCCAAATGCTCCATGGCTAGTAAATGCTATAGGGCAGACATCGTAGCGCAGATGCCAGCATGGCCTTCATAAAAGCGGTTCCAAGAAACACTTCTAAAAATCGCCCCCTTCTCTGCCACCCTCCGTGCATTCTGGAACAGAGATCAAATTAATCTGTAGGATGCTTGCTAACAGTCATTTCAAAAACTTTGTTTTCCTATCTGCTATCAGAACATGTTAGTATTAAAATAAAACTTACTACAAAATATAACTTACTTGTCATTTAAAGAAACTGTGGTTTTACATAACCTGTAATGCCTTCATGAGATCTCATACGCAATAACTCTTCTAACATCATCTCTTGTACTCAGACCTGATGATGATCACATAAATGATCGAAACATGTTGCCTTGCATTTTATAAATAACAATCTATACTGAAGTTGTGAGGACGGTTTTATTTTGTATTTTAATTGCTAATTTCACATAGGTATGCAATCTATAAAGATGTGAAAGTTATTTATTGACTTATTTAATTGTTTATTTTTCATTTTTAAGACGCTATCAGTGTCTTGGGCCACAAAGCTTTGAACAGTAGTACGACTGATGGATGATGAATATGAAGAACACGGTCCTGGCATAATTAAGGACCGCCCCCGCACTTACCTGGAGGGAAGGATGATACCCGTAAAAGACTTAAGTCATTCAATATAGCCGGTATTTGTTCCGAGATTTTATAGGGTTAGCTCCCGAATACAAGTCTAGATCACTGGTACTTGCACCTCTTACCTTAACATGCAGCTGAGGGTGCGTGAAGACAGGCTGTTGAGAATAATAGGGTGTAACAATGAAGAAGTAACAGAAAACTGGATAAGTTTACTTAATGCGGAGTGTTTGTTAGTCTATTTAATGAACTCATATTATAACCAGACAAGCAGTGTACATATAACGCAACATTGAGGAGCGTTCGATTATGTTTATGGCTCTTCGGCTGTCCCAGCAGCCTCATACCAGTTGGATCTAAAACAGCTATTTTATTGCGATTTTATGTCGCCGGCAAAAATAAACTGTACTTAGGTCTTCATATAAAATTTCCGATATTTTTGTCCGATTGAAACCAAGTTTGATTTTCTGGGCAGAATGTAATGAAAGTACCGAATATTAAATCTCAGGAAAATCCCTCCAGTGGGAGCCGAACTGATGCATGTGGACAAAAATACGAACGGACATGACGAAGCTAACAGGCGATTTTCGCGAGTATGCGAAGGAGCCTGAAGAATTAAAAGCAAAAGTGTCTGCCCGCCTTAAAGTCTTGAGTGTCTCATGCCCCGTGTCCACTATATTAATGTATTCAGAAAAACAAGTACGCAGTTTTATGCAAAAGAGAAGTGCATTCAAGAGCGGCTTACCTCGCTCACGCCTTATGTGATGATCCACGCACTTGCAGCAAATGACGCCAGAAACTTGTTCAAAATTATTTTCATCCCCTGTTGCTACATTACGGTAACAACAGCTCTCTCAGGGCCCTTAAAAGGGTGATATAAGACATGAACCGAGCGCCTTCCTCCTAAATTCTCAACAGGGAGTTCCATAATTTTACCCTTCCACAGAAACTATTACGATTATTAAATAAGGAGTGACAGAGTGGTAGGACGTGTAGCATGCATGGGACAGATGAGAAATATACGTAATTTTAGACTGAGAAATTGAACGTAAGAGACCTCTGCGGAGAGCTATAGATAGCTATAAAGGAGTCATAAAAGGACTCTTAACGAAATATGATATAAGGATATGGACAGACTCATATCCTATAGGGCAGGAAGAAGCCATTAGACGCTCTGTTAGTCAATAAATTTTTCTGTCTACTATGCACCTAAGTCACCCGAGGATACATTACTCCTATCTTAAAGGAATGCGTAATTCCAAACCATTTAATCTTATCTGTCACTTTAATTAACGCTAACTAACTACACAGGAATATTTTATTACATATTATTCCAATAGGTTTCAGCTTGTTTCAAACTATTTTCAAAGACACTTCCACAAACACAATTCCTTAGTCGGCAAACAAAGCTTTACATGTACCTATTTTCTTGGAACTATATGCAGGTGATATCAAATAAGGTTAAAATACGTAAAGTGGAAGGTGTATGCTACTGTAAAATTGTACAATACACATATTTAAGCAGATGCCAGTAAAATAGCGATAATAACTTCTTTATGGATTGTTGTCTATAAACTATTCTACCATTTCTAGCCTGCTGTTCTTTAGAACTGCGTTTCGATCTTTATATAATAAAGTGTGGCACTACGTTACTTACATGGTCCCCGTGAGAATTTTATTTTTTCGCGCTTTCTCTGTCTTTCTCCTCCGATACGCGAATGCTTTCCTTGTGTTGTTACGTCTTGAAATCTGTGTAAAACGTTGTACATACCCGCTTCTTGTAGTTTGACCAACGTATTGTGAAGGACCACTGTTCACAAGATTCTGTCGTGGGCTGTATGAACTTGCTCCACACCGTGACACCTTATACCTTTAAGATAAAATTTAACAGTTTATTGCCTTCCGCCACTACTTCTTCGAAATGGCCTCTTCGCTTCAGGTTTGCCGACTCATTTTTTTACAAATATTGTACTTTCATCCTTCTCATGCATCTCACTTGCAGTCCTGAACATTCTTATCGCATGCCTGCAATCAGTCGTGAAGTAAATGTTGAAAGTGGAGAGGGCAAGTGAAGTAACTCTTTAAAGTTTAAGTCGTAGAACGTATTCATATTTGACTCTCATTCACGTACAAATAAGAATAGGCTTTTTTTTCCAGATCCCTTGGATTATTCAATTACCTTCAGGATTCATTCTCAAAACAGTGACTCCTCCACACAATTCTTCTGCACCTTTTTTACTGTGCAGTAGTAGGATGCAAGCGAAGGTTTTCCCCAATTATGTTTTTCGCATTCATAATCAAAATTTTCGAAAATTACCACAATTAAATTTCCAAAAATATGTGCGTTTGTTTAGCCGCATCTGTCACCATCTAACAGCTCGAGAACTGCTGAACTGAGTTTCATGATAGTTGGTTAAAGAGGACGTTAGGAACGTTGTCGACACATTTTTTAAATCAGACAGAATTAACGGACATACAGTGAAAACCGACACGCGTTTCTGCAGAAATCTAGAGGATATTTTCCTAAGTATTTACGCGAAATAAAATGTTGCCAGTAAACAAACTCCCGTAATATTTCTGATCTTGCTCTACTGGATGGTCATTTTCGGTGAGGTCTGCCGGGAGATTTTATCCAGTGACAACTTAAAAGTGTGAATTACGTCATTGTCATAGTAGTTAGAGAACAGTATGTTGAATAAGCTAAAGATTACAAATAAAAATAAACACATACACAGGACCGCTAACATCTCACAACAAGCGTCTCTTAATAAGGTGTTTTATCGTGACTAAAATGGACTTCACATTTGACAACCAAATGTGACATGACAACTGGGACAACTGACTCCACATTCACCTCTGTGTTGTTGACGTGCTATAAAAGTGTGACCAGCAAACTTATGAGCGTGTATGATTAGCTTTCGAGTAATGCAGCTGTTTATGTCTTACTGTTTTATATTAAGTTTCAATATCAGGTTCATTGCATTGTCCCAATAATATATTGTATACAACGTTCGCCTTAAGATAGTACACGTCTATTAATACCGAAACACGTAGCGATTTTTTGATGTCAAAAAAATGTTCGCGACATATGCCGTTTTAAATGACTGAAACACACTAATAACTAGGTGTATATTTTAAGTGAACGGAATCGGTTTTGTACACAATTGCTGCCTTGTCATCGTGCAGAATTTGAAGCTCTTTCGGAGGCAAGCAAGCATATAATGAAACCACGTTTGTTGAATTCTCTAAATAAAAATTAATTTCGAAATGTAACTTGTGTAAATCGCTTCAATTAACTATCTAAACTTCAAACCGAAACACTTCTTGATTAAACGTATTGCTTCCAGTCACTCGATTCGGGTACAAGCAGCTAGTTGTTTAACTGCAGTCTCTTTATTTTGCAAGGTTACAGAAAATGCTGCCTCGCCTCTAGCACCAATATAGAACACTGCGCAGTAAATTTGAAGGTCCGTTACTTAATAATCATGCTTTGAATTATTCCCAGCTGAATCATTCAGTTAAAAGCGTCTGCAGCTAGACCAATTAGAACCTAATTTTATTCTCCTTAATTATGTATCTAATTAGCTTCAGTGCACTGCGTCCTAAAGTTTTGTCACAGGTCAGAACTTCATTTCCCTTTCACATTCATTATACAATATGTGTATATATATATATGTGTGTGTGTGTGTGTGTGTGTATGTGTACATACTTGTTATAGAAATGGATACATTCCTTTATAGAATATATTTATGTCACTTGGATTTCGGAGGGTCTTTCAAGTTTTCCCGAAAATTTCTTGATTACGTGTGCGTTAGCACATTTTGCCCCGTTTGGTGGAAATTAGTTGTCCCTATATTGAAGTGTCACCTGTTTGCATGCCATGTGTATAGTATCTAATATGTTAGAATTACTACCACATATGTCAGCAACCAAAGAGCTTTTTTTAAAACTGCAAAGGACTATGTTAGTGACAAAATTTGCGCATTCCTAAAGGAAGGCACTAACTTTTGGAACACTGCATGGGGACGTGTATTATTAATCGTAGTCTCTGACATGTATCGGATGCCCATGTACACCTCAGTACTGTCACTAAACATTCTGGAATTTACCAATTCCATGGACCAGAGTACCTCATGAGAAGCCAACAGCTAAGCAGCTAGCCAAGAAATTAATCGCCGTTTATGGAAAGAGAAATTTCATTGATGTGCTTTCAACATCCTGTCTCTAGTCTTTCTCTTGAGCCAGGTGAATCCAGTCCAAACCCTTGCATCTTATTTCTTTGAAACCAATTTTAATATTATCCTCGAATTTACGGGTAAGTGTTCCAAAATGTTTCATTGCCAGATCTTTGTGTGCATTTCTCTCCACTGTTCGTGCGGAACTGATGGGGAAACCGTGGGGAAATAATCACATTTTGTATTTATTATTGAGTATGATTGAAGTGGACGTATGTGTCAGGATTATGCCATGTTCTCTTTTCACAAATGCACAACATTTTACTTTTGATTTGTTTCCAAACACGTAATTTTCATAGCACTTTTGTAGTTTCCGTAACGTATTATATCGTACTTACTTTCTTCGTTTTTAAGCTCCTTTTTTCTGTTTCTCAGATCATGGTAGTACATAACACATACACAACGCATCCTTCAGTGTATAAAAACTCATAATTTGCCCACAGACCTACTTGTGTGTTTCTTCTGATTCCCAGAATAAACAAATATCGTTTTCTTAAACGCAATAAACCGCTTGGTAGCTGTAATGGAGATGCGTTATGCTTTCTTATGGGAGGCACTTAATTTCTGAGCATTATTTAGATGAGTTTTAGGGTTCAAGGATTTTGTGTCTTGTACCCAGGATATAGAGGCAGTAGGTTCCTCCAAAACTTTGGTACCCATCTACCGAAAAACACGTTATTACATTTCAGAACATCGTGATTCTGTATTTTAGTGTAGTTTAGTTTACGTAACGACTAGAGAGAATGCCACTGCAACCTGACAAAACGACTCCCCGACTATAACTCGCTGTCGCATTACGTTTATGATCTAGGTATGAGATTTCTCAGCATATCCTAGTTCTGTCGTCTTCGTGCAAGAAAATGCCCGTATAATATGAAACTTACACTACTAGTATGGTACAATATATGACAAATTAAGTACTTCGGCGTTTGGGGTTATCTCAAAAGTTTATTCTGAATTAATCTTATGGTAAACTTCCTACCATAAGTTCCCGCTATTCACGGAATATGTTGCAGACTTAACACGAATTAAAGAAAGGGAACCGTTAATACAAATTTCGGTCTAATATCTTCTGATAGAAAGTGCAAGTCTAACGTAACTGCCTCTGTGCCAGAAATGGTGCAGTCTGACAAGGTAAGCGGTACTGCACTTAGTGATTCTCGAAAAACTTAGTAACATGTTGTACGAAATGTTGGACGCTGTAAATTAAAATATATTTAACTTTTGAAGCGTGAAATGCGTGTACATAATACTGAAAATTTCAGTTCCTGCTTCACAGTGAATACCGTCTCAGTTACAAACACTAGCTGGTTATTGTTTCTTATAGAAGTAATCGCTGCATTTTCTGAGTCTGATACGAACACATGAATACAGCCTGTTGTAAAATACTGGTATGGCAGAGTTTTGGTTTTCATCATAATTTTGACCGACAAATCAGTAATGAACATTCGAATCAGAAACATCCGATCTGTTTTTAATATAAAACGTCTCTTTTATTCTAAGAACTTAAGAAATACCAATGATAAAAATATAAAATAACCTCCAAATCATAAAAGGAGCATAGAATTTTAATATCAAATGAGGTGTTGCGTATAGCAACTACTGTGCTTTAAATGATTAAAATATAGTGTGTTTTGTCCGATACAGGGACCATTGTCGAAGTGTTGTTTACATGAAAGTAACTAGATATATGGGTTTCAGATCAATCAGGAAATTTGAGAAGAGTTCTGCTTTATGGAATTTGTAGTTTTGATACCGTTCTGACGGTTAATTATATGGCATTTCACAATTCAATTATAAATCCTACCTTCCAGATATGCTACATTACGCTCGCAGTCTTGCCACAGTCGTATTTCCAAGACCTACGTCACAACTTCGAAAATCAAAAATATAACCATCGTCACTACACATGTGCGTATGCAAATCAAACTCCTAAAATAGAGTGCAGTTTTCTTTAGTAGCCTACCATATCAACAACATTCCCCTCACATTAAACTAAAATGCACCTTGTTTTACTGCGCTCAATGTGTAACCTGATGCGAAGTGTTAACGTAGCGAGCGGCTCTAGTTTGAGACGAACTTACGATCTGATAACTAATCTAGCCTCAGTCAAGCAAGGCAGAAAACTATAAGAGGGGCAGATCTTCAGTTGTGCTAGGGATTAATTTGCCCACTGAAGAAAATCCTCCTTTCTAGCTGGCAAAGAGGAGAAAACCAGCATAATGTGGTTCATGAAGGTTTGATATGCTTTCATGGACTCTGGAATTTCTACCATTTTTCCGATATTCCTTCAGGGAGAATTCTGGAATTTCTTCTCATTTATCACGAATTCCACAAGATGATCTGGTTGCATGACGCTAAATCTCGAATTCTGCTTCAATTCATGAAAATATTAACACACGGTATGGAAAATGTTAAATTTGTGAAACATGTTATTCTAGTTACTAAAACGTATGTTGAGAAAGAACTGCTTTTAAATGTAATGAGATACTGCTAATGCTTTACAGAATGACATAATTTTGAAAATTCCCCGAATCAAATGTGCGCATAGCGTAACATCTCTGTCGTGCTGGCTTTCTTTTTGTTTTGTTTCATGATTTGAAGTTTTACCAAAGTAACGTTTATAACCGCAGACACATTTTATGCTTTATTTACATTTATGTTTGTAGAAATGGTGACTTTGAAAGTTACGTGGGAAGAAGCTTAGTTAAATTTCAACAACTGCAGCTGACTTTGAAATTATTCATATTTACCACGTGCAAGCGTACAGGGTAAATAAAATGCCATGTCTGTACCCTAGAGCATGATTTTCTAAACTGTGGTGCGCCTACAACTACCGGTTCGCCAAACATTGTTTACTGGTATACGGCCTTTTATAAAAATTGACATATAAACAAAGTAGGCAATGTTCGTGGAACGTAATATTGTTACGCGTTCGCGTAACCATTGTTGCAGTGACAACGCAACAGTGCCTTCTGTGTGTATTGTTGAGCTACATGTCACTGTTAACAATATAAAAATACTGCACAAAATGCTGTTGTGGCGAATTTATGTCGCCGGCAGCACTAAAACGTACTTAGGTCTTCATGTAACGCTTCTGATATTTTTGTCCGATTTTAATCTAATTTGAAATATCACGACAGATTTTTATAAAAGCCCCAATATAAATTTTCACTGAAATCTTTCTAGTAGGAGCATCCCTGATAAATGCGAACAGACGAACGGAGAGGCAGACAGACGGACATAACTGTTGGCATGAAATTATGTTTGATTGCGATGTTTGGAAGATTGTTTTCATAACTGATTGATTCAACGAAGCTAACACGCGCTTTTCACTACTATGCGAAAATACCTAAAAAGGAAAAGATATTTAAAAAGTAAGTAAACATTCACATATATTCGCTAATACGCAGCATTCTTGGCAAAATCTCCGCTGCCTCTTACGCTTTCCAATTTCAGCTTTTTTATTTAAATACAAAAATTATTGGAGGTACATTGAAATTGTTCAATTTCTTTTGGTCATACGCCATCCAAATGTTTGAGAACCCCTGCAATAGGGGGTTTATTAGACTTTCACTGATTTGTTTACAGTGTTATTTTCGACATATTTTGACCTGTGCGTAGCCATCATTATGGACGTCGTTCATATTCAGCATTAAGGATTAATTCTGACCTTACATATGTGTTATATCTGCGTTAACAGTGGATTAGTCTATAAATTCTTATCACTAAGACTTACAGTTCAGTATGTACAAAGAACTTAATGTGACGCCTATGATTATATAAACTTTCTTAACGAGTATATAATTTAATATGTTCTGAGATTACCTGCACTTTGATTTCAATGGGTGTGAAAATTCACCATCAAAGAGAGTTTTGGTTTTATTGTGGGAAGCACCGTGGGAATTTTATCTGCTATAAGGGCTCCTCGTAACCTGGGTATCAGTCCTTTGTTTTGAATAATTAATACTTTTATCCCACCCTTTGAACATTGTTAACATTCGTCATTTCTTACTAGATTCTTCGCCACTAAGTTTTAAAAAGTTTGTGTGATACTGGTAAACTGTTCAGCTTGTATAATAACACAGTTTAGGTGTATCAAAGTATAGAATTTTCTTGATGTTATGTATAGGTAAAATGTTGGATCATTTTTTAACAGAGTTGGAAATTTTAGCTTAATCGACGCGCATACTTCCTACCCTGTACTACTCCATCTTCAAATTTCCAGCCAGATAAACAGATTCTGCTTAAGAAATTAAGGAATTAAAATGTGTAATGGTTAGTACCTATCAATCTTGCAGGTTAAACAACCAACAACCGGAATTATGTCAGTAAAGTGCATCTTGAACGTGAATATTCGTTACGCTTCCCCATAAAAAACGCTCTCGAAGCCCTAACTGAACACCAGTAGGACTGGTATGTGCACATTCGTAGCCCTCGTTACATTATAATGATTTGGAAAGGCGATTTAGAAACGACTGATACTGGTAGGGTAATTTGAATATGCTGCCTTCTTCTCTCAATGCAACTTCGTGTAAGTCTAACAAATACAGCACTGAATTGGAGTTACTTCAGCATCGTGTTGTTGGACCATAGAACTTTGATACAGTTAGGTCGACATGCATTCCTAATGTAGAGTTATTTCATGAGATCACTGTCGATTAAGAAATAGATGAAGTAAAATTGTGATATAAATAAAACGATAACTGGTCGGGAAAATATGACGTAGCATCTAAACAGCCCTAGATAATTTTGCCATACAATTTGGACAAAATAACTATATGTAGTAGTAGTAGTAGTAGTAGTAGTAGTAGCAGTGGTCTGAAGGAAATGGAAATAGCAAAATCATGAAAAGTAACCCAAATGTATTAGAGGAACGAGAGATAGAAAATTCGAAAAATTTTAAAATCAGTAAGTGTAATAATTTAATAATTGTTATACCGAACAACCCTTGAAATAATACACACTGGTTAGCTTTACGCTTAAACTATTTATATAACTTTCGCAGTACAGCACAAGGGGCATTGAGTCAAGAAACCTACAATGTGACGTCATGTGTTCTTCTTCAAACCATGTCTTAGTGGTGACTGGTTTAAAGCATAGGTACTGACAGGGTACCAGGAAGTAAAGTCCAGATGGATTTCTCCTTGGTGATAAACTTCATAAACCTACAATGTGTTACATAGCTTCCTTCTCAACTATTTCCAGTTTTTTATTCACTATTATTTGTCCTATACCTTGTGCCAAAAGTCGTTACATCAAAGCAGAAACTGTGTTCTTCTGTTCATATGGGCGGAGTTATGCAAATGGATGGGTACATTTGTTTGAATTATACGCAGTTAAGTGAAACAGGTCCGTTTGCTTCTTAGCCCTACCTATGTAGATTAATACATTGTGTCACCGTTATATTTCCTTTACAAGTACAGAACTGAAATAGCACTGTCCACATACAGAGTTACTTCCCCTACACCGATATTTCCTTTTCACCTTCTCTTCTTGCTCGTTGACGTGCCACGGCTGCTGGTTGAAGGCGTACTGTAACACTAGAAGCCATCAAATCAGTTACGAGGAACGCCATTTAATAAATTATAAATTCTAAATTAATATGAAAGGAAGATTTTTATCTTTAGAAGAATAACTGTCTCACATACAGTGCCTATAAAATTGAAAATTTTGAATCTTAACTTGGATCATCCCGGTGTGTTCAGTTACAGTAATAATAAACACAGTCTGACACACCGCAGCATATATTATTATACACACTACACCATTTTACTCGAAGTTTGTGCCAATATACTACATGTAGCATATTGGCACAACCTGGGAGTAAAATGGTGTAGTGTGCAGAATAATATATGCTGCGGTGAGTCAGACTGTGTTTATTATTACTGTAAATGAAAATTTTGTTATGACTAGGCTGGGGGGGGGGGGGGTGGGGGATGCAAGGACTTGTCGCTCTCGCAAACCGGGGTAACTGCAGGCACGACTCTGCAAGACGGGACGGAGCCATGCGCAGCTTCACCGCGTTTTAAGTGGACTGACGTTTACAAATTAGGGAGGAACTGGCGCACCACCACAAGAGTTGCTAACTCCAGCTTGGCGGATGTGGACTGGAAATGAGAATTTCTGAAGATAGAACCCTGCTTGTCGGACGTACAAGACAATTCTGACACACAGAATTAAACACAAGCCTTGGATATGGTGCAGTCGTCTCTGAGAATTTCTTTGGAATGTAAATACATACAAGGAAACAAAATGTTATTTCCTTAGTATTTAGTAAGCGTTTGCATAGAGACGTACGGAATTTCGCAATGATAACTTTCAGTCTCATCGAAGATATAGGCCCTATTTTTCGATGTTCATTCGAATATATCTTTGACGAATTAGAGGAATATTAGTAGCGTGATATGATCTTGGCAGTAAAGAAGGGCTGGTACAGCTACTGGAAACGCCTATAAATACGTGTTCCGAAAACACGCCTGACCGCGAAGTAGGAGAAATTTCCAAATGAGTGAGGAAGAATTCAACTTTCATTACCTAAGTTTTAAGCGTAATTAAGAAAAATACGTTTTAGAGCATATTTGAAAGTACTAATTTATATGGAAGTGAAATTTTCGTCATTGAATCTCGAATTAAGTTAAAGTCAGCAACATTCCGCCTAATCTTTTTTACAGTTGCACGGACCTGCTATTGCTCTGAGCAGAAGTTTTTACACGACCTGACGACTACGCGGCACTTTAAAGGTCTTTTAATATGCATAATAGGAATATTTGCCATGAAAATTGAAAAATTCGAGCTGCGCGACAAAAATTCACTGTGCGCGGAAGCATTTCAGGTAATACGCGGCCGCGCACCTGCGCAGCTTAAACGGAACATTGAAAGGCAGTCAAATTTGATTACTTACAAGGCGTTTTCAGGTAACAAGGGAAAGTAAGAATGTGTTATGAAATATTATAGGCAGAAATGAGTATTAGAAATCAGGCATTCCGGGTTGTGAAGCTCTATCTTTGGGTGAGTGATTCCGGGCATTTCGAAGAAGGGTAAAGCCTTCATCTTCAAGAGTCAAGCATTGAAGTGAAAACTAAATTCCATCCCGCGGAACCTGTACACTCGCATACTGATTTACCACAATTGATAGCTTTTAATATTCATAGTTTTGGTGGAATTTGTCTGTTGTAATTGTAAGAGCGTGTCAGTATATTTATCCAAAACGCCGAAACTTACCTATAAATATACGTGGAGTCATAACTTAGAAGATTTCAACTTTGTTTTTACTTTCTTTCTAAATTTAATTATCACGCGGTTTAGGAAACCAGTGTTTAATTACATGTAACTAAGTAAAATTTATTTGAGAGAAAGGCCATTTTGAAGAGATATCAAAATATTCAGTAATATTAATTTCATTCCGTATTGTATCTAACAGTTTTATGTGTTTGATAGATTTGTCTACCATACCCGAACATATGTTTTGAGAACTGTTTTCTCAAAGCTGCGACTATGAAGACTAGCCTGTCGTAGAATGTGACACTGTGGTTCCCCCTTTGGGGCCACCGCCCCTATTTGCTCGCCCACAGTTTCGTTTTCTGTTCTCCCACGCACCGATCTTTCTGTGCTATTGAAATTTTTCCTGACGAAGGAGTTAAGACGTCGTTCCTAATTATTTTAAACATTTCTAATAGATTTCACTGCATCGCGGCCCATATTTTCATGTGTTATGGGATCTGAAGTTTTCACGGCTGTTAGTATTACTTTCTTAGGGATTTGACGCCATGTTTTTGGTAGACAGATAATCAACGTTTCAGATTAACCTTCTGCCTCCATATTCTACACTGAATATGGAGACGATGGTTTTCTGCAGAACACTGACTCTTTTGAACTAACTTGTACGATGTCACATTCCAGAAGATTACGGCTTTGAAAATGCATGAAACCTTGTAATTACGTGAGTAGTTTCTAGTCTTACTTTTCTACTTACACATTGTATGTTCTTTTCATGACTCGACAGCTCTTGGCCCTAGGCCTCCTTATATTTGAGGTTTTGAGATCACACTCATTTTCACACTTCACACTCGGTAGAATTCCTCTTGACGAGTGATCGGCCCGTTTCAGAGACCTCTACCTAACAACACACAACATTCACAAAAGACAGACTTCCATGCCCCCGACAGGATTCGGACCTGCAATCCTAGCAAGCCAGGCCCACGACTTAGACCGCGCGGCCACCGGGATCGGCTACATAATTAATTACCTGACATTTATAATTATTAAGTATAAAACGCAAATAACGTAACACTTTTAATCATACTTAGTAATTAGACTGATCAACACAACGGGATGACTATACTGAAAAAAATATGTAGTCTTTCCTGGACTTGCCTAATCCAATTGACAAACACAAATACTTCACCATTATTACTTGCAACAACAGCAGTTAATGTAGGTTTTGCTGCAATTGTAGAGTATTATAGCAAGTAGTCATTACTGATATTTAACAAGCAGTAGAGTTTTTTTAACACCTTGAAAAGTGAAAAAGGAAAGTGCCTGTCTATACATTATTCCCCAATCTCCGAAAGAGCTGTGTCTTTTTTTAATATTCAGGTAAAAGCACCTTATAGATTGATATGAGTATGGAGCACTGGTTTAGTAATACTGACACGGGAAATCCGCAATATTGGGAAAAAACCTGTACCAGTACCAATTTGTCCACTACAGATCTTACGTGCGAAAGAAACCTGGTTCTCAGCGGAGAAAGTTCGGTGAGTAACCGCCTCTTGAAATCTGGAATTCATCTAAGTAATATATAAAGTTAGATTCGTACCTTACAGTAAACACGCTTTGTCTCCATCTTAGACAATTCAGTGCTGCCTAGGGAAGTAGTCGCTGTTCTTTCTGAGAATCTTGTAAAACACGTAAGTACACTGTATGGTCAAAATGCGAAATTATTAAACGTTACAGCAGGCAGTACATATAGTTACCACTGGGCTTTACACGGACATCGTAATGCGGCCTGTGCCACCGGTTTAGGCAATTCTGGATTGAATTTGTTAAACTTGCCTCTGTACCGGAAAAGTATTGTGTTTATCAAGATACCCAAAATGTAGCAACAAAGTCTGAAGTCTACAGTACTAAGAATTTTTCATGCTACTATAGAATAATGTCCCACATAAACTCAGCTGTGCTGCCGTGGATATCGGGAATAGTACAAGCCTTTCTAACCGATGACCTCTGGTACGGATCCTTCCTTAAAATGAATAGGAGGACGCAGTGATGGAAACAAGCCCGGAAATGTAGTAGACGTAAAAATTAACGACGCTGTGCTTTGAAGTTTATGAAACTTGCTTAAAAGTGTGAATAATGAAATTTAAAATAGTCTCCCATCTCGAATTTAAAAAAATTTGTGAACGGATTATGGAATACATGGACTAATCCGTTTATGACCTTATGCAAACTAGGCTTTATTATTAATGAATGTAGCATAAAGTGGGAATTATCCAAAAGCGTTTATTGGAAGTCTCTCCTCTCGAATTTTAACAAACTTTCTACAAGGAAATTTACAATATTGTGTCTATTAAGCTCTATTTTGAACCAACGTTCTTGAAAGTGGGAATGGCGCAAAAATTTAAAACATGTCGTATCTAATTTCAGCGACATTTGTGGAAAGTTTGGTGGGAAGCATGGAAATATTCATGGATCATTTTACTTAAACTGTGCTTCAATATGAATGAATATGACTGAAGTCGGAATTTCCCTTAAATTAGTGACAGTATCCAATATGGATTTTAAAAAATATGTCAAAAATATTAGGCAATGATATTCTGTTACAGAAGGATAGATTGATGATGATGATGATGATTTATTTTTACTTTGTAAAGAGCACCTAAAACATTAGCAAAGTTGAAGAAGAGTGTAAAACGGTAGAGTGGAAACTTTGTGTTCTTGGACAAAATAACTATAGCAGTCAAAGGTTGTATGTTCTGGCCCAAGTTTTCTACCGTCTGTAAGCGAATATGAGAAAACTGGCTGTTTTTCTCAGCAATGCCAATTATCTTTACGATAGTACAAAAAATTGTTCTGTTCCTTTAAACTCTACGTTGTGTGTGTTTGAGAAAGACTGAGTATTTCTACTTCCTTTCATTCCTCTGACGTCTCCGAAAAGAGAGAGGCTACTTTTGACATCGTGACCGGAGGTTGTAAATGTGCAAAACGAAGGATAGCGAATGGCACAGTGAAAGACAGAGAATTTAGAAGAGAGAAAGTGGAAGCAGAAGGTTCATTTCATTCCTCATCTGTACAAGTAGACTGCGACACAAAAAAGAAAACAATTAACGCAAAAGTAGAACAATAAAAAAGGACAAAACAGAAAAGGAAGTAATTCAATGAAAAAGGGAGAAAGTGTTTCTGGATAGAACTGGAAAAGTCTCCAGGAACGACAGCCGTCATAGACACCCCAGGGACTTCGCTTCTTCAAGTATGATATTACTTTGCCTGAACATTAGCGCTTTCTTCGCCTAACATAAGTATTATTTCACGCGGATATTAAAAAACTGTAGTTTGCCGTGTGAAATTTTAGGTTTTCTGATGATTATATTTGATTAGTTTCAAATCGTCTCGCACACAGGTGGACAGACGTTTTTACTGTTTGGCAATTAGGCCTCGATGTAAATTGTTTAATTATATCTGTACTTAAAAATGAAGCCTCACTGAATGAAGGTGTATGGGGGGAATGGTGATAACTGTCATAGCCCCACACCTTACATTCTCGGCTGTAGTTATGTGAATGGTCAGCTCCTTGTCCCGGCCACTTTAACACTGCGAAAAATGTTCGTGGTAGCCATTGAATAGGAGGCTGGATGGGTCCCATAACCGGTGTGCACGCCTTGAAGGCGACAAAAAATTCCATGCTCCTTCATGAAATCGATTTCTCAGTTCCACAGGTCGCAGCATAGTCACTGCACTGATTTAGCTATCCCGATTCCCTTTCAGAATGAATGAGTCTGGTTTGAGGGTCTTTGTAAGAAATTTGTTTTTGTACAAATTGACTGGGATACATGATGGACGATCTGGGTTTCGACTCCCGGCAAGGGCAGAAGTTTTTATTTTCTCAAAAATGCGAAAATGGGCTCTGAGTCTCTATCATTGGGTACCGGGGCGCTTTCCTATGGGTTAAAGTGGCCCAAACGTGAGGCTTACCACTCACTCCTATGTAGTGTCGATGTTAAAAATGAGTGGAGATATACCTTTACTTCCCGTATGTGCATTTTTGGCATGTACAAGGACAATTAACGTTTATTTACTTACTTGTAGTTTATTTAAAAACGCCGACAGTTCTGAAAACTATAAGCATCAGATAGTGTTAGTTGTGACAGAGAAATACGAAAGGAAATGGAAAGAAGTTATCGCAACCTATCTGAGGCACTTCACGGAATTTTTCTGGAGGAACTGAAGAAAACACGAAAAACCAGAGTGTCGTACCGGTCTACAGGCTGAGATTTTGACACAGGACTTGCCGAATACGGAATATATGTGCTGCCCTTTCAAAATGAAATGAGATGCCTGCGTTAAAGTTGTTACATAGCTTTTAGTTGCTAATAATCGTTGAATATATTTAGCCTGTAATAGTTTTATTAACTGCGACCTACTTTCTTCAATATTATAAATTCAGACCAACTGTCTTATGGTTTAACTCAAAGGTGGTTTAACTCCCAACGTGTTGTTCACGGAACCCCAGATAGGGGTGCTTCCCATGGAATCAGTGAATTACACAGCTTCACAGCAAGCCTTCCTCGTTTTTCCAGAGCTTAGTTTCTTCTATTGTCTGTATTGTTATTTGTGTGATGAATAAAACATTAATTCATTTGCAAAGGTTACTGCTTTCGTAACAGTTTTTGTCATGTATTTTCTCAACTAATAGTTCCCACATTACAAGTAACATTTCGGCTCCCTGGATTCTTTTTAGTTAAAAAGAGGTCCTTGTGCTTTAAAGCGTCGGGAACCACTTGTCTAACTGGCGTAGAGGCGCGAATAACCTCAGTAGTTGATCCGCGTATACACCCACTACCCATTGTGCTACAGCTACTACTACTACTACTATTACTACTACTACTACTACTACTACTACTAATAATAATAATAATAATAATAATAATAATACAGACCTCACAGGAGTTCAGTGCTAAAGAGGAAGCTGTAGTTCCGATGTTTTTGGATCCATACTGCCCCATTGTCAAAGAGATGTGACTACTCGATTCCCTTGCCAATAAGCCTACGTAGGTCTACTTGCGGACAGCGTCACCGAAATGGCGATACTAGAGAATACGGTGTATCTGTATGGTGTAATCACCCAGAAACAATAGGAGATTAAAGATTCTGACTTCGATAATGTACCTTGAAGATGTAAGCAGCAGTTGCCTTTGACACGTCGGTACTTATTTACGAGAATGCGTGACGCTGCTTCTGAGAAAGCAGTAGGCTACTGTGTCGTATAGTACTGACACCAAAACACTTGTAGATCACATTATTAATAATTAACTTAAACGCGACGTTTGGTGCTTTCTGGGCATTAAATATTGCGTTTTACTGGGTTTAGAGAGCACCTCCTTCAACTTCATTGCAGCCAGTTTAGTTGTAGTAAATACAGTTCTTGAACATCTGCTTTCCATAAAAACCTCACGTTTTGCTTAATTACTTCTTTATTTCTTTTTAGATTATTTCCCTATTTCCTATAAACGGCTGGAATTTTTAACCATTTAAAGATAAGGACCCTTTCGTCACACACATGGGAAAGCAATAAGAGTGTTAGAGGTTAGGGGAGACTGGGTTCAGTTGGCACGCTTTTCACTTCTTAATTTTTTAAAATTTTCGTAGAAATGATACAGAAAAGAAAATTGTACTGGTGGCACGTGTCATTCTTAGACTATGCAAGAAAATATATTGAAGAAGTTACGCCAATAATCCAAGAAAAAGGAACTTTTTCTAACCTCTGCACGTGTGCCAACTAGCCCCATATATGGGACAGGTTGGCACACATCATGTGGTCGGTTGGCACATAGTACAGCCTGATTTATTATTATTTTTAAAAATATTCTTGGGCAGCATAAATGACGCTAAAATATTTAGCTGCTAACAACATACTGAAACTGATTTAGAATAGGTACAAAACTAAGGATAAACATTCCAAATTACACTGGAAAATGAAACTCAGTACAGAAATATAAGTCCACAAAACTTCAGAAATCTTCATCTGATACATCCGACTTGCAGTTGGGGCAAATATACGCCCAGGATACGCCAGAAGTGCATTTTTCATGGGCCCACATTTGACACTGGGTACATTGAACCCACAGTTCCCCCGCTAAACTCTTTGAGTATCTGTTCATGGAAACCAGACAAAATGTTTCCCAAGCATTTTCATCTGAGCAGTCTTTCTGAATTTTCCTCACTATTTGCTTCTTCTTTGAATCTCTTGCAGCATTATTAAAAAGGCAGCGCTTACTCCCCTTCTGACGTGTTTTTCCTTCTTTCACTTGTGTCAATTTCTGTTTATCTTGCAAGGCTGCTTTCACCGGCGTATCAGTCAGGATTAATGTACTTCTTTCCTTTCCTGTAGCGTTTCCTGTTCCTTTCCTGTCTGCAGCTTTAGGAAAAGGACGGACAAGTTCAACACTCAAGGACGTGCTTGAGGAAGAATCTGCTTCGGCAGGTCTTCTTCTGGAAGGACCGGGTTCGGGAGAACGAATTCTTGAAGGGTCTGGTCCTGCAGACTCGTCATGTTTAATGTTCCCGTTACTGTAATTCGATGCTGCAGTGTCTGTAGCTGGAGCTGGTCCGTCTGTTATGTAGGAGGACAGAAATTCCTCATCAGGAAAGACATCTCTGTTGTAGGGAAAAATTCCAGTGGCCAGGAATCCAGCCTTGATATTTGCAGGAGTAGCTGCAGAGTTGAGAGACATGTTCACAATTCCAGGTAAATCATAAATGGTCATCATTTGTCTTGGGTGGTTTGTGATCCACGCGTCACATGCACGATTGACGTAGGTTTTTAGTGGCCCAGAGACACTCCTATCAAGCTGCTGCAGCTTGTGACTACAGTGATGTGGGTACGCGAGAACTGTCACGCCGTTTTCCTTGCAGTAATCGAGGGCTGCGATTAACAAATGCGAATTATGATTGTCCAAGAGAAGAACTACTGGCCGTTCTTTTGAAGGTTTCACGTGGGAAACAAAATGTTTTACAAACTTCAAAAATTTTTCCGCCTTCATCCATCCAGTAGGATTAGCATCACCTTCACTACCTGCAGGAGCACCATTCAAGAAGTGGGCACGTAAGTTCACCCTGGGGAAAATGAAGAACGGCGGCACTGTGTTTCCTGTCGCTGAAACGACCAGGGCCAAAGTTACTAATTTTCCCCGTTCAGCGGGTACCAGTTTTCCTATTTGTTTGCAACCACGGCGGGCAATAACTCTATCCGGTGTCTGCACGGTTGTTACACCCGTTTCGTCCATGTTCCATATGTCGCGCGGCCCAACCCGCAGGCGATCAAGTACCTTTTTCAAATTAAAAAAAAAGCGTCAAGATTGGTCTTGTTAAAACTCGAAGCTCTACTGATGCTTGTTGCCTCAGGTTTGCGCAGCGAAAGGGTCTTATGCCTTTTCAAGAACTTTGTAAACCATTCTGCGCCTGCGATTTTCATATCCTTCCACCGCTGAGGGAACTGTATATTTAATGCCACTGCGCACTCAAAAGCAAACTTTCTTATCTCCCTTGCAGACAAGCCATGGTAGATGTCTGATGCCCTTTTCAAACAATTCTCTAAGTTTTCTTCCTCAGCACCACTGAATACCTGCGCAGAAATTACACTGTATCCTATTTTTAAAAATTAATGAGACATGCGATAAAAGGCGTAGGAACATTTAATTTTGTGTAACGACTTATTTATAAAAAAAGTTCGACAAAACGCTTTTGTCCTTAGCGGGTCCAATATAGGCCGTCTTCCTCTGTACCTCACAGTAAAAATTAGTCTGAACTCACCTGGCGAGTTTTCTTGTACCCAATACTGAACGTCAGATTCTGTGACATTCCCCTTATACCATTCTCAGAAGCTCTGCTGCAATATCTCGTTAGAGAGCGAAATGGGATTCCGAAATCCCTTGCGACACTCTAATCGGCCTGTTTTCTATTCTGACTGCCCTAACGGCTTGAAGAACTGTATCTGGGGCAATATTTGCCATTTCACTTTCCTTTTATACGTTCTTGGCGTAATTATGTTTCCTCAAACAAGTTTGAAATGACAAAAGTAGTAAGAAGCGTATAGAAAGCTGCATTGTTGACTGCGGGGTAAGCTGGAACGGTGAGCCAACTTGCCCCATAGCAAATGTGCCGTCTAGACCCAACACCAACTTTCAGTTTTGAGCTTAGTTTCCTCTGAGCTTAAATGCACAAGGGACACTGTTACGTATCAGTCATATTGCCACATAAATACTACGTAACTACATACCTTTGGTTCAGATAAAACCCTAGCAGCCTTCTCAATAATACATATTTACCAAACTGTAGTAAAATTGCTCGGCGCGGTGCAAAACACACACAACCAAATTTTGCTTCCGATAAAGCTCGCAGCAGATTGCCAACTAACTTCCCTCCAATGAAAGATGTAGCTCTTCATACTGCCTCACAAGTGCTGCGCTCTTACAAAGGAGAGGCGAGATATTAACGTTGTGCCAACCTACCCGTGTAGCCAACTAAACCCGGTCTCCCCTAATGCAAGGCGTCTGAACAACTCCGATTGACTATTAACAGTTCGAGCCCCCCGGATCACGATCCTTCTTCCCCTGTAATAAGGAAACATACGTATAACACAGCATATTACTGCCTTCTGGTATGTGACACCTTGCTGTTTTATGAATTGGTACCAGCGTTTCGGATGGACGTGCTGTCTCCGCACTCAGTATTGAAGATTTTCCTGAATAAAGAAGTGGATGATTCGTATGAAACATTGATATTTATCCATCACAGTACATGGCATCAGGTTCCAGTGCCCAGAAACTCACATCTCACAAACTTAACTACTAAGAATAAATCAACAAATATTAAACGCCGTTAGCAATGATTAATCTGTTATTGTCATAAAATCAGAATGTATCTAATTATATAAATATTTAAATTTAAAACATGTCATTATTATATCGAAACTCCGTGTGATATACAATATTCATATTTACATTGATAACCTTGAGTCTTACCTCTTTCAAAATCAGTCTCGAAATTGTAATGTCTCATACTTTGGGTTATAATTCCAAACTCCATGACAATCTGTAGTAGAGTTCCCAAGCATCATGTCACAATCCACATTTTAGCAGTGGATGCTAAGTTTGCGATATCTGACATATGCAATGAGAACATCAAATGCACACATCACATCAGACTGGATTTCAAACAGCTGCAGAACCTGAAAGCACTCGGAAATGAAATTAATTCTGCTGCTCAGGGCATCGTATTCAGCACATGTGTTTTAATTTGTGTGATGGTATTTTAAAACGTTCAACAAATTACACTTGAGGTTCTCACGGCTGCTGCACTGTCTTGTGGTCTGTTATTCCATGTAGTATGGTAGAAAGTTAACGAAAGTTTTGGAAGAACCTCTTGCCTCGATATTCAATGGGATCCTCTTGAAGCTCATACCAGACTACACGGCGCCACATCCCAGAAGACTACAATCTTCATCATCACCGCTGTAGACACTTAGAACTCAGATTTTTCGCTTTAAATGCTACAAAACTGCGTCGTCGTGTTCTAAAATTGAAGCAATCTACTTGCAGCACGATATGACATTACACAGAGGAATGAAAACATTGTTTTCATTCGTAGATTAATCTCAGAAGTAAAAAATTTAAATTAGTACTGTACACCGGTAAAAATTAAGCTTGAAAAACATAATATAACATACAAAAACACTAATCACCAACAAATGCACAAAGAGAGTTATATCATCAATTATAACACACTCCTACATGTTTCGACCCTGCTGTGTCATCTTCAGGGAGAACTTTTTGTTATTGTTACACTAAGATTGCACTTTATGGTTGAGTGAAAATGTGCTGTTGACTGTGTACTGCGTTGTTTTTGGAGGCGTGAACTCTTTGTGGTCTCGACTTGCAAGCCCGGACCGCAGAGAGGCGTGAACTCTTTGTGGTCTCGACTTGCAAGCCCGGACCGCAGAGTTCACGGCTCCCAAAACAACGCAGTACACAGTCAACAACACATTCTCACTCAACCATAAAGTGCAACCTTAGTGTAACGATAACAATAAGTTCTCCCTGAAGATGACCCAGCAGAGTCGAAACATGTAGGAGTGTGTTACAATTGATGATAAAACTCTCTTTGTGCATTTGCTGGTGATTAGTGTTTTTCTATAATACAGTGCACGGACACGGAACACATTAAAAATAATATAACATTTATGAGAATAAAGGCCACAGAAATCCTGGAAACACACATGAGTCTTGAATGGTTTTCCACATTCTTTATGTTCTTTTGTTATTTATAAGACTTTCTGTAGGACCCCCCTTTGCACGCGTCTTGAAGGGTTATTATCTTGGAATTACGAGTAGCTATCAGAAGCAGTGTCTAAACCCACTAAAACGAGATTTGTTTTTCAAGAAGAAATAAGTGTACGGATGGTAATGGACATTATATTTGTTACACATAAAGAGAAAATTTAACGGCCGTAAAGGTTCTTAGGCGGTGCCTCGTCGTCCTTCGGGTAAGGACAGCATGGAGACGAAGTGGAGTATTGAAAAGTGAAGAAGGTAGGATAATGGGGAGTTTATACTTTTGAGTATGCAGCAGAGGATACATAGAGCTCTATTTTAATGAAAAGGCGGTTACTAGCCTACATTATTGGTCTTTGCGGTGGAGAGACCAGGTCTCTACTGTGAGGTACGAACTCAGGTTTAAATATTCGTTAGGTGAAGGGCAATTTTATACTCTTTCAGTCTAACGTACTTTTCGAAGGAGCACGCTTCTTCGAAACGTTCCGTTCTCTAACACACTACATGGTGGTAATCTTAGAAGACAATATTTTTCAGTCTCCGACGTGAGAACCTCGAATTTCTCTTTTACTTAGCTGTTTGTCCACGTGAACTGACGATTGCAAGAATTTATTTCTTCTCCTCACATTTAATCACACACAGTACACAATTTGTAAGATACAGTTTTTTCACTCATGACCCTCTCAAACATTCATGAATGCCCTAATTACCACCTCCATCGCTTTTGCCAACATGTCAACCTTAAAAACGTACGCTGACGTGGTATGGCCCTAGGTCTAACATAATTTTATCCACTTTTTACACACTTTTCTTCCGCCTGCCAATCGTTCTTTTCCTTGGTGAGTCTCTAGGACGTTCACGCTTCACGTCCATACTGGACTGGCCTTACAGTCCCAGTGGAATCACGAAATGTTCCATGTATGACGTTTGGAGTAGCCAAAGTAATGGACGACTGAACTCCCAAGACAGAGGGAAATGTGGGATGCGGCCACATCGAGCAAACCCATACGTTTGCTTGCCACTTGTCAGAACCAGTAAAGGATGAAAAAAATTTACAAATCATTCTACCGCGAATTTCCATAACTACTGGCTTTGTAACGGCTCTACCAATTACAGGCTTCTCCACTGATACAAGGCTCGTACTTCTAGTGTGATTTCATTCTGTCAGTAAGTCGGTATGTGAATAACACTGAGCAAGTCATCTCAAGCGGTAACGCTTCTTACTACTGTTACGGAGGTACCTGGTTCAACTGTTAGCCGAAATACGACATATCTCGACTGAGAGTGATTGTGATAATTCTCTGTCCCTCCAAGCACGTTCTAGCATGATACTTTAACCTAGGCCGCGGCCACTTTCTTCCTTATTAAGTATCATTCAGTTAATTCTATACTGTAATCTCCAGTTACTAGCAGCATCGTTAAATGAGTTACAAATAAATAGCAGTCGGTGTAAACGCTATTCATGCGTATGGGTTAAGGGCAAATAGCTCTACTCTTTCTTCACCTCGAAACTAGAGAGAGGCGAGTGCCCAGTTTCACGCCTCTTCCACTTTACTCGCGTTGAAGGAGTACGGCAGTTAACTGTGTAGGAGGCATGAGGGTTTCCAAAGCTGGTCTGTTCTGTTTAGGGAAGCGTTAAATCCTTACCCATGCCGGAAATAAAACCACGATTCCTCGGTTGTCCAGCCCTTAGCCTAGCCAAATAGATAATTTCCTTGATTGTCAGATGGAGCAATATGAGAATAATATTTATCATTCATTTTCACAAAACTACTGCCTCAGTAAAAATTCCTCTATCACATATTTTTTTGCAGGAACTCTAAAATATGTGTATATATACATGTATATATAACATAAATTTCTGATGAAAGTGTCTGTTATTGCTAGTGTATGAGTTACAGGGTCGATGTCGCAAAATTACTAAAAAAAATCGTTGTTTTCCCTAATGCAATTTAACTATGTAAGACATTAGGTGCTTTAGTGCTTTTCTGCTTCTTATCCTCCTCCTGCTTCCTCAGAGCCATTTTACGTCATAACCGTAATGCCGGCTCAAGATAATGTAAATGCTTTAAGCCTGAAAAAATAATTAGAAATTTATTTTCTATGTCACATGTAAAACTCCTTCTTTGTTACAAAGATATAATGTTTAATTCTATTAGGCAAATAATCGCTGTTTATTCTGAGAATTGTAGGAAACACATAAATACTCTTTACGGACAGAATACAGAGTTTGTGGCTGTATATGCAGACGCTACAATTATCACTCCCAGATTATTTACAAGAAAATAAAATAAACGTTAGGCTTATAAACAAAGAAATTGGTTTTGTGTAGTAGAAAAGTGCATAATTTTTTAAAAAGTTGTCCATTCCTTGCATTTTAGATCCAGGTATTCAATATATTATACGAACCAAATGCACATTATTAGTTACATTTGAGTATTAAACACGTAGCTCCTACATGTTCCTATACAAGCGTACCATCTCCAGGGAACACAATATGCCATGTTTAAAACCAATTGCCAGTGATAAGCTATTATTTCCTAGACTATAATAAGCTCCGTTTTTTATGTCTTTTATGTATAAAATACAATTTATACTGTTTTGAAAAACTTATAATTGAAATATGATTAAAACATTCTTACATAATAAATATGGTTTATACAAATTAAAGTTATTGTTGCGGCTAGTAGTGGAAACTTCTAGTTTCTGGTATTATATGTTCAGATCTCTAGTCCGTATCTCAATCCAAGTTGAATCGGGTCTCGTAAACATATGATTTATACAAAGACTACAGTTACAAACTAAATATTCTTTGTATATACCATGCATTTGCAGTTAAAACGAAATCTTCTTAATATGTATCACATGTGGTACTTACAGGACCCGATTCACCTTGGACTGAGATACGCACTGGAGACCTGAATCTATAGGCCTACTACCACAACATAGAAGTTTCCACCACCAGACGCAATAAAAATTTTAATTCGTGTAAATCATGTTTATTATGTACGAGATGTTTTACTCATATTTTAACCATAAGTTTTTAAAAACAGTACAATTTGTACCTTTTATACGTAAATGACATCAACAACGGAGCCTACTACAGGCTGTGGAACCTTGTAAATAATGGCTTTTCACTGGAAATTGATTTTAAACCTGGCATATTATGCTCCCTGCAGATGGTACGCTTGTATTGAAACATGTCGGAGCTGCGTGGTTAACACTCATATGTTAACTAATAATGTACATTTGGTTGGTATAATAAATCAAATACATTGAAAACTGCAAATTTTGTAGATCAGTACATTCTGCTTCAAGAAGTCTTACTTGATTTTGACATCAGGAATAGGCTACAATGTGCATTGAGTCCAATATATGTGCATAGTAAGCTAGAATATCTGAAGGAAGGAGAGCACTAGAGATTAGGTTTCTAGTGCTTAGATAAAAGGTAAATTTTCTGGTGTATTTTAAGGGAAGATACTGTGAGGGTGTGGACGTGATTCATCTGGCCGACGAAGCGTCAAGTGTTCAGCTACAATGAACACGGAAAAACCTACAGTTTTCATCAAATACGGAGACTTTATATTCTACCTGGGCGATTTTTCCTTTCTCAAGAGCGTGGGTTAGATACACCACTATGACTTTCGATCTTCCAAGTATGGCTGGGAGAAAAGTTGTTTAATGGTATCAAAATCTGAAAACACAACACTCTGAACATGAGCTGTACATATATATCATTACTATAAATATAAGGCGAAGCGATAAGAGTCTTTACCGTACCAACTCTCTCTAGAGGCACATACGGTTTTTTTATCTGCTAGATTATTTCATACTTTGTATCAGAATATGAGTTTTATAACAATGTGTACAATTTATTCACGCACGTAACTCTGTAACATATGAGGCAACCGAAGTTACTTGTTTCATCTTTTAGTAATTTGACCCCAGGGAGCTGTTTGTTACTACAGCTAAGTTCATGTTCTCTTTGCTAGTCTAGTGGGAGCTTTAAGCCGCAGCTAATTGACAATTAATTTGCTTGTAAACTGGAGAAATGTTAGTGCAGGAAACACAATAAATTTACATTTTGTGTCGTGTGGAATATATTACCGAATTTTTTATTTAACCAAAGTACTGACACCATGAAGCAGAGCCATTTTTGAAAAGCTATTAGTCCCCCAGCTAACCTTCTCATTCTCTCTTTCACTGACCCAGATTTCCAGTTTTTAACCGCTGGCTACTTTGCGAGAACCCTGAGTGTAAAATCTGATAGAAATCGACCCATTGGTTCTCAGGTTATTAGATGACAACAAAAAAAGTCGCTTCGTTTAATTATTTCGTACCCGTAATAATTACTGCAGATATTTGATGTGAAATTATGTATTTCAGTCTACGTTATTTGTTTGAGACCTAGTTAAGTACTTACCGAATTAGGCTCCACATGCGAGCAGGAAAATACATAGATCTCCAGGTAAAGTCTCCTTCACTTGTGCCCGCTTTTAACCAAAATTGTATAACTCGACAATTGTCAGTAGAAGTTCCTAATATCAAGTTTAATAAAAATTCTCCCAGCAGTTTTGATATTGTCACACACGGACCTACTGACAGACGCGTTAAAGCTAATGGGCACACTTTATAGCGATTTTTTACCAGCGCACTAAAAGCGTGATTAATGATAAAGTCTTCCTAGTGTAACGCATATGAAGAAGTGAGAGGACACTAACACAACAAATTTACTTTCGTGATTTCAGGGGGCATCGTGTCCTATCAGGTTCCCGATGACACGTCTCGTGAGCCTGACCAGGACCTCAGCGATTCATCGTATGACGGCTTTCGTCGTGACGGTGAACTGGTGGGCGGTCTGGGCCAACTTGTGGATGGCGAGGTTGGTGGGGACAACTTTAAGCTGGACATCGGCTATGGGAAGGGTGAGTACGCTACTGCTTCCGGTAGAACTATCGGCATATCGCGAAGCACGAAGTTTGAATAGATGACCAAGATTAACAGGCTGATTATGTGAGTAAACCTATTTATTTTGTTTGAAAGTGACAGAGTAAATAGTAACTCTAATATGTGATATCTTAGAATATTCTTAATTTCCTGGACTGTGTGTGAGAGTATGCAAACTTATGGTGTATGTAAAACGCTAGTAAACTGCCTGCTGTCTACAATTTGGGGTGGAAGATTAGGGTTCTGTTCATTCCAGTGGATAAGCGCAGCATGTTCTTTCAGACTTTGGTGCCTGTATGCCCTACTGCCCATGTTGCGTCTGTGATCTTAATTCTTACTGTTATCTTTTAATATCAATCACAGGGCATTGTACAAGGTAAGATGGTACTCTCACTTTTCAAGTTACCATTAATCTTTGTTTAATTCTACCGTTTTACCCCGAATCTTTAAGTGAGTCGTTTTTATAGTGACATGCATACACACACACACGTACATACATACATACAAACGTGCGTGCATGCATACATGTATACATACATACGTACGTACGTACGTACGTAGTACATACATACATATATACATACATACATACATATATATACATACATATATACATACATACATACATACATACGTACGTACGTACATACATACATACATACATACATACATACATACATACATACGTACATACGTACATACATTACATACATACATACATACATACATACATACATACATACATACATACATACGTACATACGTACATACATACATACATATATACATACATGCATACGTACGTACATACATACATACATACATACATGCATACGTACATACATACATACATACATACATACATACATGCATACGTACGTACATACATACATACATACATACGTACGTACGTACGTACGTACATACATACATACATACATACATACATACATACGTACATACGTACATACATTACATACATACATACATACATACATACATACATACATACATACATACATACGTACATACGTACATACATACATACATATATACATACATGCATACGTACGTACATACATACATACATACATACATGCATACGTACATACATACATACATACATACATACATACAT